>JBBHKE010002922.1:155951-202958 GCA_037447655.1 Zygnema cylindricum
ACCCAGTGGTCCACTCCATAAAAAAAAGGGGGAAATAAAACCCTAAAGAGGGAAAAAAAATACCTCACCTGGTGACCCATACACACCCCCAAAATTGGTATATCTACACACTTTGAAGCACATCCATACACACCCCTGTTCCCTCCGTGAAACATTTTTCACAATTTTTCTGAAAGTTTTATATGAGTGTTTTGAAGTTTTTAGGAGTTTTTTTGGGGTTTCTTCAGAGTTTTTAAGATTTTTCTTAAGTTTCTGAGGTTTTCCAGAAGCATAGGCTTATATCCACAAACCCGGAGACTTTGGACAGAGAGGGGGAGAGAGAGAGAGTGTGTGTGTGTGTGAGAGAGAGAGAGAGAGAGAGAGAGTGTGTGTGTGTGTGTGTGTGAGAGAGGAGAGAGAGAGATATATATATATATATATATATATATATATATATATATATATATATATATATATATATATATATAGAGAGAGAGAGAGAGAGAGAGAGAGAGAGAGAGCAGGGTTTTCTTTTTATATATATAATGTATATGCCTGTACGATGTTTTTTCAAAATTAGTTTTGGAACTGTAAAATATTTTTAGCATAAAATTGCTTCCATTTTTAAAAAAATATGGGCATAAAACGTTTTTAAGAGCTTCTTTATTATTATTTTGAATTTTTGAGAGAAAAAACATAAAAAAAAAAAAAAAAAAAAAAAAAAAAAAAAAAAAAAAAAAAAAAAAAAAAAAAAAAAAAAAAAAAAAAAAAACAACAACAACAGTATAAGATTGCAAATGAACTCCAACAACATTAAAAATCTTCAAAACTTTTTTTTGGATAACTTTGTTTTGAGGTTTTTTAGTCTTAAAAGAAAAGGGGAAAAAAAGGAGCTTTAAAACGAAAATCTTTCAAAATTGCACACTTGTTTGCGGAAAGTTTCGTTTTTTAAGTTTCCTTATATGAATAAATAAACAAATAAAAAAAACAAACAAATAAATAAACAAATAACCAAACAAATAAATAAGTAAACAAATAAACAAACAAATAAATAAACAAATAAACAAATAAATATCTGAATGAACAATTAAATGAACAAACAAATAAACAAATAACTAAACAAATAAACAAATAAATAAAGAAACAAACAAATAAACGGATAAACAAACAAATAAATACAAGAAAAATAAAACTTACCAATGTCTCTTGGACATATGGGAGTGCCTGGACCCGGAGAAATAACAATATTGTCAAAATGTTTTTCCTCATAAATAAGTTTTTTCAGTTCGTTCCAGGTCAGTTCATCGTTCCGTAAAACTACCGGATCCTCTACAACCGTCCAAACCAACATTCAACCAAACAAAATGAAATTTAAAACGTTAACTCTTTCTCTCTCTTTCTCTCTCTTTCTCTCTCTTTCTCTCTCTTTCTCTCTCTTTCTCTCTCCCCCTCGCTTGTTCCCTCTCTCCCTCTCTCCCTCTCACCATCTCTCTCCCTCTCCCTCTCCCCATCTCTCCCCCTCTCCCTCTCCCCCTCTCCCTCTCTTCCTCTCTCCCGTCATCACTTTCATTGTAAATTTCAACTCAAATTTCATCCCTTTCATTAAAACACAATTCAATTTAAGAAAAAGACCATAGATAAAAATAAAAAAGGCACCACCTTCGTCCAGAAAGAGAGAAAGAGAGCGAGAGAGAGAGAGAGAGAGAGAGAGAGAGAGAGAGAGAGCATGATATCATAAGTTATCTCTTTCAATAAAATTTCAGCTCAAAAATCATCAGTTTGTGAAGATCGTCCAAACAATACTGGATTAGAAACAGTAATTAAACAATAGACTTTGTTTAGAAACAAGAAAAAAAAATATATACATATATATAATATAATATATATATATTATATATATTATATATATATATATATACATGTATCGTAATTTCTGAAAAATCTTTCTTGAAATCCACATTACATATAGAGAGATGCACTTGGAAAAATCCACATTAAGTGATAATGTTGAGAATAAATCAATTGAACTGGTCCACATGATGAGAGAGAGAGAGAGGGAGAGAGAGAGAGAGAATACACACTTTAATCCACATGTTTAACCAGTCCACATGGTTAGAGAGAGAGAGAGTGAGAGAATACACACTTTAATCCACATGTTTAACCGGTCAACATTATATCATATATACTAAAAATTCGCATGTTTAACCGGTCCACATAATTTAATCCACATTAATCAATCCACATGTTTGACCAGGAAAATAGGAAAAATTTGAGAGCATAAAAGAAAAAAACCGCTAGTCACTAAATTGTCAGATTCTACGGGCTTTGTGGACAACTACGTTTATTTGTAAAAACATAGAGCTCAAGGAAGAGGAGACTAAACAATAAAGAAAGAAAACCGAACAAAGAAAACCAAACAAAAATCGATTCGATGAGTTCAAATTTCTTTCAAACGAATATGAAAAAAACTTAAATGGTAAAGCGCGAAAAATATAGTTTTTTAAATTTCATTCTGTTTAAGAGTCCCAGAAACTCTATTTGACAAAAAAAAATCACATATTTCTAAATTAATTCCTTCGTTCTTTCCTTCTTTCCATTCATTTTTGTAAAAAAAAAAAAAGGAAAAAACTGAACAAAAAACGAAACTAAACAACGAAACGTAACGACATGCACAAAAAAGGGAAAAAAAAACAACAAATGTGAAGAAAAACAAGTCTTACCTCCATTGACCTCAGCAAGAAGTTGAAACAAGTTGTAAGTGTAACTGTCATAATTATCCAAAAGAAGAGTCCTGATTGGTCTGTTGACCTCCACCGTTGATTGTGACATGGAACTGTTTACTTCTCCGTTTTGCCAATTCTTGGAAACAGTAGCTACTCCAGTTTTGCTCGAACTTTTCTTCAAAAATTTGGAAACATTTTCTGAACGAACGAAAGACTTTTTGGTCTTCGATAAGAAATTTGACGAAAGTTGCCATTTTCCTCTAAAGTTTGAAACAAATTGGAAAGAATTAGTTTGATGAAATTTAATTGGTGGACATAATAAGCGAGAAGAGGTACAAGGAAAGAGAAAAAGTGGAGTAAAATCACTCAAAGACAAAACACTCCGTGAGAAAGACAAAGGCTTAGGGATGTCCATGAGAAAAAAACAGGTTCAAAAACCCTAATTTTTACAAATACAAACCCTAATTTTTATAAACACTGTAGACCATCAATAAACAGAAAAGGAGAGGAATCTAGACAAATATAATGGATAACCGAATCCAGAATTCAGTTATGATGTACGGAGGATGATAAAACTGACAACAAAAAACTGAGTTATACATACAGTCGCAAGTAAAACTGTACGTTTACATCCATACTAATTAAACTCGTTTGTCAAAGGTACAAAGAAACAAGCATACAAGTCTAAGCTCTAGAACGGAAACCATTAAAAGAGCACAGAGAGGGAAAGGAAGACCAGGAAGGAATTGCAGGGTTTAAAGTTGAAAGGAACAAGTGTAGAGGTTCGCGGAAGGTGCAGGTCATGCCTTAATAGGCAGGTGCATTGAACCTTACAGCTTTCTAGGAAGTTTCTCGCTAACAAGAAGACACCACAGAAACGTGAACACGTAGTACGAATCGGCAAATTCTGTTCAAAATTGTGGACTGTGCAAAAAACAATGAACGCTTCCGCGTTAGTGTTACATATAGCAGTCCTCTGCAACGCTCCCAAATTCAGTGTACATGTGAATGGTGACACTCACAGTTTGTGACACCAAAAACCGTATCCTTCACGGTGTACGGCACAGCGTCAATAGCGTCAATGTTGTTTTCGCCATTTTAATCAGCTTTTCTCCTTGCACACGTGTCTGATTTCGGTTTATAAACCGTCAATCGATTACATCACAACCGTCCGATTGATTAACCGACGAGTGCGCAAGGAGAAAGCGATGAAAACCAATAAACCATAATAACGATACACGGCGTACTGTACTGCAGTGCGCCATAAACAGTTAACACAAACAGAATGTCGCAAACACTTTCGTTCTGCAAAATAAAATACAGTGCGCACATGAAAAGACGCTGTAGTTTGTAGTTTGTAGTATTTTGTACTTTTGTACAAGTAGAAGCAAATTGCCACGAGGTTGTCTTTCCTGCTGAGCCAAATGGCAGCACTTTCGGTGTGCAAAATAAAATACAGTGCGCACCGGTAAAAACGTGGATATCTTTGTAGTTTGTAGTGTTTTGTACTTTTGTACAAGTAGAAGCAAATTGCCACGAGGTTGTCTTTCCTGCTGAGCCAAGTGGCAGCACTTTCGGTGTGCAAAATAAAATACAGTGCGCACCGGAAAAGACGTACATATCTTTGTAGTTTTGTAATATTTTGTACTTTTGTACAAGTAGAAGCAAATTGCCACATGGTTGTCTTTCCTGCTGAGCCAAATGGCAGCTCTATCTTATTCTTCCCTTACCTCTTTACCTGCTCTTAAAGCTTCTTCTCCAATCAAATCTTTTTTTCGTTTTTCGAACGGTTGTAGTTTACCAGTCTGTATTTCACCTTCTTTTTCTTCAACGGTTACTTTTGATAACCAGCAGGGTCATTCTCATATCCAGAAAAACTCTTCACATACTTTTCCTCCTCCTATTTTTTCCTCTGGACTTTATCTTCCTCCAGCTTCTCTTTTCTGCTACAGTCTCTCCTCCTCTCCCTCCTTTTCCTCCTTCTCTTCTTCCTCCTGTTCCTCTTCTTCTTTCTCTTCTTCCTCCTGTTCCTCTTCTTCTTTCTCTTCTTCTTCTCGACATTCTTCTCTACATTCTTCCTTCCTCTCTCCTTCTTTATTTTCACAAACAAATTGTTATCACCACTCCGCTCCTTTTCAAATCCTACGGTTGAAATACGTCAACCGTCGATCGCCAGATTCTCGATTTCTTGCAAAAAATGGTTTCCACTCAACAGTTTCCTCTCTAAATCTGACTACTTCTTCAACTGTTTTAACAGCAGTAGCCTTAACTGCGGCAATTTTGTCCGTTTCTCTCGCATTTATGGGCAGTTTGTCCGTTTCGAGGAGACGAAATAACAAGGTACAGGTTGTACTCGGTGAAGGTACAACCAATCAAGAGATAGGTGACAAGATTTCTCTCTTCAACAGGGAATATGAGTGAGTTGCAACCCTAAAAAAGAGTTTCAGGGAGGGAGAGGAGGGAGGGAGGGGAGGGAAGGAGAGGGGAGGGGAGAGGGGGGGAGGGGAGGGGAGGGGAATGGAGGGGATGGGAGGGGAAGGGATGGGAGGGGAGAAGATTGGAGGGGAAGGGAGAGGAGGGAAGGGGAGGGGAGGGGAGGGAGGGAACGAAAGGGAGAGAGAGAGAAATCAGAAGCTTTATTGGAAGATTTTGGAATGCAACTGAAGGGAAATTTTCAACAGTACGCATTTTGTGAATTGGATTTGAGGAATATATATTTTTCAAGTTTTTAATTGCTGTTTTCCTCCTGGAAATAATTTTTGTTTATGAATAAGTTATTATATTCTTTCAAAAAGGTATTTCATAATCTCATCTACTTTGTCCTTATGAGCAATTATATTTTCCGAATGAGGGTGCAAAACAAAACAAAAAAAAAAAACGAAAAAAAAAAGGAGGTTATTCTGAATCAAACAATTTTCTATTACAATTTTGAAACAATTCATATCCATTGCAAATTCAACTTTTACAAAAAGTCAAATTTTATTTTTCCATAAACGGTCAAAGCCTAGCTGCCCTTCGTCATTAATCTGTGATGGACAAATTGTTTGTCTTTTTTTTTTAAATAGAAGGAAGAGAAAAAAAATGTGAGGTGTGGTGAATTAAAGTAAGTGTGCTACAATGCAACCTCGTCTTAGGAGAATTCCGTGTTTAATTGGAATAGTTGTTGAGATCTATCCTCATTCGTTGGATTCGTAGTGAGGCTTGTGATTGGGCCAAAGGTACTCTCTTAGCATTCTAAGTTACATATGGCTAGGAAATGCTTAGATAGAACTCCTTCTGAGTTTTATCTCCTCTTTTATAAGGCTGAACCTCAAAGATCAAGAGTTTACATTAACCTTCAATTCATTCTTACTTTTCCGTGAATCCCTTGTCTTGCAAATGCATAGATTTGGCATTCTTTTTCATTAAAATGGGGAGTGGATACGGATTATTGAGATATATTTTATATTCAATTAGGATAGTTTGTGAGATATGTAACAAACGCATTTTTATTTTTTGTTAATGTCACTATTGAAATGCGAAATGATGCCAGAGGCTTGTGACATTTGACTTAAGCGAGGATTTGTTTTAGTAAGTCTTTTTTTATTGTAATCAGCATTTTTGCACAAGTTAGTTTTATTCAGACCTTAGATTTTATTTGGACCTTCGTGTTTCCCAAGGATTGCTGAACTTATGTGATCAAATTTTCATTTTTTTTCGAGGTTTGAAACGATGAAGAAATTTGTGTTTCCTTTAAATTCCAAATAGCTTGTGTTTCAGATTCTTGGAAATGAATTCTAGCGCTTCAATTCTGGTTATCGTTCTCTCGTTGTATTAAACTGCAATATGTCTAATTCGTTTCCGCTTTTGTGTGCAATTTTAGCCTCAGAAAAATGGAAATGTTGTCCTTTTTTCGGTTGTCGGTGATGGTATGGCAGGCCTGCTTTGGGGATGGAAAATCTACACTTAGAAACCATTTTTGTTCCATATTTCAAACAAGACCAAATAACTTCATTTATTTTTTCCATGGTTAGCAATGCCAGCCTTGGAAAATGTGAATGTACTCCTCCTCCTCCTCCCCCCCTCCTCCTCCTCCTCCTCCTCCTCCTTACCTTTTTCCCTTCTTTTTTTATTGCTCCTTTTCCGGTTGTCGGTGATGGTAGGCCTGCCTTGGGGATGCAAAATCGACATTTTGAAACCATTTTTGCGGCTGTTTTTCGAACAAGACCGAAAGTAACTTTTCGACGAGAATGTCTTCGAATGGCTGACGGTGGAACCGTGGCTCTCGATTGGCCGGTGATGGGAGATGATGTGGAGTTATGGAAGCAATCATTACCCGAGGATGCTCCTTTTCTTATCCTATTGGTAAGTGATAGAGTGTTATTTTGTTTAATGGAAACAACCATTACCCGAGGATGCCCCTTTTCTTATCTTATTGGTCAGTGATATAGTGTTATTTTATTCTATGGAAACAACCATTTACCCAAGGATGCCTCTTTTCTTCTTTTTTTTTTGGTAAGTGAGGGTGTGTCTTTCTGTCGTCGTTTTTTCATACAGAATTAGTGTGGATAATTATCTGTTTTTTTGTTTTGAAATTCGTGGGAGGAAAATATTTTTATTTATAGCTTGGATCGACAAGAAATAGTGATGGCACCGAAGTCTTTTCTTTCTGCGTATTAATTATTGTTTTCGTTTATTTTTGTTTCTTTTGTTTCTTTTGTTTTTTTTGTTTCTTTCGTTTTTTTTTTTTGTTTTTTCTTTTTTTTTAGCCCGGATTGACAGGAGGAAGTGATGACACCTATGTCCGTCACATGTTGGTCAGAGCCCGAAAGAAAGGGTGGGGAGTGGTAGTCTTTAACAGTAGAGGATGTGCCGATAGTCCTGTAACTTCACCCCAGGTATTTCCCTCTCCCTCTCTTTTTACCTCTACCTCTCCTCTCCCTCTCCCTCTCCCTCTCCTCCCTCTCCCGCTCCCTCTCCCTCTCTCTCCCTCTCCCTGCCTCTCCCTCTCTCTCCTTCCTTTTCTCTCTCTCTCTCTCTCCCTCCCTCTCCTTCTCCCTCTCCCTCTCCCTCTCCCTCTCCCTCTTCCTCCCCTCTCCCTCTCCGAGATGTACTCTAGATCTTTATTTCCCATTAAAAGTGAAAATAGGCGTTTGAGACAAAAAAAAGAAAAGTAAGAAACTGAAAACACAAACATGGGTATTTTCTTTTTACTTTTTACTTTTTTTTTTTTTTGGTCTTTTCTCTTTTTTCTTTTTCCTAGTTGTATTCTGCCTCATTCCCCAGTGACAAATTTTAAAACGAGTCAATTGGAAAACGGGGCTTTTTTCAACGAAAAATGGAGCCTTTTTTAAAATGGAAAATTGTTTCTTTTTTTCCTTCTTTCTTCGTTGTCTTCATTTTTATTTTTTGTCTTTTTTCTTTCCTTAGTTTTATTCTGCCTCCTTCACAGAGGATCTTCGACAAGTTATAAAAAGAGTCGGAAAAGCTCGACCAGAAGCTCGTCTTTATGCCGCCGGGTGGTCCCTGGGGGCAAATATACTGGTTCGGTATCTCGGGCAGGTAAGAATTACTTCTTTTTTTTATGAGAAAACCTTAATTTTTTTGTGTAGAACACCTCTATTTTTTTTAGTGGAAAGCCTCTTATTTTTTTGTGTAGAAAACCTTTATTTCTTTGTGTACAAAACCTCTATTTTTTTGTGTAGAAAAATGTAGAAAGCCTCTATATTTTTGTGTACAAAAACTATATTTCCTTGTCTCATTGTTTCTCCATTACAAATTTTTCCTGTTATTAGTCTCCTTTTGAATTGAGGTGATTCTGTTTCGATGATGTCAATTCGCTTTTCTTCAATATTTCCCTTTTCTTTTTTTTTCTCTTTTTTTTTCCTTTTCTTTTTTCTTTTTCTCTTTCTTTTTGTTTTTTTCCTTCTCTCTCTCCCTCTCTCTCTCCGTCTCCCTCTCTCTCTCTCCCTCTCCCTCTCCTTCCCCCTCCCCCTCCCCCTCCCCCTCCCCTTCCCCCTCCCCCTCCCCCTCCCCCTCCCCCTCCCCCCTCCCCCTCCCCCTCCCCCTCCCCCCTCCCCCTCCCCCTCCCCCTCCCCCTCCCCCTCCCCCTCCCCCTCCCCCTCCCCCTCCCCCTCCCCCTCCCCCTCCCCCACCCCCCTACCCCCTCCATTGACCCCTACACCTCCTCCTCTCTCTCCCTCCCCCCCTCTCTCTCCCTCTCCCTCTCTCTCTCTACACATGGGAAGTTTTTCAATGGGATTGCAGGAAGGTGACAAAACCCCATTATCTGGCGCTGTCTCTCTCTGCAACCCTTTTGATCTCGTTTTGGCCGATAAAAATTTTCACATTGGATTCAATAATTTTTACGATCAACGGCTTTCCGTGGCTCTGAATAGAATCTTTAAAAAGTGAGGAAAATGTCCTATATCCAATTATCGTCGTTTTTTTTTCTATGTTTTGTGGTTTTGGTTTTGGTTTTATTATTGTTTTTGTTTTTGTTTACCTGTGGCTAACCTGTTCGTGAACATATGTTCATTTTTTAGCTTACAGTTGTTCTCTCCTGTCTCACTCTCTTTCTCCCCTCTCTGCTCTCTCTCCCCTCTCGCCTCTCACTCCCCTCTCTCCTCTCACTCCCTGCTATCCTCTTTCTCCCCTTTCTCCTCTCTCTCCCCGCTCTCCTCTCCCCTCTCTCCTCTATGCCCCCTCTCGCCTCTCTCTCTCCTCTCTCCTCTCTCTCCCCTCTGGTGTGTATCAGTTGTGATTGTATCGGTGATGCATATCAAGTGAATACAAATTATATACATATTGATTGCGATAATTTATTGATTTGTGAAAGGCATGTCAACAACTATTAAATTAGATAATAAGTGATACCAATAAATAAAATGCAAATGTTTGTTCTTCACTATTTGTGGTTAGAGAGAGAGAAAGAGAGTGAGAGAGGGAGAGGGAGAGAGAGAGAGAGCGAGAGAGAGAGGGACATTTGTAGCAATACTGATGTGTATTTTGTAGATATGGAAGGTGAATGTGTTTTGCCAAGGTAGGCTAACAAATCGGCATATAAATGGGAATTTTTTTTTTTTTTTTTTTTTTTTTTTTTTTTTCTGTTATTTAGACATGCCCCACTTTTTGAAGATATTGGAGGAGAGTATAATATCCCTCTTGTGGCTCGGGCGAAAACTGTTCGAGAATTCGACGATGGATTGACTCGAGGTAAAAAAAAAGAAATGAAACGAAAACAAAAAAGAGTGAAGACATTGGAAGATGAGTATCTTAAAAGGCTCTCGTCCTTTTTTTTTTCCTACTGTTCATTCTTTTTCTTTTTCTTAAAAAAAAATATTAGGCAAAATCGTTCAAGAATTTGACGGCAGATGGAGTTGAGGAAAAAAAAAAAAATGAAAAAAAAGAAAAGAGTGAAGAAGTTCAAAGATGGATGTCTTTTAAGTTTCCCGTCTTTTTTTCTGCAATTCTCTCTTATTCATTTTCTTTTAAGAAACCTTAGGCAAAAAGCGTTCGAGAATTTGAGGACAGATTGACTTGAGGTAAAAAAGAAAAGAAACAGAAAGAAAGAGTGAAGAATGTCTTAAAAGTAGAATAGAATGGCTCAAACGGTTCTCTTTTCTTCTTTTTCTATATTTTTCTTTTCTTCTTTCTTTTTTCTTTTCTTTATTATTAAACCTAAGAAAAATATAAGAAACAAAAGAAATATAAAAAAGAATTACAAACTAAAGAAATGTAAATTAAAGAAATATAAAACAATATGAGGTATAAAGTGCAGACTTAAGAGAACTAAATAAAAAAATATTTCTTTTCTTGGGGAGGGTTATCAGTTTCATTTGGGTATAAATCGGTGGACGATTATTATTATGACGCGAGCAGTTCTCGGATGGTAAAGGATGTACGGATTCCTCTCCTTTGTATCCAGGTAGGGTTCGACATTTTCTTTTTTGCGGTTTTTGTAAGTAAATTTGCGATTTTCTAAGTTTTTTTGCTTTTTTTTTGCGTTTTTTTGGTGTTTTTGGGGTTTCTGATTTTGAAAGACCTGACATGATGTGAGAACCTATATGGAGTTTATCTTGTTTTCTCATTTTTTTAGGATTTTTTAAGAAACTTAAGGTTTTTTTTAAAGGTTTTAGAGATTGTTTCAAAGTCAGGCTTTTAGGTTATAAAGTAATTATTTTTTTCTTTCTTTTTTCACTAACGAAATAATAATTGGTTTTTTTTTTTTTGTTTTTTTTGGGCCAAAAAACCCAAAAAAAGGCGGAAGATGATCCAATTGCTCCAATTGAAGGGGTCCCTCTTGAAAACATCAAGGTACTTTTTTTATTATTATTTTTGTTCTAATTTTCTGGTTTAGTTTTGTGGCTTTTTTTTTTGTTTTTTTGGTTTTATTAAAAATACACTTTGTACCACACCTAATATACAAAATTTACGGGATTAGAAACAAAGGATTAATATTATTATTTAAAAAACAAAAAAAATGTCGGTATTAAATTACCCAAAAAACCCAAAAAAACCACTATTTATGTACATCTAATTTTGTTTTTACCAGAATCTTTGATGTACGGTTGTCACCTATTAATGTAGATCATAACATGTTTGATTTTGCATATTTAGTTTCAATGCTTTCTCTATTTTTTCTTTCCCGGTTTTGTTTTTCCATTTTTTGGTAACCCATTCTTCTTCATATGTTTGTTAACATTTTTGTTGTCACAATTTTTGTCCTTACATTCTTGTTTTACTTTTTGTGTCTTATCTTTACATTTTATGTTTTACGTTTTTGTTTTACGCTTCTTATTTTCCACTTCTTCTGGTTTTGTAGGCAAACCCAAATTGTATTCTTGTCACGACTCCTTTTGGAGGACATCTGGGATGGGTGGCCGGAGAAGATTCCCCTTTTGGAGCTCCTTGGACCGATCCTTTGACTATGGATTATTTAATTGCTCTCGAGGATATGTTTAAGGGGAAAAAGGGTTTAAAGGGTTCAGAAAAAGCTCAAGGAGAGGACGGTGTAGCTGAGTTAGTTGAGGTTACTGAGAGGGGAGAAAAGGTTAAAATGTGAGTTAGTGATAATTTTACAAAGTCAATAAAAGTTGAACGTTTTTTTCGTGAAGGTTTCACGCGTAAGGTTATAATTCTTTCATTGGGGATTGTATAGTTTTTTCATCGGCGGTTAGTATTGTGAGGAAAGTTTATTTATCGTTTTGCCATTCACATTGGATGGTTCATAAAACAACTTTTCGCTTTTTTTTTTTTTTGTTTCCAATTCTTTGGTTTATAGAGTAGATGTGGATGGTAGAAAGCTTTTTTGTTTCATTTTTTTTTTTTTGAATAGCAGCGGTATTTTAAGTTTTTTTTTTGGAATGAGAGGGGAGATGAAGAAACTCGATTCTTTCATGTTCGTATTTAGTTGAATAAAAAAAAGATGAATTGGTTTAATATTTGCATTAAAACTGCTTTAAAATGCGGCATTCTTTCATGTTTCTTCTCATATTCAAAATTGAGTAGCCCTCCAAAAGCTTGGAGTTGAGAAAAAAAAAATCTTACACTAAACTTCCTTGTTACTTTATCCACTTATTTGTAACTTCAGAAGTAAAACTTTTTTAAACAAGCTTTTCAACAGCAAATTTTTTAAAATAAGTCTTTCGATTTTTGTATGTCATCAAGCTTAATAGTATTAGCATTAATCTCAGTTACATCTCAGTATGAGCATTATGTAATTTTATTTGGAATCAAAAACACTCAAAACTCCCATGACAAGAGTTATAACACCTCACTTTTAACAACAAAAGGATAATGATGGCTTAAAGAACCATGATAAGCTCAGGGTTTGAAAAACCTTTTCTTTTCTCTCACTTTTTCTTTCTTTTTGAGGTTGAAAAAATTTCTCACGTTCCCAATCGATATGTTTTTTTATATATAGACTTTCATTTACTAGCAGGACGTAGATCAAGTTTACGATTCTGCATTAAGAGCTTTTGTAACAAATGACAGAAAAAAGAGAAAAAAACTGGTAGTCTTTTGATAGGTCTTTAGATAAAAAACAAAAAAAAAACAAGAAAGAAAATTAATTTACCATTCTACTTAACAATAGAAATTACCCCGTTATACTTTTTCTATGATAACCATCCCAAACAATATTTCTAAACATTGCTGTTGAATTCAAAAAAAAAGGACGATACGAAATCCCATCAATGCGCAACTCGGAAAAAAAAAAAAACTATATCACTACATCCCTCCGGTCCCCAAATTCCCGGGGACCCTAAAAGAGAATAAAACAAACCAAAAAAAAAAAACCTACCGTCCCTCTTTAAAAAAACCAAAAAAAAAAAACAAAAAACGAGACGAAAGAAAATCCTGCTGTCCCTCATTTTTTAGGGTTTTTTAGGATTTCTTCTTTCAAAAAGGGACTAACTAACTAACTCTCAATTTGATCCAATCTCCTAAGCAAATACTGTACTTGAACTTCCTTTGTGAGCGGCATTATCCACTCTCCGTACAATCGAGCCACGAGTTTTGGATCAATCTTAAGGTTTTCCGAAGAATTGTCGTCCTTAGCGACTCCTATATCCTGAGCAAAAGCAGTCGCCTTTAACTCCACTCTCCTAACGACACTCGCCTCCACTTTTTCAAAAGTTAAAAGACTCATGAGTGCATCTTTGTCCTGTAAGAAACAGAGAAGGGGAAACGGAGACACGAAAAAAGGAGAAACGGAGAAACGGAAAAGGGAGGAGCGGAAACGGGAGGAACGGGAAAGGGAGGAGCGGAAAACGGAGAAACGGAAAAGGGAGGAGCGGAAAACGGAGAAACAGAAAAGGGAAGAGGGGAAAGTGGAGAAACGGAAAAAGGAGAAACGGAAAAGGGAGGAGCGGAAAGCGGAGGATTGGAAAACAGAGAAATGAAGAAAGGGAGAAATGGAGAATGGAGAAGAAAAAAGAAAGCAAAATTAAAGTAAGAACACAGCAAAGGAAAAGACTTAAGAAAGAATGGAAATGCAACTCAAAATGGATCTTCTTGAAACAAAAAACGGAAAGTAAAAGAACTGAAAGCAAAACGAAAGAAAAACACAGCAAAAAAACAGGACTTCAAAAAAGCATTGAAATGCAGTTCATAATGGATGTTCTACAAACCTGTGATAAAAAAGAAAACCGGGAGACAAATAAATACACATACATAATTGTGTGTATTTTTGACAACTATCGCTAGAGCATATGAATTAAGAGGAGGCATGTTTGCAACCATAAATATAATTCTTATTTACAAAATAAATATCATAAATACAAGCTACAACGTGAAACGCTATTTAGTGTTAACAAATGATTTTTATGAGGACCGTTTTTTAGCGTTAATAATACTATGTCTGGTCCAAATGATGTGGAAGATTAAGAACCATTTATCAAAGGGAAAGAAATTGCCTAGTATGAACGCTATTTTATGTTCAGAGGCCAGAAAAAAGAAGTGACCAACCGCGAATTAGTGGTATTAACACTAAAAACAATTTTCTGTCTATTATCGAATCCTGGCCCTTCAACAGTGAAGAGATTGAGAACACTCGAAATTCAGAAAAACCAAACCATGGTAAACCATGTACCATTTAATTTGAACTCTCACATACAAACTTATTCTTTCATTTTATAAAATATTTATGTTCCATTAATTTCAGGGAAGTTAAATTTTAGAACAGTTTGCGATAGATGACATCTGCCATAAAAACGTGGAAACAAAAGAAACAAAAAAAAGCGGAAAAAAAGGGATGAAACTCATGAAGAACACTTGGATGGAGAATTCGCAAAGTTACCTGTCGAAGAATAAGTGGACTGTAAAGCTCGGGTGATTCTCGAAACTTAGCCTCGGCCACGAAGGCACCGAAATGGATCCTCTTTGAGAGAGCCTGACCCCAAAAAACAAAAATCAACTTTATTTTTGTAACTGATGTTATTTGAAGACATTGTGCGTAATAAAAAGCCACTTGTAGAGACTCTTCAATTAATAAAAAAGGAGGGATTTTAGGGTTAAGGATCACCTGAAGACAAAGGACGTCCATAGTAACTGATGAACCATAGTTGTTATCATCGCCAGGACTAACCAGGGCAGGTAAAAGGTCACCATAATACATTTTCCAAATTAATGGATTGATGTTGATTTGAGCTCCAGTCTGATGTAAAACCTGCAATCATATGAATAAAGATATGTGTACAAACATCAAATAAGATAAATAGATATATACATAAACATATTGTTATTTTGAGCGAGAGACAGGGGAGAGAGAGGGGGCGGGAGAGAGAGAAAGAAGAGAGAGAGCAAGGCAGGAGAGAGATGGGAGTTAGGGAGCAGGTTACTGGAACAGGGTCGGTTATAAATGTAAAAACTAGTGTACAAGCGTAAAAACTAACCCGTGGATACATCATTCGAGGCAAAATAATCTCTGGTAAAACTTCTGGAAAGAATGGATGCTCGGGTGGAGCAGTATAGCGCCTGACCTGCCCGAAAAAAAAAAAAATGAAAAAAAAACAATGTCAAGCTATTTTGACAAGACAAAAAATAAAAGAGCCATCAGACACCATTAGAATTGTGCAAAATAAATATATTTCAGAAAGTTACATGTTGGACTCATAAGAGTCAAAGGCAAACGAACAGCGTTGATTGAAAAGGCAAATTAAAAGGATGAGCCTCGTTAACTTTAGTTTCCAATGTTTATAAATATATTTTTGACACATACATACCTTAGCGTGCAAAATCTCCGTCTCTTGTAAAATATATTCCATTAAGGATCCTCCAAATCCTGGTACGGCAATCATTGCAGGATCATATGCTGGTTTATTGAATTTGTACTGAGCTCTCTCAATCAAATTAAATATGATACTATCCTCTTGTCGAATAAGAGAATCTCGAATGTTTTCTAGAGCTAAATGTCCACTTCTATCAATACTACTGCTTGCCACTCTTAAAGCTGTATCCTTTCCTTCTCCTTCTTCCTCTAGAATTTTCACTTCTTGTTGTACTTCTTGTACTTCTTGTTGTACACTGCGTTGAGAAGAAACCCTAACAACTGAATCTTTATAAGTGGAAGAAGTTTGAGAAGAAAAATTAGAAGAAGCTTCTCCTCTGACAATATTCATTTGCAGTTTAGTTGTGACCGTAGGATTAGAAGACAAAGTAGAAATCTTTACTCGTGTAGCTTGCAAATTGTTGTTTTGATCAAAAAGAGAAGAAACTTGAGATCTCAAAGGAGAATAGTTTCTTTGAAACCATTTTGGAGAACATAAATCCATTTTATGAAGCTCAAAACCGATTCTCTCCTTAGGAGATAAACGGATTTCGGCAAAAGAATCGAAATTAGAGACAGAATTCAAGTTATTTCTGGCCTCGGAGTTCAAATTAGGGTTAATAATGGACTCGATATTAGGGTTGGTGTTATCGTCGAATTTAGGGTTTATGTTGGAGTCAAAATTAGGTTTTACAAAAGCGAAGGTTTTAAAGCTGCCAAGACTGCCATGGGAGGGAGTTGAGGAATGAAGTTCGTCTGGAGGAGGAGGAGGATGAGAATCCATGGAATATGGCGGCCATGGATTATGAATAGAAGCTGAGAATGGGAGGAGAAACGAGAGAGAGAAAGAAAGCGAGGGAGAGGGAGAGGGAAAGGGAAATTGAAAGGGAGAGGGAAAGGGAGAGCGAGAGGAAGAAAATAATAGAGGAAGAGCGAGGAGAGATAGAGAGAGAGAGAGAGCGATTTAGTGAGAAATTTTCTGCAATCTTTCTGATGTAAACCTCTGAAAAGGAGAGGGATGAAGGTAAATAATTAAATAATGTGTAAACCATCAATTTTAGCTATATAAGGTTAACACTTAAACACAATTATAATCTAATGTTCGAAATGTACGTATTATACCATACAATCGTATTTTTTATTTCAATACGTTCCCTTACAAAGTACGAAACAACAAACAACGGGGAGAAAAACGTGGGGAATTGAACCAGATTATTTTAAAATACTGTTGGGGACATTAATTTGTGATAACTACGACCAAAACAATGTTTTGTGGAATTTGATATATGTACACTAATAGGTTTCAAATATTTTTTCCGAAAATGCATTTTGTATGAAGGCCAACAGCACAAGAATAAAGGCTTATTTTGCAATAGAAAATTATGAATAACATCTTGGGAAATTAGTCCTAAACTTCCCTAGGTCTTTATTTAAACACATGCATTTTTTTTAGTATAAGCCGAAAATTGGTGCAAATATTTGTCCGAAGCCTAAAATAAGTGCATTAACATGTGAAAGAATTCATCATTACGAAATAATCGAACTTTATCGATGGGAAACGACAATGTGAAACAACACTAAAAAATACCACCATAAAAAAAACATCACTGAAATTTATCACTGGAAATAGCACTAAAAATAAAAAG
Organism: Zygnema cylindricum; assembly: GCA_037447655.1. NCBI lineage: Eukaryota > Viridiplantae > Streptophyta > Zygnematophyceae > Zygnematales > Zygnemataceae > Zygnema > Zygnema cylindricum. The sequence goes on from JBBHKE010002922.1 coordinate 173,048, forward strand.
CTGAAATTCAGGGAGAAAAATGCATCACGCACTAAACAACAACATCGAATATATTCAGCAATGGGAAACAGTACAAAAAAAAAGTACATCACGAAGAAAGCACACAAAAAATTATCAAAAAGAAACACCACCAAAAAACAATAATGTACTAGAAAACAAAAAAGAAATCCATCACTGAGAAACAAACTTAGCATTGAAAAACAACAAGGGGAATTCATCACTAAGAAAAGAGAAATAAAATACGACATCGAAATTTACAAATAAGAAAAAAGTAAAATACGACACTAAACTAAAAATGCGCACTGAAAATTATCACTGACAAAAAACACTAAAGAACACTAAAAAAAAACATAATGATAATAACAAATAAAAGCAGTGGAATAAAAAAAATGTTACTAAAAATTAATACTAAAAGTCAACACTAAATACCTTCTTCACTGAAATTCACTCACACAACAATAGAATTTAGAATCAAAATTAACCACTGAATTTTATTATGAAAAAAAAAAAAAAACAACAACAACAACAAACATCAGATTCAACTTGTACGAAAACCAAGATAGGACGAAAACAAGACAAACCAGAACCCAAAACAAATATGAAAAACAAACACAAATTGAAAAACAATCTTGTCCACTCTTCTCCCCCTCCTCCTCTGCCGCCTCCCCGTCCTCTTCTCCTCCTCCTCTCCTCAAAAAGACTCACATGTGGCTATCGTTGTAGTCGAGAGACTTTGCGTCCTTCTTCCCCAAACGTTACTATTGTCTCCCGTACCCCATTTCTGTCTCGGATTTCTTTGTCCTTGAGGCAGTCGACTTAACCAAGCAGATCTCGGGCTATTAGTAATATCAACCGTCGATTCATCATTTTGTGTTGTCCTTTCTGAATATCTTCCATCTCCTCCTCTCTCCCCTCCTCCTCCACTCTCCCCTTCCTCTCCCTCTCCTCCTCCCCACATTCTTGACCCGATACCCGGTCTTTCCGATTCCTGTCCGGTTCCAGAAGAAGATTTTTTCATACCCAGATCTGGGGCAGTTGAAAACTTATTATAAGTGTTCTGAGGAGGAGGGAGAGGGAGACGAGGACCGGGAATGCTCGTTGTAAAATCACTCCCACTATCGGTAAATTCTTTTCCGGGAACTTTTCGAGAACAAAAGGGGAAACAGGAACAAGAATTGGGAAGGGAGTTATGGTGCATAGAGAAACTACTATTGTAATAAGGGCTTTCAAAATGGAGTTCTTCCGGACTCACATATCTTCCCGGAACCAAACCAGAATTTAAACCCCCATTGTTTTTATTATTCCAAGTGGGTATAATTACCACTTTTGATTGATTTCCCGGTATGAAATCATCCTCCCGTCTTAAGATCTTCTCCGGAGTTGTCTCCTCTGAATAAAGATTCCCTTTTCCTACGTCAACTCCTCCACTCCCTCTACCTCCTCCCCAAGTCACTCTCTCCACTCTCTCCCTTTCCCGAGGACGTTGTAAAGTACGGACTTTCCGAAACTCTCTTCCATAAGGGATATTGTCGTTATACTCATTTGCCCAATTCACACGTCGTCCTCTCATCTCTCGACTTCCTTCCTCTTCTTCGTCTTCGTCACTTTCTTCCTCTCTCTGTTCCAAATCTTCAAAGTCTTCTCTTTCTGGGAAAGAATCAGTGCTCCCTCCCATCTCAATGTGAGGACTATGGACCCATTCTCTCCTCCTCTCCTGTCCTCCTCTTCCTCCTCCTCCTCCTTCACTTTCAGCACTCAAATTCGCCCATTGTTCGCTTCCACCCGTAAAAAGTTTTTGTCGTTTTGGGCTAAAAACATCTTTCTGCCCCCTGGTGCGATCTTCACCGTTCGTTTTGTATCCAAGAACTTCCCCTTGAGAATCTCTAAAATACTGTACGGGTGGAGAACTGACCGTACTACTACTATCCCCATTATTATTGGAAGCCCATTCTCGATCTTCCCGTCGCGTCTCTCTCTCCGCCACTTCGATGTCCGGGAAACCACCGAGAACTTTCTGGCTCAATTTTTTTCTGTCTTTGTCTTTTTCTGGGTCCAGAAAACTTTTTGTCAATTTGTGGCTCAAGAATTTATCTTCCGTACTTCCGAGATCATCGCTGTCTTCGATTATGTCGGAAACCGATGTTTTCTCTCGCGCTTCATCTAATTCTCGAAAGATTTCTTTCCCTCCTTTCCCTCCTTTCTCTACTTTCTCTCCTCTCTCTCCTTTTTCTCCTCTCTCTCCTATCTCTCCTTTCCCTCCTTTCCCTCCTTTCCCTCCTTTCCCTCCTTCGCCTCCTCGTTCTCCTCTCTCTCCTCTTTCTCCAGTCCCCGTGCCCCGACCAGAGTAAAGGGGATTTTCATGGTAGCCACTGGAAAGGCGAGATACTTGTTCTAATTTGGATCCAGGCTTGGTTTTGTCGTCGTGTAGACCCATGTCTTCTTCTTACCTGCGAATAATAGTTTTTTTTAGGTTTGGGAAAAAGAAGGAGAGGGAAGACAAGAGAGAAGAGAATAATAGTAAGAGTTGGTATGCATATCGAATAGAAATATATGGTGGGAAAAAAGAGGAGAAAGCCAAGAAGGGGAGAGAGGGAGAAATTGGAGAAGAAACAATATAAAGGGAAAATTAGATGAGAAAGGCTAGCGGGAGAAGGAGGAGAGGGAGAGAGAGAGAGGGAGAGTGAGATAGGTTTTGGATGAGAAGAGAATAGGTGAGGAAACAGAAGTGGAAAGAGTGGTGGAAGGAAAGAAAATGTTGAAACAATGAGAAGGGGAGAGAGGAAGGAGAGAGAGGGGAAGTTGCCACAGTGGCAAAGGCGAAGCTGGAAAGTTACCGTTCGAAGGTTTGACTCAAAATGGGCCACGTGGCGGTCATCCGGAGAGAGCCGTTGAAGAAAAAAGTTCGGAAGCGAGTTTCGTCCTTTTAGAATAACCGTACCGTACAACGGAAACGGATTCGGAGGAACATGATCAGCGGTAAATGCGATTGGAAGGTGGGATGGACATCAGTCCTACGTGGCCTAATGTGAATGGTAGAAGTATCTATTTTGGACGACCTGGTCAACTACGGTTAAATAACGTACTTTCCGTACATAGTAAGGACGCGAATTTGTAGTTTCGTACATTGCCGGAGAAATCTCTGCCTCGTATTGGACAGCGGATATGGCGGCAACTAGCCGTAGCCGATCGCAACTTCGACAAATTTGTCTGTTCCTGTGTCGTTCAGGACAGACTGTAAAATCATAGACTCGTAGGACTGAGGGCCATCAGGATCATTGCATGATCCGCTTTCAATAATTGGGCAATTTAAGACCGTAAGATTATAATCTGGACGGTGTGAAATCGCTTAATCAAGAAAACGGTCATAAAGCGACCCGGGGAAAATTGCCTGACGGGTCTGAGGTCCATGTTGTAAAAGCTTCGTCATCATCACCTTGCCTTGGGTATCATACTACAATACTATAATTCGTTTTTTGTCGGAACTGGGAAGCATCGTCAATGTTTAATACATTAATAACTACAGTAGTTTGGGAAACACTATTTGACACGTGTCGGTCATAGGGAAATGGAACCAGACACGTAGACACTTGCACATTGGAAAATGATGATAAAAAAAATGATAAAATGATAAGCGCATATCTCATTTTTGTTGGGCACATTGTTTTCCAACCTGGTATTTAAGAAAAGCCACATTCAATGTCATAGGTTCTTCATTTGCATAGAAAATCAAATAGAAGTCAAAATTGCAAACAAATAGAACATGATGAATTTAGGCGCTTCACATTCAATTTCATTCAAGAGTTATTTTAAACATTCCGTATTTACACATAAGTTTGAAAAAAAATGTTTATGACTTACGTTATATGAAAGATAAGGATATCGTTTGTCAAAATTAAACATAAACTTTTGGCTACTAATAAAACTATCTTCCTTCACTTTCTTCCACGCCGTTTTTTTTTATATATATATTTTTATACATTATGGTGCACCTCTTAATTATTGCCTTCTACATTTTTTTTTAAATAATCGTTTCTAACTTAAGGATAAAAAATACAACTGTAAACACACAAAAACACACCCAATCATAAAATCCACACTTCGATTATTTTTATCTAGTGAACCTACAACTAGATATCCAATATATATTACATAAATTAATATTGTATACATCGTATAATATACATTGTGTGAATATATATTTATATTATGCTATATTATACTATATTATACTTATATATATACATATATATATATAGATATATGTATAATATAAATGTTTATAATATTGTAACAGAAATCTGTTGCCGGCGATTGAAACACAGTTTACAATTCAAGTGTGAATGAAAATGCTTGAAGTTTTTCCATAATAGGAAAACCTCTTCGTTGGAGAAAACAAAGTGCTTCACTGTCGTGTCCTTTTGTTTACTACTGTAATTTGTTAGAGGAAGTGGCGCAACACTATTTCTTGTGATTGTTCCAATTAAGTCAACCTAACATTTGCCCGGCTCTAATTGTTGCCTCTTCATGGCGGTCGATTAACCGGTAGAGCGCGCTTTTTTGTCAGTCAAGTGTAGTTAACAGACTGGCCGTCAAATTCCGGTACAATTGTACCAAATTTGCAGTAGTGTAGTGTGTACGTAAACTGTACAAGTTTTGTACAGACTGACGTAAGCGCTTGTCCAACTAAAATGAAGCATGCGGTTTCCATCAAATATCGTTAGTTCATTACCACGAAGCTGAGGCAAGCCAGTATCGCCGATTCTTGTCAAGATTACCACGTTAACAATTAACTGTTATCTTTTTAAGGAAGAATAGCCGACAAAGCCTACCGAAATTGAAGAAATGCAAATGTTTAAATCCCATACCCCAAATTGCCTCCGATCTCTTGACTCCAACCTCCCTCCTCTCCCCTCCCACCTCCCTCCTCCCGCCTCCCCCCTCGCCCCTCGGCCCTCTCACCTTCAACCTCCCGTCTCCCACCTCCCCACTGGTAAGTTGATATAGTCACGTCATTGCTGTGTTTTGAACATAATTTACAGAATCGACGCTAAAATTACTCTAATTGCCTCTACTAATTTCACCAAACGTTAAATATGCCAAAGCTTTTTTTTGTAGTCATTTTCCCTCTCATTTTTCGTTGTCATTTTTTTTGTCCATGTTTGGAGTACAAAATATCCCAACTTGACTTTATGTGAATTTCATTAAAAAAGGAAGTCAAATATACATTGCGGTACAAGCCTCGAAAACTGAGTCTCAACTCATAAACAGGGTTTCTAGTTTTTGATTGACAAATTAATTGTAAATTGATGATAATCAGGTCGTTGCTAAACTGTTGAGAATCACACTAATTGTCATCTAGTTACAAGTTCTATTCAAGTGGTCTGATTTTTGATTGTGAACTTCTTCATTTCAAATATTCGTTCTTTTTCTTTCAATTTCTTTTTCTTTTTGATTCGATACTTCTTTATTTCAAATAAACTGCCCAAAACAAACAACAAAGACAATTTTAAAAAGGAAAAAAAGAAAGTGAAACAGACAAAAAAAAAAACAAAGCAAATGTAATGAAAACATGTAACTACCGCAAACCCACGTAAACTCTTTTCTATTACAAAGCATTTATTTTATTTCATATAAATGACCAGCTTTCTGACAGGTCATCAAAAAATGGCATCAGAATCAAAAAATCATCACTAATTTTTTTAAAAACCGTTCCATTTTTTTTTTCTAGAGGTAATTTTAACATTGTTTCCCAAATCCGCCCTAAAAACCAAAGAACCAAAGATTAAAAAACGGAGGGAGATCAGAAAAATGGACAGAAGATTTGAACTAATTAAAACCATTTCTAAAAACAAAAAAAAGGAAAGAAAAAGATAAAAGAAGAAAGAAGAAAGAAGAAAAAGAAAGAAGAAAGAAGAAAGAAGAAAGCAAAACGAAGAAAGAAGAAAAAAAAGAAACAAATGCCCCTAACTTTCATTATCAAGCCTAAATTACTCTTTCCGGTCCATAAATTCCTGATAATCCGATTTCCGTTTTTTCCCCGATGTCATGGACTGAGCCATGGAAAAAGTGATAAAAAGAATCACAATTTGCGTGATAACTCCTAAACCCCATAAAAAATGCAAAAAAAAATAAAAATCCACAAAGAAAAATGTTAACCAAAGACAAACTTCGAAAATCCTAAAAGAAACATTTCAAGTTTGCTAAATCAATGCAGAAAATAGATGTGTAAATCGTAGTAAATAGATGTAGTTATAACATTTAATGAATTGTTGTAAGTGCATTAGTATACCGTCTCCCCAGGTTGCATTTTAGGCTTTTCTTTTTCATCAGACAAAACTCATTTTTCTCAAGAAAATGCCTTTTTTTTTTTGGAAATTGGACCGATTAGGGGTAAAAATCCAGCCTGTCATAATTTGTTCAATTTGTTTATTTTGAAATTAAACAGCCAAAACCATAAGAATCCATTTTCATCAGTCGAACTATTCCAGTGAGAAATTGGACAAAGTGTGGGTGCAAAAATTTGAGCTTGAGTGGCAAAAAAAAAGGAAAAAAAAGCAATTATAACAATAAATTTTGTCATATATGACAACAATATTCTACTAAATTTAGTACAACTATAGAATCATGTAATATGACTATGGCTATCTTAATACACATTTGGTAAACCATATGACTATATATTATACATATACATATATTATATTTCTTTATAATTGTACGTTTTAATTATGGATTATGTATTATGTATTTATATAGACATGACAATGGCTATCTACATACATTTCGGAAAAATATAAATTTGCGAATGCTAAAATGGATATCTTACTACGTTTTGTAAAGTTATATGTTTATAGATACGTACATTTGGTTAGAAAGAAGACTAAAAAAACAAAAAAACATGATACTGAATATCCTACTACATATTTTCAAAAATTGACAATAAACAACTTAATAATGAGATCGTAAAAAAAATAAAAATGAAATAACATGATAACGAATCCAATACACATTGAAAAAAAAGTTGACACTACAACAACTCACCAATAAGATCTTGGCCGGCTTCAATGAGGGCGAGAGCGAAGAGAGTGAAGTCATTTGAGGAGTCTCCATCGTCATAGAGATTTCTTAGCTGTAACCGACCAAGAAAACACATGAGAGAGAGAGAGAGGAAAAACACATGAGAGAGAGAGAAAAAAAACTCATGAGGGCGAGAGGGAGCAAAGGTGAGAAAACACACGAGAGAGGGAGGAAAAACACATGAGAGAGAGAAAACAGATGAGAGAGAGGGGGGAAGAGAGGGTGGGAAAACACATGAGAGAGAGGTAGGAAAAACACATGAGAAAGAGAGAAAACACACGAGAGAGAGGAAAAACACATGAAAAGAAGACGGGGTGGGAAAACACACGTGAGAGGGAGACAGAGGGGTAACACATGAGGGAGAGAGGATGACAAAACACGTGAGAGAGGGAGATAAGGGAGAGGTCCGGACTACGCATGAGAGGGAGGGGAAACACGAGAGAGTGGGAGGGAAGAAAGGGTGGGAAAATGCATGAGGGAGGGAAAACACATGAGAGAGACGTAGACGGAGGGAGGAAAAACACAAGAGAGAGAGGAAAGGAAAGAGAGAGAGGGGGGGGCGGGAAAACACATAAGAGAGGGAGGCAAAACGCACGAGAGGAGACAGAGGGCGGGAAAACACATGAGAGAGAGAGGGAGAGGGAGGGCAGGGACAGGCGGAGAGGGAGGGAGATAGGGAGGGGGAGGGAGAAGGCGGGAGGAGGCAGCAGGAGGCAAAAAAGGAAGATTACATTCTAATGTTGTCTAAGAAGTTTCTGTATGGTTGTTTGCACATTATTTGCTTATTGTAAACGTTCAGTGTTTTTTTTTTCGTTGGTTTGTATTTTTGATTAATGCAAATTTAAAACGAATGAACTGACAACATGGTGGAATGACGTTTTGGAAAAAAAAAGACGTAAAATGGTTATATTTTGTGGACTTGAGTTGGGTAGTTTAACGTTTAAATTACACACTTGACACAAAAAAGGAAGAAAAAATGAGAAGACTCAAATAATGTCAATATTTTTTGGTATTATTTCTAAATAGAACTTCAATATCAGCCACTACAAGAAAACAAGGGGGGGTAGAAAAGGAAAGAAAAGAAAAAGAAAACAAAACCGAAACAAAACAAAACAAAATGAAACAAAACGAAACGAAACAAAAAAGCCAAAGCAAAACAAAAAAAAACAAACTAAAAAAAATAAAAACAGAAAAAACCAAAAAAGAAAAAAACAAAGAAGAATAAACTGATCGTTGTGTAAAACAAAATCTCACCAAAGTGATTAATGAACAAAAAAGCAAAAAAAGAGAGACTAGGAAAAAGAAAAGATTTCGACAGAAAACCTTTAACTATCAATCCGTTGTATATTGTGTACAACGGAATCTCACCAGAGTGAATGATTGTTCATTAGCCATTGGAAAAAAATGATCAAAAAGGGAAAAAAAGAGAGAACATAAAAAAGAAAAGACTTCAACAGAAAACCATTAACTATCAAAACTGTTGTATACAACGGAATCTCACCGAAGTGATTAATCGTCCATTAACCATTGGAAGAATTGCCAGCCCAATAGCGATCGCCGTAAAAAGAAAGTAAAATTGGAGAGTCCAAGGTCGAATACCTTTCATGGCTGTAAAAAAGCCCAAACAAAAAAAAAAACTCGAAAAAAAAAGACTTTTTTACATCTTTCTTTTATACCTTTCTTTTACATCTTTCTTTACAACTTTCTTTTAAGTAATTCTTTTACATTTTTCTTTTGACTTCTCAAAAGGTTCTAGCTCGAGTACTTGAACCACAAAAAATGAACAGACGTGCGTGATGCAAGAAGGGAGGAAAGGAAAGGGAGGGAGACGAAGAAGGCGAAGAGGGAGGGAGAGGAGGTGGAGGAGACGAACGGTACTTAATCGCAAAAATTAAAAACTCATGCAAAAGAGACAGTGAGACATGATGCAAGAAGGGAGGAAAAGAAAGGGAGGGGGGCGCAGAGGGAGAGTAGGGAGGGAGGGAAACGAAACAGAGGGGGGGAGGTAGAGGTAGGGAAAAGAAAGTGAAGGCAGGCAAAGAGGGAGACAAAGGAGGAAACGAAAGAGACAGACAAAGAAGGAGACAAAGAGGGAGGAAAAGAAAGGGTCAGAGACGTAGATGGTGAGGGGAGGGAGAAGAGAGAGGAACGAGACTGAGAGGGAGAGGAACAAGAGGAAGGAGAGGAGGGAGAGGAGGAAGAGGAAGAAGAGGAAGAAGAGGAGGGAGAGAGGAGAGAGAGGGACGATGCACTCCAATTGGGGGAACAGTTGTCTCTTCCTAGAGGCCGTGAGGTTCTTATTGGAAACCATGAACCTCGAGTTCCTTTACTTGAAAAATCTCCCAAACGGAAAAGGTCCGGAGGATGCGCCTGTTGGCGAAGCCTTCGTGTGAGAGGACGACAGAGGGTGGTAATAGCTGTAAGCACTTTTTGAAACTTTGTGATACTTGTGGAACCTTGAAACTTTCTGAAACTTTCTGAGTTCAACCTTAAATTTTATCAGTTGGTGAAGTTTGGTGAGGTTTGGTGTGGTTAGAGATTTTTAGGGTTTTGGGTTTAGTGTTTAGGGTTCAGGGGATGGATGGATGAGAGCCGGCAAAACCTATATTTTGATGATCCTGATTACTGTCTTGTACGAAAATATCTTTCTCTCCCCCCCTCTCTCTCCCTTTCTCTCTCCCTCTCCTCCTCTCTCTCTTTCCTGCATTCATCTTTCAATTTTTTGGGACATATTCGATAATGTAGAGAGCTGTGACCAGCAGGTAAAACATTGCATTGAGGTAACAAAGTACATAGGAAGAAAATGGTACACACCTAATGAGCTGCAGAGAACAGGTAATCATCATTGTATCATTCAACAAGAGTTGCAAATTAAAATAGGTTAACGAGGACATTTGAAACTCATCAAGCATTTGAGGCTTTATTTGATTGTCACTTCCATAGGCAGAATCCGTGTAAATTTCTAGGCTGGAAACTATGACTTTACAAAGAATAATTATCTGAATCTATGTAAATTCTTAGACTGAAAGCAAAACTTTACTAAGAATAACTATCCGAATCCATGGATATTTTTTGGCGGAAAACTATGTCTTTTCTAAGAATAACAATCCTTGTTACTATTATTGCTGTCAAATAACCGCTAGGCTTCTTTTGTAGTAACAATTACAGTTGTCTTTCGCTGTCACAGCAGTAATAGTAATGCGAGGTTTAAGTTATGAAGTGAAGAAGTTTGGGCAGATATGTAAATAAGTATAAATTGAGGGTTTTAGAACCTTGCATCTATTTGGGATTCTGTTGGAATATTGCAGTAAATCTCAAAAATTACGTGTCCTGAAGAACTGGATGTATCTGGTCACTGAAATACATAAGATAAGATTATGCTGTTCTAAATAGTTTGGTTTGCTTCTTACAGGAAACGGAATAAGGATTTTTTCTAGCCAGTTTGAGCTATGTTATTTTTTTTCTTTTTTCTGGGGGACGTTTTTTGAACTTTTTTTTTTTTTCCATTACAGAAAGTGGCCACTCAGTCTGTAATTTTATGATCTCTGTTTCTAAATTTTTGTGGTAAATTATGTGCTAATGATGATACATATCCTTTTCCATAAAGAGGCCCAAAAGAGAGAAACTTCCATAAAGAGAGAAACTCCAAAATGCAAAGCCTAAGCATTTCCTTTCAAAAATATACTTTTTATGCAAAAGCTTGGTGTACCAAGAAAACGACAAGGGAGTCTTAAGACCTGGGAGAAAGGATCTTGGTGGTTTCAGGTTGTTATGGTGGTTTGCCTCCTAACTGGAGCTTTTGCAGTCCTCATTTGGATAGGATTGGGGGACAACAACATTGATTCCGAGGCTATTGCACAGGTAATGTAGTCATATTTTTTATTTTCATTTTTCAAATTATTTTATTCAGTATATAGTGTGTTGAGTATTGTTGATTTCAGTTTTTGCGCTTTCATGTTAAACCCTAAAAAACCTTAATAGAAACCTGTAACATGATTCTCTAAATCAACAAGATGGTTTTTTAATGTAATGTTTTTTTTTTTTTTTCCTTTGGATTCCTTTAGATTAAGAAAGTGAGAATGCAAGTTTATTACAGAGCTGTAGAAGTTGACTGCATCAAGAAAGTGTTGAGTGAGGATTTTTTTTAGGATTTAGGGTTTCAAACTCCCCCCCCTTTTTTTGGTTCTGACTGAGTCGAGCATGTTGTTTTTCTCTCTGCCAGAAAGGGCAGTATGAGTGTTTTTTGGTTTAGGAAGAGAATGTGTATATGAAACTAGTTCACACATTCATTTGTTCTTAATAGAAAAGAGCTGTCACTCTCTCTTTCTCTACTCTTCTCGTTCCCTCTCATGCGTCCTCTCTCCTTTTGTGCAGGTCCATGCAGATTTTTTTGCTGCGGTGATGCTTCTCTCAGGCGGAGGACTGGCTTTCTATGGTATGTTTTTTTTTTTTTTTTTTTGGCCATGATTGATGTTGTCCGCAAGAAGATGAAGAACAAGACAGGTCGTCCGAAGAGAGGTACTTCACTTCTTAATGATAATCGTCATGCATAAAGGCTAGTTGAGGAAGCTTTTAACTCGTTAGTCATTGAAAGCTAGGCAGAACGCTTATTTTCATAAACTGGAGTTCAGCCCAAAAAATCCAAAACACGAAGGAACGAATACATTTTCACTTTCAGCAAATAAATAGAAATGCTCAACATGGTCAATATCTGTCCTCCCAGCCACATAGTTATAGCAGTCGAGGGAATTATACGTGTGTTGTAACTGGTGTTACTGGCACAGTTATTAAAGCAATTTTGCAAAGAACTGTACGATTTTTTTAAAATGTACATTTTTTATGTGCGATTGCCAGAATTACTGGCTGGTAACGCCAGTGAAGGCGTGCGTATCATTACCTTATTTATCCGTTTTTCATATTAGTTTGTTGGTAAGAGCAGTCAGTCAGTTTCCTCATCTTTGATGAAGTTTGCAAATCAGGTTGAAGGCATGTCCTCTGCCTCGCAGGCCTTCTCCTTTTTTCAAAAATGTCGCGATTGCGGTCGGGGAAGTCATCTGCGGAGATCGGAAAGGTGAGCTTTTGTTTAAACTCTTGCACTTTTTACTCGATTTTACTTCAATCTGTAGGGGAATGGATTGTGGATAAATTTCCATTTTTTACTAAATTTCAACTTTTTGAGGAAAGTAACCGCTCATTTGGAGCAGGAACAGCTGTTTTACCTATATATATTAGACTAACTTCCTGATTTTCAACTTGATTTTGAAATCTCAGTTTGTGACAAATGGTATGTGGAATCTGTCCATGATCTAGTGTGGTTGAATGGCGTTTTGACGAAATGATATGGAAGTATAGTGAGTATGTATTTCACGTCTAATCTTTATCTGTATTTGTTCAGAGAATGTTTTCTTTGCCAAATATTGCTTTGGCTCTTTTGTTATTTTGATCCACTTAAAGGTTGTTTATTGTCCACTCTTTTATGGTGATTGAACCAAGTTATTTTGGAGGATGTACAAAAGAGTTGAAATTTCAAGATATCTCTAGTACACTGCATTGTCAACAAATACAATCCTAATTTTGCTGATAAGCTACGTTTAGTTTGTACTATTTATGTTTATAATGAGGTTTTCTTACAAACATTACTAGAGGGAAAACAAAGGTGGAGATTCGAAAACATCTTATGGCGCAACGCTCATGAAGAAAAGAATTTGAGTATCTGTCTGCTGCCGGTAGAGTCTGTAATTTGTTCCAACGCAATCAGTAAAATGTTTGTGAACCGTTTGAACGCTTGTTACAACAGGTGACACTTGAACATTTCAAAATTATTGTCATTGCTCTCGTATGACATTATTGTAATTTTTCGTTCTTTTAGAACTTTTTGCACCTTCTGGAGAGTACTTTTTCTATGATCATAATTTATTCTTTTGTGCGAACTAGTTGATGCTGAAGTTAATCATTTTTGAAGTATTACAGGAGGAAAAGCGCAGTGTAATTCCCCTGAAAGGGATGCTAGAATCTTTTTTCTATTCTAAATCTGAGGATTTTCACTACACTGTTCTGTTGCCTTTAGCTTGCCAAGAAGCATTCTTTTAGATTACTGCCACATTTTTTTTTCTTAGAGAACCGCCAAAATGGTGTCACACTAGAAAAGTCCTACTGCACACAAATGTATTATGTATGTGCAGTTGGACGTACCTGTAAGGAGGAATACAGAAAAGGACAGTTACTGCACACACTTAAACATTGAGCACATGGTACAACGTGAGTTTACATAATGAGGTGAGTAATGGATAAATAACATCCTAACAAAACATAATAAACATAGCGAAGGTTATTCCGCAACACTTTTCTCACTTGTGAGGCCGGGGCCGTGAAACGAAATGACCTACTGCAGTCCGGAGCACTTTGTGCGCAAGCAAGGAGATGAAGAATCTAATTCACTTAATACGGGATATCTGGTTTTAAGTGCAATTATCCTACTGCAACCTTTCTACTTTCAGTTACCGTACAATACCTGTCAACTCAAAGCCTTACTGTTAGTGGAATGCTGCACACTTGTGGTAGAGAAAAACGCTAGTGTGAAACCATTATAAGCTAGGTCCAGTCCACACTAATGCCTTGTTTTTATAAAAGGGAGAATTACTCGACCTAGTATGGGTTTGCACTTGAACAGAAAACTAAAATTTTTGCTTCGTTTCTGTCCATGATTTTTTTATTTTTATGATTAGGTTTATTTCATTCAATTATGTTTTTAAGCACTTTTGTTCATTTCAACTTTGTGAAACTGGTAAAATATTTGTCCTTTCGAATGTACTAAGTTACAGCAAAAGGTGAATATGAAAAGGAGATTTGTATTGATTTTAAATCTGGCTTGGTTCAGTTCGGTTTTTTCTGGTCCGCAGAAAATTCTGAAAGGCAACTTGTCTGATTTGGTTATCGAATGAGCTGAGAATAGTTTTTTTAAAATAAATCCACTAAGACGCCTGAAATTGCCATCGTATATTCTTGTTACAAATAAGTCTGCCCACATGATTGGTGAGAAAAGTGCACTTATTCCTTTCTTGTGTGTACCGTCTGCAAGCCTCATTTTCTTTTTGAAACCATCCATATCTTGCGGCCTTAACCTGAAAGCTCTATTACAGCAAAATCACATTGTTCAACAAGTAAAATATTCAACAACTTTCATCTAGTGTTCATCATGCCAGATGATTTGAAAAAAAATCACCTTCAGACTAAGCAATTTGAAGATATATTGTGTGGCTTGGCAGTCACGATTGATGTGTTTGATTATCACTCAATTTGTGTGTTTGCAAGTCTACTGACTCCTTTACAATTGACTCTTGTTTCTCAGTTTTGTGTAAACCTTTTTTGCTAAAACCGCAGCATGGGATCGGATTGGGAGGTACAGGTGGCATGGCTTGCTGCAGTATGCCTCGTCTGTTTCTCCATTCGGGCCTTCCTTGTGTTTGTGAAGAGCGTACCGGTGAGGAAATGCATAAAGCAACCACTTATGTTTTTGGTGTCAACGTTGAAAAGAAGGGAATTTGAGAAAATGCATAGAGCAACTATGTAGATTTTTGGTGATGTTGAAAATATGGGAATTTGAGAAGATTCATAAAGCAACAACTTAGGTTTTTGGGGGCAAATGTTGAAAACAGGGGAATCAGTTTGACCAATTCATGGGGATGATTTTTCATCTAGAAAGACATACTGGAGAGCATATATTCCTCTTTGTTTCAATTCAATGAAAGCCTTAAAAACCCAAAAAAAGAGAAAAGACTTCAAAACATAAAATACCTTTAAAACGTCTTGAACTCTGAGGAAATTTTGGCGTTTAAAGTACAAGGTATCATTGGGTGTTGTTTATGAATTCTACAATGAGGAGCTGTACTCACATTTTTGTACATGACACATTTGTATGTTACTTGAGTTATTAAATTAGGACATATGATTCGTGGCAAAAAATGGATTAACAAAAGGGATAGACATTATTGTTTATTGTGCAAATTCCTTACTTTATTATTTTGAGGTTCTTTTACAAGAACAAGTGAAATATCTTCCGTTTGAAAAAACTGAAAATAATCATCCGGTTATGGACTTCTATTCTATGTAGGGATGGCCGGCAATTCAGTTCCGAGATCCACACGGGAATTTTTATCCTCTTTGGCTCCTTCTCTACTATATCATTGGTGAGATTATAACTTCAATTCCATACAACTAAAACTTTGGTATGTATTTTTTGGTCCTAGTTACATTGAAGGGGATTTTGTTCATTTAAACCTTTTTTGTTTGACAGGTTCAATAATTTTTCATGTAAAACCTATGGTTCACAACTTATAGATTTTTGCACATAAAAGTTTGTGATTTGGTAATGGTGACCATTGTGCTGAGAGCACAGCAAAAACTTTAATCATTGTAAGTAACATAAGTGAGTATGTATTGTTTTGAAATTTCAAAATTCTGTGTCAAGAGTGGAAGTAGACGTTTAGTACAAAACCAAACACATGGAAAAGTATGTTTTGGAGTTTTGAAACCTATGGAATGGAAGTGCTGGTAAAAAACATATTGTGTGCGCTTTTACCGGTTACAAGCTCAAGCTTAAAGAAATAGTGAAAGCACTGAACTAAGGTAAAAGCTCGAAATTGGACATTTACAGACATCAGATATGAAGTAAAATAAGGTGAAAGGTTATGTTGTACGTTTGATTTTGGCTGGTTGACATCTAGTGGCTGCCCTAAATTGAAGCCATTTTATGCACAGTCAATTTAAAGGGGATGTGTAAAACACAGCATAAATTAGTTGGTCTGAACCTGATCTGTAAACATCAAATATATGACTTTTGTGGCCTCCTTTGGGTCAAGGAATATCTTCAATCATCACCCTTATTCTGTTTCAATCCTTTACACTAAAAACCTTAAAAGCCCTAAAACCCTGAAAGATCAAACTAAAAAATCGTTGAATGAATCCTTCTTGGTTTTGTTTCCAGGAGAGGCGATTCCTTCAGCCGTCGTTCTCGTCATATTGAAAGACATGCCGTCAAGGTCGAGAGAGAGCAGTGTTCAGGGAGGCCAAGAATATACTTTAGCGGTTCAAGCTCTCAATGATGCCGAGGCAATTCTCCCCCAATGGGTGGTTCCTTTGGAGGGAAATCCTTACCCTGTGGTCCCAAGCCCTCCAAGCTCACACGGATCTCGGGAAGCTCAGGTGAGATCTTTTTACTGTTCATCATACTTGTTTATACATGTTCATACTACTATATACTCGTTTATACTTATAAACAAGTGTCATCTTTTATACTGCTCATCATACTTGCTGATACTTAATATACTCGTTTATACTTCTTTTCACTTGTTTATGCTAGTCTATGCTTCTTTATACTTGTTTATAGACTAGTGTCATATTTTTACTGTTCTGGAAGAAGGGGAACGGGAACCTTAAACTATGTTAAAAGATTCTTCACATTGGGGAGCTATTATTGTGCATTTAATGCACATTTCTCATACCCAACTCTTGATTTAAAAAGGATTCGTTCATTACTATGATGAATCGTTCATTACTAATATGTTAAAGGAGTTATTTCCATGTGCGAAAATAACGTCAACTGTACTAATTTAAGGTTGGGTGACATTGGTATCCGCTTACGTAATTAGTGTTATTGATATAATGTTATGATTTGAGGTCAAAAGTACACGTGTGATAATTACTTCTACACTGATGATCTATGTAGTTTGTTTCGAGAAATTACAGGGAGTAGAAATTGTCCTGAGTCTTTTTGGTTTGAGGTCAAAAGCCTTTCTCTCTAGATGTGAACTCATCTCTTCTGTTTTCTTTGGTTGGATATAGTGTGACTTGGAAAGTGTTAAGTGTTTTTTTGGCGTTTAAGTGTAGATAATCAGTTGCCAGTAGAAGTCAAATGAAACAAAGAGAACTACCAAAACTATTCTTATATTCTTTCTTTCCTTCCTTCCTTAATTTTTCCTTGTTTCCTTTTTCTTTTCCTTGTTTGAAGGCGGAAAGACCAATACATAAATAAAAAACAGATTGACTGATTTGAAGTTCTCGAATCCCACTCATTTTCTTACTGGTTTTTTGCAGGGACTACGAGACAGTCCAGGATAAACTGAAAAGCATTTTTATGTTCGCATTGACGGTTGTCTGTTTGTAAAGGTTCGTGAGCTCGAAAAAGGGAACATTTCTGAAGGGGAGTGGTTTTATCGCTTCTTTCCTTCGGAGGAGTGGAGGAATCAATCGATCGATAAATTCTCCAAAAGGTCTCAAAAAGTAATTTTTGACCGTTTTCTTCATTCTGTTGATAGGATCTTAGGAGAAGGATGGGATTTAAAAGTGGAAATTTGTCTATTTCCAAACAAAAGAGAAATTGTTAGTGAGATTTGGTCTGTTTTGTCTGTTTGTTTGTTCGAGGTCACGGTTCGAATTACAAAAAAAGACGAAAAAAAAACTTTCAATTATCGGCCCAGAATGGTAGCCCCCAAAGTCCAATTATGGAGTGAGAGGGGGGGAACCCACGTATTATGCGGAGTCAAAAATAGTTTGTCTTTTTCTGGACGAGAAAGGACAAAGAAGCCAGAGGAAAGAAAATGTAATCATAAGGCTCTGATTGGGTAGAGAAATAGAGGAAGGAAGGAAAAGGCAACTACGGAAAAAGTGGAAAGGTTGGGAAAAGAAAAGGAACACGGTGGTGGCTTATTTTTCGTAGGTGGTTGAGTGAAAAGGGAAAAGGAAAGAGGGAAAAAAGGGAAGAGGGAAAAAAGGAAAGAGGGAAAAAGAAAGTGGGAAAAAAGGAAAGAGGGAAGAGGGAAGGAAATCCTCTTTAGGCTTCGTACAGTTTTGTTCACAAAGAGAGTATAAAATACTGCTTAGGTGTCCTTTTGTTTTTGCTTAGATTGAGGAATATAGTGTAGCACACAATTGTGTGTAGTCAGAAGGTCACTTTAATAAAAAAAGTGATCTACTAATTTGCTCACTCGTTATATAGTGTGCACAATTTTTTGTTTTTCCCGCAAGAATATTTAGCTGCTCTGTTTAAACTAAGGCTATGTGTTTATACTATGGCTAAGTGTTTAAGCTAAGGCGAAGTGTTTAAACTAAGGCGAAGTGTTTAAACTAAGGCAAAGTGTTTATACTATGACAGTGTTTAAACTAAGGCTGAGTGTTTAAACTAAGGTAAGTTGTGAATGGCACAAAGTTTTGAAGAACAGTCTGGTGATGGTCCAAAAGTGCACAAAAATAATATGTACTGTTGCTAATCAAGGACACGGGGTTAACAATGTTCAATGTATCGATTATGGATAACATTGTTATAATAATTTCAATTTAATGACGCAAATAACCAAGATCCATTGAAACGTAAGGATTTATAATATGAAATCCACACTGATAAAGTGAAGACTTTCTGTAATCCGACGGTAGAGAAAACCAGGAATGACCTCTTTTGAATGGCTATATGTTCCGAATGTGGGCAGTAACACTCGTCGAAAAAAGGATCTTGTAATACCTCGTAAATTTCGAGTGTGATGTAAATGTAGAGGTATAGTTGATGTGTCAATAAGTACAAGTATTGTGCACCTTTTCAACACGTGGAGAAAAAACCCTAAAAGACCGATATAGTGGTTAGTCGAGAGTTAATTTTTCTGACAAACTGCAGTAGCATTTTGAGTTATGAGAATGGTCTTGCTGTGACTTATTTGTAATTTTTTTACCATGTAACTCATTTCATTTCTAAACGGATGTTTTCACTATTATTTTTTCGATGTAGGTGTACGTCGCAGCAAGAAATTGTTACAAATCCAAAAAAATATCATACTATTTGTGGTGAAAGTCCTTGGGAGTGCAAATTTACAGATTGAAATGTTTTTTTGCGTTGCTTCAAATTGAGACAAGTTTCATTTTTGTGAACAATGGGACAGTGGCTCTACTGTGCGGCAAAAAACATTCCAAGCTAATAACTGTACAAACTAATAGCTTGTTCATCAAACAGTTCTAGTACAAACATGGCTACGACGTCTTAAGGTGAAGCTCCATCGGATGAAAAGTGAGGTTGTTTACAGAAATTCGTACATTTTCATACTATAATGTACTGCTTATTTTGTTTTTATTGGCAAAAAACCATTACAGAGGGTTTTTTGTTACACATAGGGACACCTGAAATCCGAGCCCGCCGGATCTGCGCTAAAAAACAAAGTAAGTTCGCTAAGTTTCAAGAATGGCGACACACCCTTACTCTAATAACACCAAATTGCAATGCAAGGGGGAAAGTAAAATCAAAATATATCGACGGTGATATGTCAGCGAGAAATATCTTATCCCCCTAGATTTCATAAAGCACGTGTGACAAGTGGCAAAAAAATAGTTACGCGTTTCAAAGGGGTCAAAAAAGATACGAATATCGTACAAGACCGAATAATAGAAAATTACAATACAGTACACTGTGAATCGTTATTAGCCTTATGTACGCTATATCGGCACCCCAAAATTTTGACATTGATACCTTAAATAAAATAAATTACACTATTTAAGGACGTGGACCATAATCTGCCACGTCTCCTGGCACTAAATTAGAATGAATGACGCTAATTTTTTCTTTACACTAATAATTTCTATACACTAATAACGATTCAAGGTGTAGTGAACAAAGTCGTCTGTCGTATGGTAAAAAATCTCTGCTAAAAGCATTTCCATTGATATAGCAGATTGGCCTCCGTCTATACAAGTTCCCCATTTACAGTAAACGCTGAATGGTTGTCAATGTTACCTTAATAACACTAATTCTGTCTTGACATTTGTTTTGCCCACACACAAATTTGCGTTATTAATATTAATTGTTCTCCTATTGGCAATATTTTTTTGGCGGTTCACAATCCTACACGTCATTTCGTGGGGAATTCTAAGACAAAATTTTGAAACAAATTGAGCTTCATTGCTATTGGTGTGAATTCTTAACAACTTAAGAGCTGGTTGTAACAATAATGTTGAGAAATTACACCAATTCCACATGCAATTAGCTTGTTTGCTTTAATATCTTGTCTATTTGCTAAATAGTGGCAGCTATTACCTCTTAGAGGTTTTCGGTGGACGATAGTCCTATATTACTCCATGCTGTATCTAGCGTCAATGAAGGCTTATAATCATTTCAACAGTTGTTTTTGTCTACTCGTTCGCTTTTACTAGTCGAGGCCAAAGATGAAGTTCCTCCATTCTCTTCCATCATCAACGACAGTCACTCACGGTTGCAGCAACATGTCCCTGATAAGATAACCATTGCCGGATTCAAAAACTTGCTACACTTTTTGTTCGGGGTTGCGCGATAGCTTTGCTTGTTGCTACACCATTTTTTGCCTCATTCCGCTTGTCTTCTCCCCAATTTTCTTCGCCACTTTGCTCACGTGTCGGCTTGCCGCACCAATCACTCTTAAGCAAGCTCCGTTGCATTTGTGGTCAGCCTACAAATGAGAAAGGCGTCTATTTGCTCCGTTGCTCGTACAGTGGGGAGCGCACAACAACTTGCAATATGGTCCGAGATGCAATCGCTATAGTGGGTAGCGAAGCAATATACACAATCAAACGCGAGGTGTCGCATGTACTCCCGCCACATTCTCAATCTATGGCTATACCCTTACATGGATCTTAAGTTTTCGCATGGAGTAGAAATAACACTAGGTGACGTTGTTCTCACAGACTCTACGGGATCCCATGTTTCCTCACGTATAGAATTGCATATAGGTGTTGCGGCTAGGGATGCATCGACCTCTAAAGAACGCTATTACACGCACCGAGACCCTGTTGAAAAAGGCATTTTATAGTCTTGTCCTTTTTGGTCTTCCAGCAGCCCTCATACTTGTCGTAGTCACTGAGGACTTGCAGGCAACCATGGCTGACTCATGCAGGTAAGGAGACAGAGCAGAAGCTTTAGTTTCATGCAAAATTTAGGCGGTCCCTAGTAGGACTTTAACCGGTGATTGGACAGCAGGTATCACGGAGGGAGCAACTTCGGTTCAGGAACTGACACGCGTCAGCGGAACGGCCATGCCGTACTATGTCCGTACAAGAAGTAGAGCGATACCCGTACCTTCTTGTACCTTACAGTCTTTTGATTGGATAGGTACACTAGTAGTAGGCTTAGAGAGGTAGTTTAGGACTTAGAATATTTCTTGGATTTCAGCCTCTCTCCCAGAGTGCTTCTGTATTTATAGGCCATCTTTGGCCAGCCATAACTTAATGCTCAGGGGAGTAATTTCAGTGATTCTTTTTGCAGCGGACTCAAGGGAGTCCAGGCTACACAGGGGCGTAGTCGGTCAGAGTTTTTGCATCCCAGGGTGGGACTTTTTCATTGTCAAAGTCAAAAGTGCATATACTATCCTAGAGGCTTCACATAAGCTGGACATTCTGTGTACCAATGGAGGTCACAGAATTACAAACCCACCTCACAACTTCATACCATTTGCTTTGGAGGTTTTTGGGACCTTGGACTCTTCCTTTGGCAATTTCTTACGTGATTCCGCTTGACGGTCATTAACTGGTATCCCTTCCCCAACTCTCATGCCAACTTTATACGGCCAATGTATCCCTCTCTCCTTTCAACGCTCCCAAGCTTCGATCCTCATCCGACAGAGCACGGTGGCGAATGATGGCCAAGGATTGGGAAAGAGTTACCTCCAATCTTCTTCTCTAATTTGCTTGGTAGACATAATCCATAAAACTTCACGACAACACTTATTGTGGTGAATTGTGCAAAAAGGTATGTTGAAGGGTCAGGTGATACGAAATCGTGATACAAAATCGTGATACGAAATCGACATCCTGGTCATGTGATAGAACACAACATAGACTTATCTTGTAACAAGCAAAGGTGTCCGTCGGTGATAGGTCTAATGGTTACAACAAATAATGTGTTAGAATATACAAGAGCACATAAGGTACATAAACACATATCCATATTGGTACTCATAAAATTTAAATTAGGAATAAGAAAGAATCATCCTTACATTAGAATTGGAAAAGGATTACAAACATTGCTTTTATTACGCAGCGTGTTCTAATTTCCAATAAGGCTCTCACTAAAGTTTCCCAAAGTGACCCCTTCACTACAAAACGACAAACTAAAGACTTGTGATCAACTACCTATCTGATTTAGTGTGGAATAAAAAATTCCTACAAAAAAAAAAGCCGACGTGATTCGAGCCTCGAAAAAAAATGTAAAAAGAATGTTACTCTCTACTCAATGTACCCCCTCCGCTTTCCCTTCTCCCTTCTCCCTTCCCCTCCCCCTCTCCCTCCTCTCCCTCTCCCTCCCCCAGATCAACCTCGTAGAAGGCTCCATGCAGTACCTCTATGACGAGTCCGGGCGTCGTTTTCTGGACGCTTTTGCCGGCATCGTGACGGTTTCCGTTGGCCACTGTCATCCCAAAGTTCTGACGGCCGTCAGAGAACAGCAGGAGTTATTGCAACATGCTTCGACTATCTATTTGCACCACCAGGCCGCCGATTTCGCAGAGGAGTTGGCCCAGAGGATGCCCGGAAACTTGAAGGTGGGGAAGAGAGGGAGGGAGGTGGTTTTGTTTGGGTTTTTTTGGGAGTTTTAGGTTTTTTTTTGGGGATTTTTTGGGGATTTGTTGGGTTGGTTTTGGGTTTTTTTTGGGGAATTTTGGGAAAGTTTTGATGGATTTTTTGATGTTTTAGGTTTTTTTTTTTAGGATTATCGGTCGGTTTACTCCCTTCGGAAAATCCTGACTGCTGTCAGAGAGCAGCAGGAAATATTATTTTATGGCTTTTGATGGTTTTTATAAGGACTTTTTAATGCTTTTCTAGGGCTATTTCGCTTTTATCTTTTTTTGGGGGAGACCCTAGAACCTCCCATATTTTAGGTTGATAGATAAGTAATGGTAGGAGGGATGGGAGGAGAGGGAGGGATGGAGGAGTAGAGATGGTGTATTTTGTCAACTCGGGTTTCAAGGCGAATGAAGTTTTTAATTCCCACATATGGGGTGGATGGAATGGGGAAGAAATAACAGTAACAGATAAATAATAATTGACGAAGGGAGGGGAGGGGAGGGAGGGAGATGTACAGATGGTGTATTTTCTGACCTCGGGTTGTGAGGCAAATGAAGTTTCTAATTCCCACAATTTGGGGTGGATAGAACGAGGAAGAAATAAGACTAATAGCTAAATAATAATTGACGGAGGGAGGGAAGGGAGGGGGGGGAGGGACGGAGAGGTACAGGTGGTCTATTTTGTGAACTCGGGTTCCGAGGCAAATGATATGGCGATGATGATGGCGAGACTTTATACCGGAGCTTATGATATTTTGGCCCTTAGGAATGCTTACCACGGGATGAGTCCGGCCACTATGGGCTTAACGGCACATGGGACCTGGAAGTTCAACATGCCCCAGGTGAGAGGGGAAGAGGGAGGGAGATGGAGAGGGAAGAAAAAAAAAACTTACCCTCTAACCATCATAAAAAAGACGCAAAAAAGTAGTCTCGTATTTTTCGATTTAAATTCGGTGACGACGGGGAAGAAGGTGAGGAGAGCCATGGCTCCCAGCATCACTTTTAGGGTTTTTAGGGCCCCCAATTTCCGGGAAATGGGGGCGTAAAGGAATAATTGGAAGGGAATCTGTCCAAAAAAAAGGGGAGGGAGGGAAGGGTAGAGAGAAAGGGAGGGGAGGGGGAGAGGGGAGGGGAGAGAGAGGGTTTTTTTTTGTAAGTTTTTTCGAATTTTCTTTTTTGGAGGTGGAAAGGGAGGGTGCGTGTTGCTGTGTTTTTTTTCATTTGTCTTTTTTTTCGTGTCTTCTTATTTTTGGGTTTTAAGGTTTTGAACATTCTCTTTCTTGCCATTATTTAAAAAAAAAACTTCCAAAAAAAAATAACAAAATTAATAGCAAATAATAAATAATTAAAAGTCAATAAATATATATATATAGATTGAAATAAAACAATATAAAATATGACAATAGATGAAATAAAAAATATTACAAAAACAAAAAAAAATAAAAAAAAAAAAAAAAAAAAAAAAAAAAAAAAAAAAAGACAAAGCAAAGCAAATAAAAAAATAATTAAACAAAATAAATTAATAAACAAACAAACCAATTAATTATTGAAAGAAAGTGAAAAAAAGAAAGAAAGAATGAAATTTAAATAAAGAAAGGGGTACAAAATACCCACAAGAGCAATTCCAGAAGATGCCTGAGCCAATCCAATGGCTCCACTTTCAAACCCCAAACCTCCCAAAGAGGGGGAGGTCATCGCCCAAAGGGGGAAAACCTGAAGAAAAAAAAAACAAAAAAAACGCAAAAAAATGAAGAAAATTACATACAAAATTTTCTGCACATTTTGGCATTTTTTCAAAAAAAAATGGATTTTTTTTGGTAGAGGGGGAAAGGAAGAAAATGAGGAGGGGGCTGACCTCATTTTGGGAAGCGGTCGTAATTCCGAGCAAGGAATAAATTAGGGCAGAAATAACTGCCCGAAAAAAAAAAAAAAAAAAGAGGGAGAGGGAATGGAGAAGGAGAGCGAGAGGGAGAGGGAGAAATTAA
Source organism: Zygnema cylindricum (assembly GCA_037447655.1). Lineage (NCBI taxonomy): Eukaryota > Viridiplantae > Streptophyta > Zygnematophyceae > Zygnematales > Zygnemataceae > Zygnema > Zygnema cylindricum. The sequence continues at coordinate 197,673 of JBBHKE010002922.1, forward strand.
TTTCTTTATAAACAAAATAGTTAAAAACACTTCTTTCCTCTTCCAAGAAAAGATAAAAAAAAAGCAAATTTCTATTCATTCTAAAAGCATTCGCTTTAACACTTCTTTCCTCTTCCAAGAAAAGATAAAAAAAAAGCAAATTTCTATTCATTCTAAAAGCATTCGCTTTTTGATCCCATGAATTGAATTTCAATGAAAAAAAAAAAAAAAAAACCATCATAATCATAACAATAACAATAGTAATAATTGATAATAATAGAAACAACAAAAAGAGTATTAGTATTATTATTAATAATAATACCAATAATAATAATAACAGCAAAAATAATAATTATAACAACAATAAAAGGAATAAGAACACCAATAATAGTAATAACAAAAACAATTACTGTAATAGAAACAACAAAAATAATATTAATAATAATAATAACAATAATAACAATACAAATAATAATTATAACAATAATAAAAAGAATAAGAACACTAATAATAGTAATAACAAAAACAAAACAATAATAACAACAATGGTAATAACAATAGGAACAAAAATAGGAATAATAATAAAAAAAAACAAATATGAACAAAAGGAGGAATAAAAATCATAATAACAATAATAATAACAACAACAAAAACAATAATTAATATCTATTACTCACAAGTTTCTTTCACAAAAAATGCCGCCAAAATTCCGTTATCCTCCAAAATTTCATCCGAAACAATAATTTTTTCTTCGTCTCTTTTTGTTTTTCCGCCTTTTTCCCCTCCGAAAACAACAACTTTCTTTGTTTTTTCTTCCTCCAAAATCTTTTCTCCGAGCAACGGCTCCAAAAGACTATCTCTACTTTCCAAAACCAAAACTTTGTTTTCCTCCCTTTCTTTCTCAAATTCCTCGTCCTTTCCTCCTCCAGATTTGTCCTTTTCTCCCACGATTTTGTCCTTTTCTCCCTCGATATTGTCCTTTTCCTCGCCTACCATTTCCGCGTTTTTTATTTTAGTTTCACGGGGAGGCGCCATTTTTGCCCTGCCCCGAGTTTCGGGCAGGAAAAAAATTACGGTCAGAAGACCGAAAATCGAAATTATTCCGATAAGAATACAAGGAGGAGCATACGCAAATTTTTCAAAAAAAGAACCTTTCGGGAAAAAAAAAGGATATTTTTTCGCCGGTTCACAAAGAAAACCTCCGAGAGCTGGACCTGGAGGAGGAAGAGGGAGAGGGAGAGGGGGAGGAGAGGGAAGATGACGGAGAGTCAGAAAAGGGTCAGGAGAGGGTAGTCATAAGAGTAAGGGATTGGAGGGAAAGGGAGGGTGAGGAGGAGGGAGGTCAAGGAAAGGAAGGAAACATGAAGGGAAATGAAAAATCGGAAAAGGTCTCCATCAAGGAATAAGCGAAATGCAGATCATATCCTTGTGATGTCATCAGTGAATAAAGGTTCAGATTAATATTTTAATATTTTATTGTTTATTTTATATTTATCCACTTGGTGAAGCTTTAAACATTTAATTAAAGAGAACAAAAGAAAAAAAGCAAAAAGAATCAAACAATCAATACTGAAAATTCAAAGTTTTTTAAAACATCAGGAAAAATAGAAAAATAGTTTAATGTGTTGTTTGATTGGTCATGATTATCTGCGAGTTTCCTTTATTCTTTTCATACGATTTTTTTGTTTTTTGCCTTTTATTTTCCTTTCCTTTCTTTTTTCCTTTAATTTGTTTTTTTTTACCTTTTATCAAACACTAACTACTTAACTAAGCTCCCATGCATAAATCTGAAATAAAACCTTAAACATAAATAAATAAGTAGATAAGATCTAAATAATCAATTACCAAACAAACAATTTTAAAAAATAACTTTTAAATAAATAAAAAAGAAAAAAAAATGTAAAAAAAAAAAAAAACAGCATATGGAGAGAGGCCAAAACAAAAGAAAATTAAAAAAAAAAACTCAGAAAAAAATAAGAAGAACAAACAAAAAAAAATCAAAAAAATCCACACTAATTTTGGTTTAGAGACAAACCCGGTGGCCTGACTTTTTGAATCACAAAGCTCCGAAAACACACTGAAAAAAAAAAGGGTGGGGAGGGGAGAAGAGGAAACAGAGTTAATTTTATGGTCTTTTTTTTTCTCGCCTTTTCTAATTGATTGTAATTCAATATTTACTAATTTGCAATATAATATATATATATATATATATATATATATATATATATATTACATATTTTTTTCCATAACTTTAAAAATGGTAAAGTAGTGCAAATCAAAAAAGAAAACAAAAAAAAAAAACGAACTCTCTTTCACCAAAAATTAAAAATGACAAAAAAATGAAGTATTGGAAACAAAACCACTGATTCTCTAAAATTGCTAAAAAATAAATCAGCAAATAAATTAATATTCCATCTGTAACCCTCTTCCTCCCTCCCCCCTCCTCTCCTCCTCCCTAATTTTTCCCTCTCCTTCCTCTCCTTCCCCCTCCTTCCCTCTCTTCCCTCTCTTCCCTCTCCTTCCCTCTCTTTCCTCTCCTTCCCTCTCCTTCCCTCTCCTTCCCTCTCTTCCCTCTCCTCCCTCTCCTTCCCTCTCTTCTCTCTCCTTCCATCTGCTTCCCTCTCTTCCCCCTCCTTCCCTCTCTTCCCTCTCCTTCCATCTCCTTCCTTCTCCTCCCTCTCCTTCCCATCCCATTCCGTACAACTGATTACCATTCCATACAATCCACTACACAGATCTTCGGTGTTAGAGGTAATAACACTAATTTGGTAGTGACTTTTTCCCTCCAAAAATCACAAAAAATAGTGTTGATAACACTATTTAAAGGAGTGGACTAATCTGTCACGTCTCTTTGCACTAAATTAGTATTATTGATTGTAATTTTGCATTAACACTAACAAATCTTAAATGCTAATAACGATTGACAGTGTACCATCGCCGTAGAATCCACTACTGTTCCAGAATTCAGTTACAGTTCCGTACAATTCAGGTACAGTTCCGTACAATTCAGTTACAGTTCCATACAATCCAGCTACAGTTCCGTACAGTTCAGTTACAGTTCTGTGCAATCCACTTCCGTTTCGTACAATCTAGTTACCGCTTCGTAAAATCCACAATCATTCCCTACAATCTAGTACGGTACCATTTGGTACAATCAATTACCGCACCGTACCGTACCGTACAGAACCGTACAATCCTGGAAAATCCCAAACTATATCCATAACAGTTGTGAAAAGCCTTCCCTCTTAGGTTCAGAGAAAAAACCGCTAGCTTTCCCAAAAAACAAAATCCCTCCACAAATCCCTTCCCTCTCCCAATCCCTCTCCCTCTCCCTCTCCCTCTCCCTTTCCCTCCCCCCCTCCCTCTCCCTCCCTCCCTCCCTCTCCCTCCCTCTCCCCCCCATCTCTCACGTTCTCCCTACAGGGATGATTCCGTTCAACAGTCCGTTTGCAAATCTTGTCGTTATTGCAAAAGACAAATTAGGGGAAAATCCAAATAGTGTGGAAAATAGGGCATTGGCCAAAAGCCCCATTATTAAAACGGGTTTACGCCCGAATTTGTCGGAAATACCCCTAAAAAAAATAGAAAAATAAGAAAAAAGAAGGGGGGGAGGGAGGATTATTATATGGGTCAAATAAAAGAATGGAATGAAATCGAATATGTGAAAACGGAATGGAAAGGAAATGGAGCTGGAAGCATGGAATGAGATCGAATGGAAAATGGAAAATGGAAGAAATGGAATGGAAATCATTGAGAATGGAATGGGATCGAGATGATTTGCTGGTTTTCAACAGGATAATGCATTTTTTTTCCTCTGATTTTTTTTTTTTTTAGTAACAGGATAATGCATTTTCCCTGTTGGAAAATAAATAAAGGTTTGTGACTTTGATTTGTGTATTATTGCAATAAAAATTAGAATAAAAATAAATTATGAAAAAGAATTACGCTTAAAAAAATAAATCTGAGTGCTAAATTACGGAAAAATAAAAAAAATGCGCTTGAAGGTTTTTTTTTTCCATTTAAAAGTAAAAAATAAAAAAAAAGAAAAAAAAAAAACCTACCCCCAAAAAGTGGAGGTAGCGAGGGATCCGGCATAAAATGCCGACGCCAAAAATCCTGCATAGTATCTGAACACCCCCCCCCCCCCCCCCCCCACCCCCCCCCCCCCCCCCCCCAAGAAAAACAAATAAATTAACAAATTGAAAATCTTAGAAAAAATTTGGGCTACCCGTACACAAATCCGTACACTCGTCCGTACGGCCTAGTTTGGCGGAACCATTGGTGACGTGAAACCCGGCGACATAAATTCCGCGAAGCGGAACAGTACGGAAAAAAAAACTATCTACACGCACACGTCCGTACACCTTCCCGTACACCCGTCCGTACACTCATCCGTACATGTACCCTATTCCGACGGGATTGTTAGGCGACGCCGGAAGCCGACGACCGTGAATTCCGCGAAGAGAAAGAGCACGACCACATAAACCTACCCCGTCCATACACCAATCCGTACTCCAGTCCGTACATTACAATTATCCGTACACATCCGTACATGTACCCTAGAGGGATCGTCAGTGACGCCCCGGAAGCCGGCGACCACGAAGTCCGCGACCAGTAACAGCACGGATACAAAAGCCTACGCCCATCCGTACATCTACCCGTACATTATTCCGTACATGTATCCGTACATGTACCCTAATCTGGCGGGATCCTCGGTGACGCCGGAAGCCGGCGACTACGAAATCCGCGACCAGTAACAAAAAGCAAAAAATTCAGAAACCTACGCCGTCCGCCCGCCTACCGTACACCTCACACCCGTACAATACCGTACACATGTCCGTACGCATGTGTCCGTACACGTACCCTAGTTCGGCGGGGTCGTCCGTGACGCGGAAGGACGCGACCAGGAAGGCGGCGAAGGGGAAGAGGCTGGTCTCGCTGAGGGCCACGGCGGAGCACATGGCGCAGAGGGCGAGGAGGGGGCTCCAGGCGACGCCGCCGCGCGCCGGGATTCGCGCCGGGATTTGCGCCGGGATTAGCGCCGGGATTCGCGCCGGGTGTTGCGCCGGGTTTAGCGGAGGATTTGGCGGAGGGTTCAGGGGAGCTATTTCCGGCGGGTTTTCGAGCGAAGGGGAGAGGGAGGGAGGGAGGGGGGAGGAGGGAGGGGCGGAGGGAGGAGGAGAGAGAGTCATTTTTTTTTTATTTTTTTTTTGTTGCGTTTTGCGGTGGTTTTCGATGGAGAGTGGAAGGGGGAGAGAGAGAGAGGGACAGAGAGAGAGAGAGGGAGAAAGAGGGAGCCAGAGGGAC
>JBBHKE010002923.1:0-28402 GCA_037447655.1 Zygnema cylindricum
ACTTTTTCCTTCACATTTTTTTACATTTTTTTTTGTTAAGATAATTTTCGTTTAGTTTCCTTTTTTTTGTTTTTTTTTTTTGTTTTTACATGTATGCATGTTTGCTTTTACCCTCTATTTTTTTATGCATTTTTTGTTTTAGGCCTTGACCGTTTTCAATAATAATGTAGTACTTTTTGCTGTAGTTGATTTTTACTATTTTTGGTCAATGGCCAAAGGATAAAAAAATGGAAAAGAAAAACAGAAAAAAAACTGAATACCTTTGTATAAAAATACAGATTTGTCAACTCTAACAGTTTTTAGTAATTATCGATGAGCTTAGCTCTGTGCAGAGAAAAAACGTTAATATTTCAAAAATAGTTAGAATCTAATTTGACATAACTCATTATATAAATCATACCTGATTCTTAAAAGCTCGAATAAAAAATTAATTAATAACAAATAAATAAAAAAATAAATAACCAAATAAATAAATAGAAAATAAAATAAATAAAAAAAATTATAAATGAAACAAAAAAAAAAAAAAGAGAAAAAAGAGGGGGTGAAGAGACGGAGCACAAAACTACAAGTTACACAAACCGTTGACCAACGTTGACTAAACTGACACGTGGCAAGTCCTCCTCGCACCTCATTGGTCCAATGCCGCCACGTAGGACGAAGGACGACCTTTCCAAATGTCTACCTGTCACTTCACCCGCCCGCTTTCGCAAACATTTCCCTAAAAGGGTGCCACGTGTCAGCGCGAGAGGATATCCCCACACGTGTGAAGGGGAGAGGAGCGTCGCGGGAGAGGTTAGAGAAAGCAATTTCCTGCCGTGTCACACGTGCCACACGTGTGAAAGTACTGCCGCTTGCAATCTTTCTGCACGTGCGGGAGGAAAGGAACACTGACACGTCAGCCGCAATCGAGACAAGTCAGAACGAATAAGACAAGTGGCGGCAGGGGGGACGAATTTGAACAAATGTGACTTATTGTCGTGTGACGTAAGTGTGACGTATATATGTACGGAAAACGAGAGAGGTAAATGAGTGAGGGCGTAGCTAACTACACCGCCAATCGTTATTAGCGTGTAAGTTTTTTTAGCGTATACGAATAATTAGCGTGGTTTACGCTAATTGGGAATTTGAAAAATTTCGAAGAAATCGTCTATTCTAATTAGGAATTAGGGCTATTTTTAAATAGTGTGGACAATTCTATTTGAGAATTTAAAAAAAAGGTACCTTAAATAGCGTCCATTACTCCAATACCAATTCACGGTGTACTATACTGTAGCTACATTAGACTAAAAGTGAGGTATATTACATAAATTTGTACTTGCTCGTATCATGTCGTACTATTTTTTCGTGAGTTTTTTGAAAAATAGCATTACATAAAATAAGGGTATGTCCCCATGTACTTGTAACTTAGCGAACTTACTTTGTATTTTAGCGCGGATCCGTCGGACCCGGTTTCCAAGTGTCCCTATGTCTGTAAGGACGAAATCGCAACTTACGCTTGTGACGATTGTATACGTCGACAATACCTGTGATGGATGTCAACGTCTACAATCTGTGGTCGCACGTTATTTTTTCGAACTGCTTTGTGACATCGCATGTCTTACCGTGACATTGTAGACGTAGCGCATTCCAACCTGGCAGTTTCACGGTTGAAGAATATGCACTTTGCCCTTCGCGTCGCCTGTCCGCTCGAGGTGAAATGGCATCGAAATTTGAAGACCCCTGCAAATAAAAAATCCGTACTGGACGAAAATGGACAAAATCAAACAAACTGTGTACTTATTTTTGTCTCATTATAACGCAAACGGACAAAACATAACGAACTATGTACTTTTCTTTGTCCTTGGAAATCTTATGAAATATTTCGAAATTTAAGGCACGTGCGAAAAAATGTTCCTATTTGTCAATAAAAAAAACCCTATTTTAAATCACATCGCGCATGTGTTTTAAACAAAGGTTTGAATATGACGTTTTTTGTCGTAGAAGTGGGTCAAAAAGCACACGACGAATCGTACATCCTAAGTTCAAGGATGACGCAAATTGTACTCTACAAATTTTCGATTCCTTCGTACGGTTGCAACTTAGGCAGTAGGGCGCTAAGTTTTAAGGCAAAACTACAGAAAAAAAACCCTTACTTATGCACATGGGGACACACCCTAAGATTACGATACTCCAAGGATACGGGAGAAAACATATACCGTCCGATTCTATTTTGGTCTTCATCCGCAAAGCACTCGCGCCATCCGCCTCTGTAATGGTGGAACACGTCATGGAGGTGAGTTCACCATCACAGAACCCGTATAATCACTGCACCTGGACGAATACAAGTGCGAATATGAACTACTATTACAATTTTATCAATTCGCCAAAGTCACATGCCTTCGGGCAAGGTGACCGGAAAATCTTTGTTGAAAAGAAATACAGTTTTTGCCTTCCTGCCAGAAGAAGTACGGTTTTTGCGTTCCATCCAAAAGTACGGTTTTTTGCGTTCCATCCAGCTTCATGGTTTCGAGCTATTTTTTGTCGTTTTAGTTTTGAAATACAAATTCAAATTGCGAAAGAATTTAAATTCAAATTGCGAAAGTACACGTACATAATATGCAAGTACAGATTTTGAAACGAAATTGGTCGGTTTTAAAATCTTTGACGATTTAGAGATTGATCCTCAAATTACGTGGGGCCACTCAAATCAAAGCACGTATATAAAAACTTATTTATAGACGTTACGCGATGTAACCGAGGCCTCTGTATTACAGGAATATTATTGTCCGTACATTTACAGAGACCTCCCGATGTAACCACTAACCACACCCTGAATCAAATGCTACAGCAGCCTTCGTAGAACTGTAGAAGGCCTAAAAGTCTAAAACGACAGAATGTGAGTATCCCTTTGTTATCTTTATGCTGGTTTGTCGTCTTCTGAATTTGTCGTCTTGGGATGAAGCTTCGACGGTCACACGTTGAGTAACTTGGACCGTCCGTTTCACTTTTTCTAGTGTGTGTAGATAATGCTAGGTAGGTTCGGAGTAGGTTCGGTCAAGATCCACGTTAACCAACCACCGTACAGCGATTGTTATTCAACACGTGACTCAAATATAAGAAAATTTTAAAAACTCCATGAAATTTCTGTAATCGTTTAAACTATCCAAAACCCCCATAGTTTATAGTACTGTAGTGTTGGGTATCGGGTAAATTCATATCGCGATAATTTCGATATTCGATATATCGAATATCGATCGAGCATGATCCTCGATATATCGTACCGAGACCAACATAAATCATCGCGATATATAGTATTTTTTAAATTTATTTATTTTATTTTTTAATATAATATGTAGTGTTGTGTATCGGTAAGCATTTACCGATAACCAATATGGACCATTTTTCGGGTTCCCGATAATCGATATATTGGTTCGATATATCGTTATCGGTCTTATCGCCGATAGGTGACCGATAATATCGGGTACTTATCGGCGATAACACCGATAACGATAGCTATCGGCGATAAATGTATGTGCCGTACAGCTAAATGTACCAACCGTACAGATAAGTGTACGGCATGTACACTCAGCTGTACGTCTTATTCCCCGTACATGCAGAAAGTACAGTAGCCGCCATGACGTCTGTACGGTTTCGGTACGGATACAATAAAAACGATATACCTTTCACATCCGACGCCATGGCTTTGTCCCTTTATTCCTTGGGATCCACTTGACACCTGCCACGTGTCAATCTGTAAGCTTTTTTCCAAACAATTTCAAGCGACGTGGAAATGTACACGATTCGCTATGTTTTGTCCGTTTTTATCTAATACGACAAAGAGAAGTACACAGTTTGTTTTGTTTTGTCTGTTTCCATCCGGTACGGATTTTTTTTTTTGCAGGGGTCTCAAGGTTCCGATGCCATTTCACATCTACTCCACAATAAACGCAAAGGCAAAGCGTATCTCCTTCAACCGTCAAACGGCACAGGCTGGAGGGCAGTAGGTGTACAATGGCATGAAAAGTCACGCGACGTCACAAGCAGTTACGGAAAATAACGTGTGTCATCACAGATTGTAGACGGTGACAGCCGTCACGGGCATTGTCAGCGTATATAATCGTCACACCATTAAGTAACAATTTCGGTTTTATGTAGAAACTAATGGTTTTATTAGTATTTTCTAGGTCTGAAAAGAAATATAGAAGTCGAGGCAGTCTATCTCTAACTTCTCTCTCCAACTCTCAAACTTGTCGCAGTCACTGAGAAATTGGAGAGGAAGCTAGAGCCATGGCTACCTTGGCTATCCTGAGGTTTACGGGAATTTTATATTAGGGTTTATTTATTTATTTAAAAGGTATGTGCCGGCGGCAGGATTTGATCCTTGTACCTACCGGCCGGCAAACAGGAAATAGCCGGTAGCCTTAGCCGTTAAGTCTAGCGGTAGTGTTACATAGCATATAGTTTGATATTTATTTAAATATGTATACGTGCGATAAACCATTTAACTGCAATGAATTACGGGAAACATAGATCCAGTAATATATAATGTACGACTTACGGTACGGACAGAAATCAGTACCGCGCATTTGTTTCGTACGTGAAACAAATACCGTGTAGAAACTAATGGTTTTATTAGTATTTTCTAGGTCTGAAAAGAAATATAGAAGTCAAGGCAGTCTATCTCTAACTTCTCTCTCCAACTCTCAAACTTGTCGCATTCACTAAGAAATTGGAGAGGAAGCTAGAGCCATGGCTACCTTGGCTATCCTGAGGTTTACGGGAATTTTATATTAGGATTTATTTATTTATTTAAAAGGTATGTGCCGGCGGCAGGATTTGATCCTTGTACCTACCGGCCGGCAGACAGGAAATAGCCGGTAGCCCTAGCCGTTAAGTCTAGGATTAATGTTACGTAGTATATAGTTTGATAATTATTTAAACAGGTATACGTATGATAATTCATTTAACTACAAACAGATTACGGGATACATAGATCCGGTAATATATACGGTACGGACTAAAATCAATACCGCGCATTTGTTTCGTAAGTGAAACGAATACCGCGCATGTATTTATTACGGCTAAGATTAAATCCGAATTTAATCGGACGGCCGAGATTAGCGCCGAGATCGCGGAGGAAGATTTCGGCGGTTTGTGGCCATCGCCACATCGGATGACGCGTGGCGAAATTCCGTTGGATTGTGGAATCTCCGGAGATTACGGCACCGAATCCGGATTTGACATGTGTCGACATTTTGGCCATGTCGTACAATGTCCGTACCTAAAGTACATCGGCAGCTGTACTTTTGCGTACGGAACTCAATTCTGATTGGTTCCGTACACCAGTAGATAGAGTCTGTGAGAGAGATAGGACTTAGAAAAATTAGAAGATAGGACCCCCTCTCCCAGAGAGCTTCTGTACAAAAGGTCAAGTTTGACCCTCCATAACTTACTGCTCAGGGGAGCAAATTCAGAGATTCTTTTTGCTACCGACTCAAGGGAGTCTTGCCTTTACAGGGGTGGAGGTGGTCAGGGTTTTTGTCTGCCAGGGTGGCAGTTATTTTTGCTGGAACACAAAGGGGTCAGGAATATCCTAGAGGCTTCTTGGAAGCTGTCTACTCTGAGGACTTATGGAGGTCTCAGAGTTTCTGGTTATGGGCCCACCCTCTAGGGTACCAATCTTTAATGGAACAGGCTTCATATACTGGGAAAGTATGATGATAGGAGCTCTATGCGAAAAAAGGTTTTGGGGGATAGTGAGTGGACGGTTGGGGCGTCCATCAAGTCTTGGAAATCCTCCAGGGTTTGGAGGAACCAGATTCACCAGGAAAGAGGACCCACCTTCAACGGAGGAAACAAAAGAAGGAGAGGTGGTGGACAAAGGAAAGGAGAAGGAGACAACCACACCAATAGCAACTGGTTCGACATTCATTTCACCTATTCCGAGGAATGAGGAGAATGATACTGAAACCTGGGACTTCAACAATATGGCGGCAAAGCACTTCATCCTACGCCATCTCACTCAAGGACTTGCATGTCCTCATTTGCAGGTAGAAAGAGCATCCGATCTTTGGATGGCTCTCATAGAGATGTACCGAAGTGGTACGATTCAGCAACAACAGTTGGCTGATCAGAAAGTTAAGGAGTATGTATACAAAGGGGGAAATATGTTGGATTTTTGCAATGAGCTTACTACACTCTTCATGGATCTACAGAGTGCGGGAAAAGATTTTAGTGAAAAAGAAAAGGTTAACTGTTTACTGATGAAGTTACCTGATGAGTTCGTGAACATAGTTTACCGTGTGCAGGACTTGCCTGACTCAAGGTGGATATGGAACTCAGTGGTAGGAATGATTCTCGTTCTAGAGAATACAATTGAGATCCGAAGGGGAGGAAAGAGTGGCCAAGCCTTGGCAACAACGACTGATTGGAGGAACAGGGATTCCCGAAAACCGGTCGGAAACTATAGGGGTAGGGAGCAGAAAAAACAGGCCGATGAGTTCGAACCAAGGGCTCCCAAAGGACTATGTCACTTTTGTAAGAAACCGGGGCACTATATGGCAGAGTGCACTAAGCTAACCGAGCTTCGGTTAAAGGAGGGGCAGACCGGTGGTACCCCGAGAGGAAAGAAAAAGGCCCTTGTCACACAGGTACTTGAGGCTGAATCCAAGGACGAGGACGATGAGCTCCTTTTGGATGAGGAGTTGGAGGCGAAAAATGAGGTCGAAATTCCACGAAGGCAGAAATGTGCTTACGGTGGATTGAAAGGTGAAGCAGGCTGGATTGTAGATTCAGGTGCCTCCATGCACATGTGTAAGGATAGACACCTGTTCACTAAGATAAGAAAGATTCCCACTGTAGAGATAGAGTACGGGGATGGGAGGATAGTCACCACTACTCTTGTAGGATCGGTAGATCTAAAAGTGTTAGTAGAAAGAAAGACATCCATATTAACATTCTCCGATGTATTGTTTATTCCGGAGCTGAACAAAAATCTTATCTCTATATCAGTATTAGAGGATAAAGGTTTTTTTACTAGCACTAGGGAAGGAATCTTTACTACTAGTTTTGATGATGATGTCTATTTCATTGCTGAGAAAGGTAGCCATGGGATGTTTAGGCTGATCTTAAGTAATGAAAAGAAGAAACTTTATTATGCTGGTGTTCATGATATTATGATGTGGCATAAGAGGCTTGGGCATGTGAATCTAGATAAGTTAAGAGAGATGAAAAAGATGGGAGTGGTGGAAGGGATTCAGCTCAGTGAGAGTGATGATATAAGTGATTGTAGTGGATGTGCTCAAGGTAAAGCACACAGATTACCCTTTCCTAAGTCAGCCACCTATAAGGGAGAAAAAATTCTAGATCTAGTACACACAGATATTTGGGGACCGGCTAAAGTGCCCTCACCGGGGGGGAAGAGATTTATGATGACTATAACTGATGATTGGTCTCGATATTCCCGGGTGTATTTTTTGAAAAACAAGTCCGAAGCTGAGGATTGTTTTAGACAATATAAAGCTTGGAGCGAAAAACTCAATGAAACTCCAATCAAGAGAGTAAGGAGTGACAATGGTGGAGAGTATACTTCTAACCAGTTTGAGGATTTTCTGGGGGAAGATGGGGTCGAACACCAAAAGACAGTTCTAGAAAATCCGGAACAGAATGGGGTAGCTGAAAGGTTAAATGGAACACTAAGTGATAGTGCTAGAAGTATGTTGTCAGATAAAAAGATAGGAAAAAGGTTTTGGGCAGAAGCAATGAACTGTGCTAATTACCTCAAGAATAGAGTTCTTACTTCAGCTATAAGAGATCAAACACCTTATGAGAGATGGACAGGCCGGAAACCAGACATATCTCACTTAAAGGTTTTCGGCAGTCAAGTGTTCAGTCTAGATACTGATCGGTCCAATTGGAAGCTAGATCCTAAAGGAAAACCGGGATACTTATTAGGATATGATGAAGATGTTAAAGGATATAGAGTTTATGATCTAAAAAGGGAAGATATAATCTTAGTAAAGCATCTAGTAGTTATTGATGAAGGAAAGTCTGTGGATCCCTTCAAATATACGAAGTCAGTAAAAATCAGATTTGAGTCAGAAAATTCCGATGACTTTGAGCTTCCTAACTATCCAGGTTTTAGAGAAGATGACATTCTTGCAGGAACAAATCAGACCGAAAAGGACTCGGCTGTGGAAACTCCAGTGACAACTCTACTCGAAGCGGAAGACGTGGTGGAAATTGATTCGGAATCAAGGGATAGGGGAGAAGCCGAGTTTGTTCGAAAGAATCCACGAGAACCATCTATTCCGGCCTCAGATTTTGAGGGGGGGAGGAGAAGTAGCAAAAGACTGCAAGAAAAACAGGTTAATAACAAGGTAACTAAACTATCTCATCAAGATGAACCTCAAACTTATGGAGAAGCGATGACTTGTCCAGAAAGAAACCGGTGGAAGACAGCCATCAATGAGGAGATGGCTTCAATCATGGCAGCCGATACTTGGGAGCTGGTGGACTGTCCACCTAGCCGAAAACCAATCGGTTGTAAGTGGGTTTTCAAATAAAAACTGAACCCAGATAACACAATCGAACGCTACAAGGCCAGATTAGTGGCAAAGGGATTTACACAAAAGGAAGGAATTGACTACGAGGAAACCTTTGCCCCGGTGGTCAGATTTCCCTCCGTCCGCATACTTCTCAGTTTAGCAGCGGCGGAAGACATGGAAGTGCATCAGATGGACATCAAGACAACCTTTTTGCATGGAGAATTGGAAGAGGAGATCTTCATGCGACAACCCGAAGGTTTTGTGGAGGAAGGAGAGGAGAGTAAGGTATGCCGGCTGATTAAATCTCTTTATGGTTTGAAGCAGGCACCTCGACAATGGAATAAGAAGCTTGATGAGTTTCTTACCGGTCTGGGATATATTCGGATCAGCTCAGATCATTCAATCTATGTTTTCGAAGATGAGGAAGGTTTGATATTTATTGCAATTTATGTTGATGATTTGCTTGTATTAAGTAAATCAATGGAAAAAATTAACAAACTGAAAAACGATCTTAAGGGGAGATTTGAAATGAAGGATATGAGAGAAGCAAGATATATCTTGGGAATTCAAGTAGAGAGAGACCGAAAAAGGAAAATTATAAGATTGACTCAAAAGGAAGCAATAGGGAACATGCTTGAAAAATTTCAAATGGATAAAGCTAATAGTTGTACAACTCCAATGGAGTTGAAGAAGGGAAGTGAGGGGAGTGAGGAAGGAGTCATAGTCTTAGACGAGGAATTATCTCCTGATGAACAGAAGTTCATGCAGACTATTCCTTACAGGCAAGTAGTGGGAAGTCTAATCTATTTTATGAATTGTACCCGGCCGGATTTAGCTGCAGCTGTAGGAGTGCTGAGTAGAAGTCTAAATGCTCCCACTAAGAAGGATTGGGAGGCAGCTAAGAGAGTCCTTAGATATTTGGTAGGAACTAGAGATCTATGGTTGCATTTGGGTGGGGAGAATACTGACATAACTACTTGGAGTGATGCCAGTTATGGTGATGCTCCGATGAGGAGATGTACTTCTGGTTATGTATTATATGTGGGTGATGGGGCTTGCTGTTGGAGTAGCAAACAGCAAAAGGTTATTGCTCAGTCCACCATGGAGGCTGAGTATATGGCCTCTTGCTCTGCTGTAAAAGAATTGATGTGGGTCAAGTCTTTGCTTGGTGAGCTTGGTCACCTTAAGAGTGGTGTGCAGAAAATATTTTGTGATAATCAGGCAGCAATCGCTATTTCTGCCAATCCTAAACACCATTTTAAAGCCAAACACATGGACATCAGACTCAGCTTTGTTAGAGAGAAAGTAGAAAACAAAATAATCAGTTTAGAGTAAAGACCAGATAGTGAGATGGTAGCAGATATGATGACCAAACCTGTGCCTTCCCCTAAGCTAATTTTTTGCAGGGAGAAGTGTGGTCTGAAATTAAAGATTGACTAGAAAATAAGGGGAGTGTAGAAACTAATGGTTTTATTAGTATTTTCTAGGTCTGAAAAGAAATATAGAAGTCGAGGCAGTCTATCTCTAACTTCTCTCTCCAACTCTCAAACTTGTCGCAGTCACTGAGAAATTGGAGAGGAAGCTAGAGCCATGGCTACCTTGGCTATCCTGAGGTTTACGGGAATTTTATATTAGGGTTTATTTATTTATTTAAAAGGTATGTGCCGGGGGAGGGATTTGATCCTTGTACCTACCGGACGGCAGACAGGAAATAGCCGGTAGCCTTAGCCGTTAAGTCTAGCGGTAGTGTTACATAGCATATAGTTTGATATTTATTTAAATATGTATACGTGCGATAAACCATTTAACTGAAATGAATTACGGAATACATAGATCCAGTAATATATAATGTAAGACTTACGGTACGGACAAAAATCAGTACCGCGCATTTGTTTCGTACGTGAAACAAATACCGCGCATGTGTTTATTACGGCTACGATTAAATCCGAATTTAATCGGACGACCGGGATTAGCGCACAGGTCGCGGAGGAAGATTTCGGCGGTTTGTGGCCATCGCCACATCGGATGACGCGTGGCGAAATTCCGTTGGATTGTGGAATCTCCGGAGATTATGGCACCGAATCCGGATTTGACATGTGTCGACATTTTGGCCATGTCGTACAATGTCCGTACATAAAGTACACCGGCAGCTGTACTTTTGCGTACGGAACTCAATTCTGATTGGTTCCGTACATCAGTAGATAGAGTCTGTGAGAGAGATAGGACTTAGAAGAATTAGAAGATAGGACCCCCTCTTCCAGAGAGCTTCTGTACAAAAGGTCAACTTTGACCCTCCATAACTTACTGCTCAGGGGAGCAAATTCAGAGATTCTTTTTGCTACCGACTCAGGGGAGTCTTGCCTTTACAGGGGTGGAAGTGGTCAGGGTTTTTGTCTGCCAGGGTGGCAGTTATTTTTTCTGGAACACAAAGGGGTCAGGATTATCCTAGAGGCTTCTTGGAAGCTGTCTACTCTGAGGACTTATGGAGGTCTCAGAGTTTCATTTTACACATAGAGACACTTGAAATCCGGGTCCGCCGGATCTGCGCTAAAAAACAAAGTAATTCCTTTTAAGTTACAAGTACATGGAGACACACCCTAATACGCCACGTACGTCGTGATTTTCGTTCCGTGACTTAAAAGTAGACGCCGCAAAAGGTAACATTAGAAAAGTACTAATTCAAAATTTCTAATGATTAATTACTTCGGGTATGGTTACACGAGGAGGTCTTTGTAATCGTACGGACAGCAAAATTTATGTGTTACAGAGGCCTCGGGTACATCGCGTATCTTTTGTCAAAAAGGCTTACATACGTATCCTGATATGAGTGGCTCCACGTAAGCTGACTACCAAATCTCAAAAAACGCACACATCGAAGCCGACCTTCACCCCGAAATCGACACAGATAATCGTAATTTCACCGGTACCTCGCCAATGTACTTCCCAGACCTGGCCACTTTATGACTTCTGCGAAACGATTTTTCCTAAAGATTTTATACCACTTGTCCGGGTCACGGGACTTTCAAAACCCGTGGGATTTTTTTTTTTTAGCTTCATATATCGATATCGATATATCGGCGATGTATCGCGATAATGAAACTTGATATACGTTGATATATCGATTTCGCACCGAAATCAGTATGTCGGGCAAAACGGTCTCATAACAACACTACACCGCGAATCGCTATACGCATGAACTCTATATCCGCCTAAAAATTTTACGGCCACACTAAATAGAATAAACTACACTATTTGGGGACGGGACCATAATCGCCACGCCTCTCTACCAAATAAAATGACACTAACTTTTCACTAATAATTTCAACGCTATTAACGACTCATGAAGCGATACACACATATAAACAAAGCGAAACACGCTTGAATCATAATCCAAAAGTAGGCTTTTATGGTAGCCTCGGGGTGCACAAAACTGCACTAAACCCGTAGAGTAGGCATACCGTATGGTTTGGTGGACACATTATTGTACCTGACGATTTTAACACGGATCATAGTCCAAATACATCAATGGGATCTAAATTTTTAGCTAACTACAACACGCTGACGCTCAAATCCTACAAGAATATGCATGATAACTTCTGTTGTGTATAGTTTTCATGTGATCTTCTTAGATCTACTTTGATTAGCTGACCGCCCGATCGTCCAATGATAGCTTAAAAAGTTTTAATTCAAAACTCACATAAATTTTTTTTTGTCCTGATTTTTTTCAAATTTTAGACATGACGTTATTTCTATTGATCGACAAAAATCCTCAGTATTTTTTTTTTTAATTTTCACCATAATAACATGGGTCTAGGCATATCAGATGCTTTGCATACACAGTATATTGTATGGGCCTACTTTCACCTACTTTTGAACTATGGTTTGAATTTTATAGCCGGAAAATGACAACATGCCATCACCGCCGATTTGAAATTCATTATGTTCACCAATAAACTGCTACAAGATGTACCAGTTCAAGCATTTAGGCCCAATGTTAAGAAACCAGAACGCTTACACCGTAGCTCTAAACAGCTGAACTAAAGTCCTAAACCCTTTTCTTGAAGCTCCAGTACCGTACGCATTTGTGTTTCCCAAGCAATGACTAAAGCAATAGTTCGAGAACTCGAGTTTTTATTTTTTCTGTAGGTTTCAGGCTTTCAGCAGCTGATGCTAGTACTCCGCACTGCAGTACAGCGCTATTAGCGTAGAAGTTTCTTTAGCGTATACGAATAATTAGCGTGGTTTACGCTAATTGGGAATTTGGATATTTTGGAAGAAATCGATTACTGTAATTAGGAATTAGGGTTTTTTTTAAATAGTGTGGATAATTCTATTTGAGAATAAAACAAAAAAAAGCGGGACGGGATAAGCGTACACAACGCTAATAGCGATTGGCGGTGTACAATACACTGCCAATTGCTATTAGCGTAGAAGTTTCTTTAGCGATACGAATAATTAGCGTGGTTTACGCTTATTGGGAATTTGGAAATTTTGGAAGAAATTGATTACTCTAATTAGGAATTAGGGTTTTTTTTTTAAATAGTGTGGATAATTATATTTGAGAATAAAACAAAAAAGCGGGACGGGATTAGCGTACACAACGCTAATAGCGATTGGCCGTGCACACCACCAATCGTTATTAGTGTGTAAGTTTTTTTAGCGTATAAAAATAATTACCGTGGTGTACGCTATTTAAGAATTTGAGAAATTGTTTGATTATGGTAATTTGGATCTTTGAAAAAAAAAATGTCGGTCGCAAAGATGCTTACACTAATATAGGCCTCCGTACAAAATAGAGCAAATCGTAGACAAATCGTACATTCACACGGTCGAAACGCGGCTGTCGGACGAATATGTGCGAACGGTATTTTTTACGACCTGGTATTTTTGACCTTTTAGAACGCACATTCTCATGCGTCGGTGGTTACTAAAACTAATTTATTGTACTTTTTAACTTAAAAAGGTACATTTATGTACGGTCTGACACTGACCGTACACTATTTAAGAGAAAACGTACTGAAAAAAACCCTAAATAGAAAAAAGAAAAAAATAGAATGAACTACGCTAATGGAGAATATTAAAAAAAAAAAGCGGGACGGAATTAGCGTACACAACGCTAATAGCGATTGGCGGTGTACAGTACACCGCCAATCGCTATTAGCGTAGAAGTTTCTTTAGCGTATACGAATAATTAGCGTGGTTTACGCTAATTTGGAATTTGGAAATTTTGGAAGAAATCGATTACTCTAATTAGGAGTTAGGGTGTTTTTAAATAGTGTGGATAAATTATATTTGAGAATAAAACAAAAAAAAGCGGGACGGGATTAGCGTACACAACGCTAATAGCGATAGCGATTGGCGGTGTACTGTATACACCGCCAATCGCTATTAGCGTTGTGTACGCTAATCCCGTCCCGCTTTTTTTTTGTTTTATTATCAAATAGAATTATCCACCCTATTTAAAAAAACCCTAATTCCTAATTAGAGTAATCGATTTCTTCCAAAATTTCCAAATTCCCAATTAGCGTAAACCACGCTAATTATTCGTATACGCTAAAGAAACTTCTACGCTAATAGCGATTGGCGGTGTAGCTGGCTGTAATCAAGCTGATTTTGAAGGGTTTTTGGAAGACTTTCTATTCTGCTTTCAACTTTTACTTTTGAACTGCCGGCCGTTCTCAAGGCATCGATGAACCCGCTTCTGCCAGAAGAAGGCTTCCTTTTTTAGAGTTTTTTCAGGGAATTCGAGGCTTCCAATGAGGATCCCGACGAAAGTTCTCTGTAGTTCTGCTACAGTAAGATGTATTCCGGACGCCTCACACGTGCGGACGGCATTATGTGAGCAGAATGCCATTTCTGTTTTGTTTGCTCCTAGTTTCCGTTTTAGAAGTATTAGGGGACAGCCATTGTCTGTCAGACGACAGCTGGTAAGGTGGATAACCTTGAATGAAAACCAGAAACCATGTGTGACGTCACTCTGGAAGTCCCATGAGAAGTCTGGTTCCTGGTCAAGCTGGGAAGTGAACCACAAAGACTACTCCAGTCCTTCTGGAGAGACTAGAGATCCTTCAAAGAAGCTCCCTCCTCCACGTTTGAGGTAAACGACCAGAGCTTCTAATTCATTGAACTGTCAAAAGTTCCAAAGTTTGGATGGCCTGAACCTAACTTAGTGGCATAAAGAAGGAAAGTTGACTTTTGAAGGAGAAGCTGGGCTTTTTTTATTTAAAAGATGTTCATATTTCTTGTTGCGTTCTAGTTTGAGATTGCTGTGGATGCAATGCACTTGTATGAGGATGTTAAGGGTTTTGTGAGTTGGCGAGTTGGAATTGTTTGTCAATTTCGATCTCTCTCCATATTTACGGCCAGAACCTTAGTAAATATTTATATGTCATTGATATATATCAATGTATCAAGGGTAGATATTCATATATATGTAGATATTGATTACTATATTTATATGGATGTCAGGGGACTTGGCCCCTTATTGCTTTCTACTTATCGCCTAGATACCCTCTGGCAACGATTGTGAAAACAGAAGCTGGTCTCAGAAGCATTGATTGTTCATTGGGTCTGTGTCTTCGATGAAGCTCGAGGTTGAAGTTGTTCTTTACCTTGTGACTACAGATGCCCAGTTTTCTTACATATTCTCTAACTTTAAATAAGTTCTGCACTTTGTATCTTGCTTAAGTGAACTCTGAAAGTTGTGTGATTGGCTTTTTGTTGTTCATGTAGCTCTTTTGCATGAAGGAAAAATAGGTAGAGCCCCTGATGATCATCATCTTGTATTGTCCGTACCATCTGCAGCTCTTGAAGCAGTGGCGAGAATCTAAAATAATACTGAGGCTCATACTTCCTGAAAAAAGAATGCATGTCATTTGTGAGGATACGCCTGCCTGTCTGGCTTTGTTATCCCACCTGACATGTTTATGTGGTTTTGTACGGCTCTTTGTTTTTGTCATGTTGTGCGCTCATGCTGTCATTTGAGTATGTTTCTCCTGCTGGCTTGTCTCCAAGAAATGTGGATCAATTGCTATCATGTCTTTATCCTGTTTTACAATTATTTATTGAAAGCTTTCCATGACCAGATGTGTTTGAACCTGTGCACCATTAGGAATGGAAAGAGCCATTGATGAATTCCTGTCCGTACCATCTGCAGCTCATGAAGCAATGGTGAAAGAAGCTTATTATTGTCTGAGGCCATAATTCTTGCTCCTAGTCTGTGATCAACTACTAGTCAAGGACTAGTTGCTGGTCACAGTGTCCCTTCTTTCCAGAGATGCCCTGTTTAGCTCGTGTTTGCTGTTTTTTTTTTACTACTGTTTTTACCTGCTAAGAATTTGATTGTAGACTATTTCAACAATATGTTTCCCATGGGACACTGACTTGGCAAGTTTCCTTATTTTCTATGCGGCTTATACAGCATTGTTTCAAAAGGCCTGACCAATCTAAAAGCGAGGAAGAGGGCCCATGATGGATAGCAAATTGTATTGTCCGTACCATCTGCAGTCTACAAAGCGATGGCGAAAACTCCATCATGATCTGAGGCTCTATTCTGAGCTGCATATTGGCTCCTAATAAAGAGCTTTTTAGACTGATTGTGCTTTCACAAGATATATGCAATCATGCCGGTTCTAATGTTGTGGATCCTACAGGTTTTTGATATCCTCTAAAGTCTTAGTTGTGCCCTTGTTGCTTATCAGTGTGGAGTGGTTCTCTTTTGACAATGTTGAAATGCGGGGTGTCTTGTTTTCAGTGTTGCCCCCATGATGGAATACACGGACAACCACTTCCGCCACCTGGCACGTCTTCTCAGTCGCCACACATGGCTGTATACTGAAATGGTGGTGGATAACACTCTTATCCATCAACAGCCTCATCTGGTGGGCTGCTTTTCCTGCATTCTTGTCCCCTCCCCTCTCTTTTTTTGCACTGCCATATTCGGCACCATCACTCGGGAAGTATGACTTATTTGGCAAGTCTCTATGCGTGAGCTGTGAGGTCATGTCTTCCTACGTAGGTGGATTTTCAACATTTAGCTGATTCAGTTGTAACTAGTTGAGCTGTTATTTTTTGGGGCGATCTTTGAATTTGCTGTCGGTGCACGTCTGACAGCTCGTTTGCCTGTGTAGATAGGTTATGGTGAGATATACAGTAATCTTGATTATGTGAGTTTCTTGAAGACTTGTCGCACAATCATTTGTAGAATCAGTCTTGAAGTGCCTTTAATCAACAACTGAAATCAAAGACACTGAAGTTCTTGATGGTGTGAGCCTGTCAGGATAAGTGGTTGGAGTTTCCAGTCTGTCAGCATCCCATTGTCCTGCAACTCGGAGGTAGCGACCCTAAATCATTGGGTGAAGCGGTTCGATTGGCTGAGGCCTATGGTTACGATGAAATCAACCTCAAGTATGTCTCTGTGATCGCTCAGACACTTTTGCTCTCCAGTTTGCTAAATAGCAGGATGTTCCTGAGCAAAAGAATGTCCAATGTCAGTATCTTTTTTGCAGCAATTTTCATTTTGCTGTTGCTGGCTGACTTCTATATAGGAGCTGGGCTTGTGAAAGGAGATGCTATATGGTTGTAAGCTTTATTATCAAGCATTTTTGTCGCAAAAATGTATCAGTCTGTAGAAGGTGTGGCTCAGGTAAGGAAGGAGGCAGTTTGTATACAAGGTTGAACCTTGCGGTTATGGACAGTAAAGATTTGTTCCCTTAAAACGAGTATTGATTTGCAAATGCAAAAGCTTTCGTTTTTACCATCCTAACTAATGACTGGTTGCAGGTACTGACACCAACCGTTTGCAATTATCGGGGGGATCAGCTGTGGCTGTCCCAGCAGTGCCGTTGCCGGCCATGGCTGCTTTGGAGCACGATTAATGCTTGATCCTTCTGTATGTTTCTACTTCACTTTACTTTATTGCTATGTGTTTGGCATCGCATGTAGTTCCCTATCTTGTTTTCAGCATTGCGACTTTTGGTCTTCCTTTTTTTGACGCTGGATAAACCTTATTTCTGATAAGGTAGGGAAGTGGGCGGATTGCAGAGGGTGGCAAATGTGGTGGCAGCAATGGCAGCAAACTGTAGTGTTCCTGTCACCATAAAGTGTCGCATTGGAGTCGATGATTGTGATTCATATGAGGAACTTTGTAAGTCGTGTCAATATCCTATGAGTGTTTATGTTTCCTTGGAGGTTGCAAACTGTCCTGCCTTCGTCGTCCTGATTTTTCGCGGTGTTTTTTGGCATGGGTGACTGAGGATTTTTTGCAAAGTTGTCTGCTGAAGGAGTGCTTCCTCGCCCTTTTAAGCCTGACAGTCGAATACAATACCCAATTAAATACATGGTGTATGCAGTTGCTGAGAAGGTAAATTAGGCTTGCTGTTTTGCAGGTAATTTTGTTTCTGCTGTATCTGAACGGGCAGGAGTTGAACATTTTGTGATTCATGCGCGGAAAGCTTTACTAAACGGTCTCAACCCGGCTCAAAATCGCAGTGTACCACCACTTCGGTGGGGTCACAACTCCAACTCTCTCTCTACAGACTTCCTGGTTATTAAAGCTATAAATGAAACTCTGATTTGTCTTTAAACGTGTTCACACAGGTTTTCATTCGCTGACGGGGCATCCTGAATCTTTGGTTATTCTTAATAATCATGAACTCCTAGAAGTGAAGTTGCCACAAGCCAGTAATCTTTTGGTCAACTAGATGAATGGACGGAACTGGGTGTTATATTGGCCATCTGTTGTTAGTTTGTCACTATTTCTGTTCTCTTAATCATGGAAGTCTTTGACAAGTGTGACTAGGAACCTCTTGCTCTTGAGAGGATGGTTGTCGTGTTTCAAAAAGCCTTCACTACACTGTGAATGGCTACTAGCATTAAGAAATACATAGTGTGGGGTTTTGTTCAAGTGTTTTTAATTCTGTTTTTGGTCCGGCAACCTGGATAATTTTCAACCGCTTCCCAACTTAGCTCACAGAAAAAAACAATTGGTATTATCAACGCTATATTTTGAGGCATAGAAAAGAGCCACAAAGTTTTTTTCATTAAAAACTGAACAGCGATTTACGGTATACTGATGAATTTTTTGGGTGTTGTTTCGTTTTGTTCTTTGGCAAATTTGAATAAGTGGTCCACGGTGAATCTTTATCAGAGTAAGGAAATGACCACTGTGGGGCTGACATTAGTGTTGCTAACTCTAATTCAGTTTCGAATGACGTGGCTATTTCTGAAGCGTTTAAAGAATAAGTTTAAGGAAATAGCTACTATTTTTGTTAACGCTAATTTGTGGTCAGAAACCCCCACCGGATTAGTGTTATTGACAATGATAGTGATCAGGCTCTAGTTATGACCACAGATCTAATAATTGCCCTTCAGATGTTCATTTGGTGCAGGTATGAATACGTGTCGGCACTGATGCGGGACTTTCCCCACCTTTGTTTTACGTTGAATGGAGGGATTCTGAGCTTATCAGAGGTCAGCTTCTTCCTCTCCCTCCTGTTTATCCAATGCCTGGCAATTTGGGTTTGTCTAATGAGTTTTCTTCTCATTCCTCAGCTACTCCAAAGGGACTGGCAAAGGATACGGAGAAATTGAATTTTCTTTGAATTACTGTTGAGTGTCGCTTCAAGGCAGAACAAACAGATAAGATGATAAAAATTACATCTAGGGATGTGAAGTAAATCTGTGAATACTACACCGTGAATCGTTATTAGCCTTATGTACGCTATATCGGCACCCCAAAATTTTGACATTGATACCTTAAATATAATATATTACACTATTTAAGAACGTGGACCATAATCAGCCACGTCTCCTAGCACTAAATTAGAATGAATGACGCTAATTTTTTCTTTACACTAATAATTTATATATGCTAATAACGATTCAAGGTGTACTATACTGTACTATACTGTACACCGCGAATCGTAATTAGAGTAATGAAAAAATTAGAGTAAAAAAACAAAAAAAAACAATTAGAGTAATTGACGCTAATTTATGTGATTGAGCTTTTTCAACTATGAAGTTTACTCTAATTTATGGATTGTGGGAAATGCAGGCTGAGAATGCTCTCCAGTTGGGTTTTCATGGAGTGATGATTGGAAGAGCAGCCTATAGCAAGTAAGAATAAATTTGGGTACTTCGTGAAGAAAAAAAAAATAGGGAGCACTTTGCAAAAAGGTTCACTCTTTTTGTGAAAATAAAGTCGTATGTGAAAAAGTTAATATTCTCTGTAATTTTAGTTAGGTGGTTAGGGTTTTTTAGTGGGCTACTTTGTGGGGACTATTTGATTCATTGGTTTTACACTAGTGGTGTTTCCTTTGGTAGTTTTCTGTATAAAAGGACAACTTTAACTTGTTTCTAACGTGCCCATTTTGTTTGGGACCGAGAAAAGAAATCCTTGACTTTTTGGTAAACTGTCTGTGTCTTCAGATTTTTTAGACCGTCATGATTTTGTTTTGCTGAGTATTGGTCTTTATCTTTTCTCGGGTTTTGCAGTCCTTGGAACATTCTCAGCGATGCAGACCGGGTTATTTATGGAGTACCAAACAGGGCAGTTTCAAGACGTCAGGTGCTTCACTCACCTAATTTCTTCTCCCTCTCCCTCTCCCTGTCCCTCTGTTCTTCTCCATCTCCTTCTCCCTCTCCCTCTTGCTCCCTTTCCCTGCCTCCTTCTCCCTCTCCCTCTGCCTATATTCCCCTTCTCATTCTCCCTCTACCCCTCCTTCCACTCCCCTTCCTCCGCCGCTGCTCTTTCTCCCTCTGACTCTGCCCCTCCTTGGGCTGTTTTGGTATGTTTTTTGGCTCAGCTGCAATGCAATTTCAGACAGTTTGTTTGAGGGAAGTCTATTGAAATCAGGTGTTGTCAGAAAAGTTCTTTTTTTTCGTACCAAACACTCTTGTGCAGGACACCGGGAACCATTAAATAGTTTGAAAGTATCTGTCCATGGATGTTGTAGTGGACTCTCTTTCTCTCTCTTCTCCCCCCCGACCCTCTCCCCTCTCTGTCCCCCTCTCTCCTTCTCCCCTCTCTTCCCCCCTTTCTCCCTGTCTTCCCCCCCACTTTCTCTCCCTCTCCCTCTCTGTCTCCCTTTTTTGTCTGTTGTGCCCTCATGATGGCTTAAGTTCGGTTCTTTTATTTAGCATAGCAAGCTTTGCTGTTCTCAAAGGATGATTTCAGATGATTGCGAATGTTCTATGAAAGCATAATGGAATACCGTTTATAAGGGAAAACCTGCTGTATATGTATCGCTGCTCTCTACTGGTCTGAGAAGAAAAGATCTCGGGTATACAATTCTGTTTTAATTTGTCGTACTAAGTGTCCGGCGTAGGTTGTTTTTTTGTGAGGTTTGTTTGTGTTTTAGGAGGTATGGTAGTGGTCGCGATATCAAAGCCATAATTATTTCAATGCTGTTTAGGTATTGGAGGAGTACATCGAGTATGCGGACGGTGTTAAGGGGCGCTACAATCCTCATAGACCCAGCCTTCGTGCACTGGTTATGGTAGGTTTTTTCTGCGTTCTTTCTTTTCGATTTGCCAAACATTTTTATCTAATGGCCTTCTTTGTTTTTGGCCTTTTTTTTGGCATTTTGCTGCCTGTGTGAAAACTGTTTATTGATGCGCTAAGGTGAGTGAGGGAAATCAACTTATGCCACAAACCAATAGAGGACCTGTTAATTCTATATAACATACAAGCAACCGTTGAAGGAAGTGTATGTGGAGTCCTCTGATCAGTATTATAGTCATCTGTGTTTTCTGTTGAAGCAGTACACCGACAATCGTTATTAGCGCTGTGAATGCTATATCGGCACCCCCAACTTTTGACCCCAAAACCTGAAATAGAATTAATAACACTAAGTTTTTTTTTACGTTAATTAAGGTTCTTGTGAATTAGCGTTAATAATTTTAATTTATGATCTTCTTGAATAGTGTGGTGTACGGACTTGTCAGTCCGTACAAAATGGTACTTTGTTGAGTAAAAAAGAACGAAACATGGATTAAAATAATCGCGATCGCACGTAAAACTGCGCTCAGAATGAAAAGGTAGAATGAGATCGTACCTATTTTAGTGTAAAGATATTGATCGCGTATTAAGTATACGCGAGATAACCCAAATTAGAGTTATGAATGAATTAGAGTAAAAGGACGCGACGGTGTACGATTTGTCAGATTTTGTACTTTACCTATTTTACTGTGAAGATCCTGATGGCATATCCCTTGTACCCAAATCAGCGTTATGGATCAATTAGAGTTAACTTTTTTTTGCGAAATCTTGAAAAACTCAAATTAGCGTTAATAACGCTAATTAATTTTTAACACTAATAATTTCTAAACGCTAATAATGATTGGCGGTGTAGTGTTGGCAATGTAGTTGTGCTGTTAATATTTGTCAGGTTTTGTAACTGGTTCAATGATATCGTCCACTGCTGAAATTTGCTAGGGGAAAATTCAACCTCTCCTTTTTCTGTCATTTTGTCATGATGGAAGATACAAATTGATGAGAAATGGTGCAGTGCAATGACATAGAGGTGGGATGCATGTAAGTTATCTCCGAGTTTCAAACAGCAGAAAGTGCTAAAGTCGACTTTGTGTAGGCATTTGTTCCCTCTTATGTAATTTTTTTTTTGTTGGAACTGTTTTTTACTGCAGCCGTTGATCGGTCTCTTCCACGGTGAGAGGGGAGGGGCACGCTGGCGTCGAGCCATAGATGTGGCACTCCGGAATGCAACAGTAAGCTCAAAATCTCTTTTCTGTTTCGCCCGTTTTCCCCGTTGAGATAAGAAGCCGTGCCTCCCTTCCTTCCTTTTTCCCTTTTGAAGGCAGTTGTTGATGTTGCTTGTGTCAAATTCTGTCTGTTTGTCCATATTGCTGTACGTCTTATTCTTTACACGAGAAAACTCTCTCACTCTCTTCACCCTCTTCCTCTCAGTGAAAGTAGTCTATCTCTCTCCCTCCATCTCCTTCTCTCCCTCTGTCTCTCCCTCTCCCTCTCTCCCTCTCCCCCAATCTCCCTCTCCTTCTCTCCCTCTCTCTGTCCTCTCCTCCCTCCCCCCCTCTCTCTGCTCCTCTCCTCCCCTTCTCTCCCCACAATTCCTTCTCTCTCCTCCCCCCTCCGCTCTCCCCTCTCCTCTCCGCTCTTCCCTCTGCCCTGCCACCTCTTCCCTCTCCGCCTCCTCCCTCCCCTCTCCCTCAGTTTAATGCAATCAATTGCTTGCTGTATGTCTTGTCTTGTCTTGTCTTGTCTGTTTGACACATTTGTGGGAATTGCCCAATTTTTTGGTTCTAGACTTTGAAGGACGTGGTGAGAGAATGCCTTCCTTCTCTGCCGGATGAGGTTCTCGACGCTCCTCCGGGAGTGGGTGCCTCAGAATCTCGGAAGATCGAGCTGGGACCGCTGCCGCTGCCTCCTGGCAAGCTGAGGAGACCCTTGGAGGAGGTTGTGGATGATGGAGGATCTCCGGGTTCACTTCTTGAGGCGGTTTTCTAGTCTGAAGTTAGGAATAGGACAGCCGTTTATTTGTACAGATTTAGGGTTCTTCAGTGTAGTGTCAAACGTTTTAGTCGTCATTGCTGATGAGGAGGGAGTCACTCCTTTGGTGGTTGTTTTCTTTGTTTATGACAACTATTGTATGGAGTGTATGAGCAGGAATGTTGGATATGTGAGTTGGTACAATAAGACTTCGATGCAAATGGTTTCACGTTCGTATCGATTTTATGAATTTCTATGTTACAATACTTTTTACGGAATTCAGGTACATGTTGTTTGATTGCGTATCCACCCAATCTGTGAAAGTGACTTCAGTGGCGAAAATGGAAAACCATGGATTGGTGGTGGTGACATTGCAAGATGAGCTCTGGATTGTATATCATGTGGAAATGATAGACCCAATCTTCTACTGTTGCATCCTCGACGATGTGACAACGCGTATTTTCATGACAAATAACCAATTACACGGTAGTTTAGGGTTTTCTAAGGGTGTGTGCCCATTTAACCGAAACTGTGATATGCTACTTTGGATTTTAGCGCAGATTTTAAGGTGTACTTTGTCAAAGTGTTCCAATGTCAATCATTATTTGTGCCTTCACTACATATATGTGACAGTTGTATACGTCTACAAAATGTGCAACAGCCTACGATAGTACGAAACAAAATGTAGACGCTTACGAAATTTCCTTAGATTGGTGGCGTCTACAAAAACGGCGACTGTTGTAGACGTCGAGTTTTTTGTGACATTATAGATGTTTAGGGCCTGTGACTTTGCGAAGTCATGCTACCTTTTGACGTCATTAGCACGTAAAATTTCCGCCATGGCTTCCGGATTTCTTTTTCTTACCTTATATCATTCGAAATGCCATCAAACTGAGACCAAAAATATTCAAAAAATAAGGAAAAGAAAATATCTTTCATTTGATACTATTATTGCTGTTTTTCATTAAGAGATGAGAGAAAGAGGAGCGGTCGAATGAGATATATGGGGAAAGACGAGGACGTCGTAAACTTTTGCAAAGGACCCATGAATGAAAGTGGAGGTCCTAGACCCAAACGATTTTTTCCCGTACATGCGCGTGACGAGCAGGGAAAAAAATAGCGTGTACTCTCCCTCTTTCAAAAAAAAACGAAGACTTTTCACACTTGCAATACAGGCTTTCTATTAGTCGATAAGGTGTTATTTTGGTTAAAATCAGATCGCGATTTGATTTCAATACAAGTGTGAAGACGAGCTGGCGTGACGTGGAAGTGGGTCGCGATGATAAAAACGCCAAATTGACGTACTGTCTACGTTCAAAGATGACGCAAAATGTACTTTGGTTCTTGCCCATTTTTCGTACGGTGTAAAATTTTCTCGATGCAGGTCCCATCTTCTGTGAAAACGACGGAAAAAAACCCTTACTTTAACACATGGGCACACACCCTAACAGGTACAGGACAATGTTTTTAATGAACGTCAGGTTTTTGGCTTTCCTACTTCGTTTCTTTTTCCCGTCTTTATCTTCAAGGCTTGAACCTCCCACTCCAAGATTTCACATTCCAGTATTCCGTCCTGAAAGGGAGCTGGAGGCGATTCCTTTTGAGCCATCTTCTGTAACTGTTTTTTATCGCTTAACTTGAGGTTTATACTGTGTTTTTGTTTGGTTTTTTCTTAGATGGCCCTGATTTCCGCAAGTAAGCTTGTGATCGTAGAGGCAAAGTCTTGTGTATCAATAGCCTTTAAACCACTATGGACATGTACTTTTTCTTTACACACCGGTAGTCGATGTATGGGTATGACATACCGATTCCATATAGAGGTAAGATTACTATTTTGATATTTTTGTCGGTACAACGACCGATATGGCGATGTGGAAATAAAAGCTTACATCTTAGAGATTTTTGTAAGGTTTTCTTGGTATTTTATGCCCTCGTACTCTTTCCACAAAATGTTGTTAGCCTAAACTGTTTCTTTTCATGTAATTTTACATGATAGATTTGTTATTGCAAAGAAGGGAACTACAGGAGATAAAAAAGTAGATTTCTATTGAACAAATTGTTTAGTGTTTTCTCACGTTCTTACCATCTAGGAAATTGGTTAAGGTAGAAGACAATTATCAACAAGAAAGTAGACACCATTTTTTTCACTCGGTAATTAGAGTTTTAATGTTGATTTACTCATGAACATGATGTTTTGTGCTCTTACTGTTAAAATTTTGATTGGAGAAATGAGTCCGGCACAGTTCTTTCGCTCTACTAATTCTACTTTTTTGAACATAAGTAAGCGCAATCTTGATTGGAGTCTGTACTTTGCGGACTGGATTGTGATATGTGACATGACATACTAAACATTGTACAGAGAATAACACTATATAGTGCGTGAGTACTAGGTATAGTAAATTAGTAATAGTATACTATGTGCAATTACACCAGCAATAACAATTTTTCATTCCAGCTCGACATCGGGTCCCTTGGTTGTTATCATGATAGGCGATCTACCTATCACGACCCTATTAACTAAGGGTACTGCCTACTGTAACTGTAACGGACTTACTTTGTATCCTAGCGTAGATTCTTTATACATGGTTTTCAAGAGATTCCATGTGTAACTACAAAATTGTTACGTAAGGGTGTGACAATTGAATACGCCGAAATGCTCGTGATGGTTGTCAACGTCTACAATTTATCTTGAAGCCCGTATTTTTTGAAGCTTTTTGGAATGCCGCAAGCATAGTTGTTCAAAGCGTTTAGTGCGAACAATTCAATCGCGACAAATTATACGTAACGAACGCATTGAACCTTTTGAACAAATCGTTAAAAACCGCTAATGAATTTTCATCCGTACAGTTCCGCAGTTTGTAAGTTTTCCATTAAATGAGCGCTAAATAATTTAAGTATTAAAATGTGTACAAAATCTTTTCATCGACTGGTAACAGAAAATTTAGAATTAGATTAACAAGAATTGTTGTAGAGCCAGGTTCAATACGCGGCTAATGCAAAAAAATTGTCAAAGTTCGTCTGTCTGATACTATCTGACCAAACAGCCATAATACCTTCTCTATCTTTTCAGCAATCCATGCGGCTTCTTTCAAAAAAAAATTCGAAGAAGACACCGCATTTTTTCAAACTTACCCAAAAAATAGTGTGACGTTTCAACGTCTCTTTTCGAAAATGTCCGTACACTTTCGATGAAATGACGTACATGTTCCGTGAAATTTCTGTTCAGTTCACTGGATAGAAATTACCAATAACTGCGACGTATGTTTTCCTCAAATTCCGTACATTTCCGTAAAAACGTACATTTTACGGAAAATACTGTACTTTTCTCGAAAATTGTCTGTTCGATTTACCGGACAGAAAGTACATCGCGTTTTTTTGCGATATATTCAAAAGTCACAAATTATACGTTTCAATCGTAAAAATTGAAAAAATCGCACGATTTGAACAACACTACCCGCAAGACACATCGTATTTTTTGAAACTTTCTGTTACGTCGCATGTCTTTGCGTGACATTGTAGACGTACAACCTTCCAGCGATGGCTAAATGAGTAAATAAATTGCTTTTGCATTTCCCTTTCCTGTCCGGTCTCTAAGAATGGACAAAGAATTCTAGAGCCCCCTGCAAAATAAGAAACATTTTTTTTTTGGGGGTGCGTTTGCTGGATTCTTCCCAGCGTGACTTGGTTCGCGCACTTGCGGCCGCCCTGAGCATTGTGTCTTCCTCCAGTGGTGCCACGAAGAAGTGAAGTTTGGAGGGAAGGAGAGGGAAGGTGAAAGAGGCGCGAGCTGCAGTGGTGCCTTCACGGATTTTTCACCTTTCTGTGCTTTGAGGCCCCTGCAAAAACAAATCTGTACAAGATGCAAGCGGACAAAAAGCAGCAATGAAGTATTTTTTTCGTCGTCAAAAACTTTTGAAAACTTCTGACACGTGCAAATATGTATTTATATTTGTGAAAGCGATGTTACTTCATTTAAAACATTTAAGATAAATTTGAGGATGACGTGACATTGGGTCGAAAAAACAAAAGACGAGAACTTGTCGTACATCCTAAGTTTGAAGGTGACGCAAATTGTACTTTACATTTTTGGGATTTCTTCTTTCGGTTGTAACTTTAGCAGTACGGTGCTAAGTTTCTTGAAGAAAACGACAGAGAAAAGCCTTTACTTAGTCACATGGGGCTGTACCCTAGCGTTGAAATCGCGTACGTTGACATACGCTCTCAACCATACTATCGAAGAAAATTACAATAGTACTGTACGGTTACGTACCCTTTTAGCAATCTCAACAATATATACGGAGAGAAGTATGCCAGATTAGCGTTACAATAGCGTTTACGTACCTTCATGACAAATCATACGGCGATATAGTGTATTGATTCAGAACTATTGTGGATTATATTGTATTATTAATGGGTCCTCAATGACCGTACACGATGTGGTCCACGGACGTCATCAAAAAGGGAGAATTTGTCCTCCTATTTGTTTCAGGTCGAGGCGTGGCGTAATTCACGGGCATCCGAATGATCGGGCGGCGCCTATCGGTTCCGTACAATCAAGAATGTCATAGAACCCTAAGAGTCGAACTGGCCGCTCGATTATGCAAATCCGACGGCCAAAAACGTCACTAGGCCTATAATGACGTATCAAAACCGTGTCGGATTTCGAACGGAATGTCCGTGTCTTTTGTGCATTAAATTTTGGTGTGGGCAATTCTAGATTGTGTATTCGGATAGAATCATAGTTCAAAAGTAGGTTTTTTTATGGTAGGCCTTTGGTGGACGCACAAAACTTTGCACAAAACTCGCGCAACGTAGGCATACTGTATGTGTGTGCGTCGTGCACACTCCTGTACGAACGTCCGAATCTGACGAAAAATCAAAGTACAGCGCACGCCGCTGGACGGAAATTTTTAGCGAACTGACACGGCGTAGGATGACATTCCGTGTGAAAAAAAACCGGGAAAATTCTCAAATAGCGTAGTTTATTCTATATTTTCATTACTCTAATTAGGGTTATTTTCCAAGTACCTTAATAAATGAAAGTACGTTCTCTTAAATAGAGTGGTGTACGGTCAGTGTCAGACCGTAAATAAATGTACCTTTTTAAGTTAAAAAGTACAATAAAATAGTTTTAAAAACAGCGGATGCAGGAGAATGTGCGTTCTAAAAAGGGAAAAAAACCATGTTCCCGTTCACACATATTCGTCTGACTGGCGCGTTTCGACCGTGTGAACGCCAACGGGGTTGGTCCGTAGGTTTTGGTAATTTTTTTGGCAGTGTGGTTTATTTGTTTTTTTATCGTCCTATACTGCCTGGTTGGTCAATTTGAGGCTTTATTTAGTGTGGCCCTCAAAATTGCAGACGCTAATATGACAGATTGTCCTTTCGTAAGTTGTGTTATGGGCTTTTCATG
>JBBHKE010002924.1:0-29661 GCA_037447655.1 Zygnema cylindricum
CACTATTCCATTTCTCTCCCCTCTCGCTCTCCCTCCCTTTCTCTCCCTCTCCCTCGCTCTTCCTCTCCCTCCTTCTCCCTCCCATTATATTTTTGTGAAACTTCATAATATTCTGTCTTGATTTTTGTCGAGTCATTTGTGTTGAAGCTTTGGTAGTTGTTAGTGTTTATGTTGCTCTATATTGTGATAGAGTTTTGTGAAGTTTTAAATGTTTGTATAAGATTTGGAGAACACTTGAAAATAACTGTTTGGTAGGATTCTTGATAGCTTTTAAGACAGTATCATGTCAACTTCTACTACTACTGCTGCTCCTCCACCTGCACTGGTGGTTGTAGAACAACAAGTTATGGGCCTGTCATAAAGAATTCTTATCTTCTTGGGGAGAAATATGTTTACTAGGCGGAAATGGTGGAGACTCACTTTGAGAATGTTAATCTGTTAAATATATTGGATGGTTTATTGGATGAATCGGATCCTTCTTGGTCTAAAAATAATATGTAGGCTTGTCCTATTTTAAAATTATGTATATTAGAGAACTTAGCTATGTCTCACATTAAAATGAATAAGGCAATTGACATCTAGAAATCTCTTAAAAATGATTATGAAAAAGCTAATGTCCAGGAAGAACTTTCATTAGCTGGACAAATTTGGGACTATAAGTACACAGGCGGCACGATGGCAGAGTATGCTAACAAATTTCGCATCCTTGTAGATGCCCATGCTTGTGCAAAGGGCACGTTTTCTCAGTTTCAACAGGCAGCGTTGCTAATGAGAGGTCTCGCTCGTAGTATGAAATGAGCGTTTGATATGCTCAAACAAAAAAATATGACGAGTTGGACTTTAGAGTTGGCAATTAATATTTTACTAGAGGAGAAAGCAACAACTAAAATTCTTTGTTTTGAGCAAAAAGAGGCTTTTAATAAATAATTTAAGAGAAAGGGACATTTTTATTAGCAAAGAAATCAGGTTAATTCATAAAATCAGTTTAAACAGTTTAATCTGGGTGGATATAGACTGTCCAACAATACTTTGTTTTTATTGCAGTCAGAGAGGTTGTGGATATAAGTTATTTCCTAAGCTTAAAAGAGCTAACGAAACAGGTTTATACAGACAGGGATGGAAACAGAGCCAGTTTTAAAAAGTTTTCACGGGGCATACACCTTGTGGAAATGCGCTGTTTTTGGCATTTTCGTCGCATTAAGACGAGACTCTAAACCTCTCCGAGGAAGTGGAGGCGGATTTAATTGCCATGGCGGCAGCAATGGAGTGACCAAAGGACCCCCGGTGGATAATAGATACAAGAGCGTCAGCCCACATGTGCAGGAACAAGAGTATCTTCAAAAATCTGAAATCAACAACGGAAATGAATATTTACTATGCATGTGGCATGAGTGTCCAAACACGTGCTATAGGTGATGCCTCCTTGCTATTTGATGTAGAGGGAAAAACAATTGAAATAACTCTTCAAAATGTCCTCTTTGTCCCTGACTTTAAGAAAAATCTTCTTTCTTCTTCTTTGGTAGAAGTAAAGGCTTTGAGATTGTTTTGAAAAATGGTCAGCACGTTGTTAACAAGAATGGCGAAGTTGCAATTACAAGTACTAACGATAATAGCAATATGTACCGTATGGATGTGGCTAATACCAAAGAGAATGATGTCTTGTACTCTGGTGTTGTGCACTCAGATGAGTTGTGCCATAAAAGATTAGGCCATGTAAATTATGATAGTTTGAGAAAAATGGTTATTGCTGGCAAAATAGATGGTGTCTCTGTAATAGATCAGCCGGTTAAAACGTGTGATGGTTGTGCTTTACGATAAATACACAGACTGCCATTCCCTAAAGAGTCGGAACATCGATCAACTAGACTTTACGATAAATTCATTCCGATGTTTTTGGTCTTGCAAAGGTACCATGTGTCGGGGGAAAGAAATATATGGTCACCTTCATAGATGATTTTTCCTGTTTTACAAAGGTTTCGTTCATGAAAGAAAAAAGCGAAGTATTTGGTCATTTCAAACACTATAAATCCTGGGTGGAGAAACTGCATAACTTGCCAATTCTGGCATTAAGATCGGACAACGGTGGGGAATATACATCGAAGGAATTTGAGACCTTTTTACTCTAGGAGGGTATAAGTCATCTGTTGACTGTTCTATATTCACCAAAGCATAATGGAGTTTCAGAGAGATTAAATAGAACACTCACGTAGAGCTGTAGGTCGATGCTTGCAGATAAAAATGTGGATCCGAAATTATGGGTTGAGGCTCTAAATTGTGTAGTTCATATTAAGAATAGGATAGGATCAAGATCGGTAGAGACTACTCCTTACGAGATCTGGACAGGTAGAAATCCAGATGACAGTCACTTCAAAGTTTTTGGTAGTAAATGCTTTATCCTGGATACATCTAATGATAAATAGAAAATGGAACCGAAAGGATTACTGGGTATTTTGTTAGGATATGATGATCACTCAAAGGGTTATAGAGTTTTTGTGTTTCTAAGGCAGAAAGTTAATTGTAGCAAAAAACATCATTGTTAAAGATGAGCTAGACTCGATAGATTTATTTGAAATGACAGAGTAGCAGAAGCAACAAAAAGTACAAGAATATGTTATTCTAGATTGCATCCATAAAATTGTCCCACAGATGCGAATTTCACAAGTCGAAACATGGGAGTCTTAAATTATCCATGTTCCTCCACAATTTCAGTTCCAACCGGACCTATTGCGGTAAATGCCTATTGATCACAAATAACGCAATAAGCGCAATGCAAGGGATCCTACAATTCCAGCCTCAGAATTTCCGTGGAAGAAGATCTAGTAGCCACCTGCAAGCAAGTTCTCACTTTGCCTACTCGGCAGCCTCGAGGAGCCTTTTACCATCCGAGAGGCCTTCTCATCATCAGAGCGGGAACCACTAGATCGAGGCAGCAAACGATGAAATGAAGTCGATCATGGAGGCTTTGACATGGGAGCTTTTGGACCTTCCTCCGGACTGAAAAGCGATCGGCAACAAATGGGTATGCAAGGTGAAGTTAAATCCTGATAATACCATTAAACGATATAAAGCCAAACTTGTGGCAAAGGGGTATAATCAAAAGGAGGCAATTGATTTTGAAAAAACATTTTCTCCAGTTGTAAGATTTCCGTCAGTTAGGATTTTGCTGTCCCTAGGTGCTATAGAAGATATGGAAATACATCAGATGGATGTGAAAACAAGCTTTCTGCATGGATAACTAGAGGAGACCATTTATATGCAACAGGCTGAAATGTATGGAAAACTAGGAAAAGAGCTTTTAGTATGCAAATTGTTAAAATCTCCGTACGACCTAAAACATGCCCTTAGGCAATGGAATCTGAAGCTTGATGAATTCTTAACTAGCCTAGGATTTCAAAAGATAAGTTCTGATCACTCGATCTACGTTCTAAATGGTGAGGATGGGATAGTGTATATAGCGGTGTATGTAGATGATCTACTATTAATTAGCAAATCAATGACTGAAATTAACAAAATCTAAGCTAATTTAAATTCACAGTTCGAGATGAATGACCTTGGTGAGGCAAAGTATATTTTGGGATTCAGGTAGAAAGAGATAAAAATAAGAGATTAATATAATTGACTCAAAAAGAGGCTATTGCAAACATGTTAGATGAATATCGTATACGCGGGGCAAAAGGGTGTGTAACTCCAATGGAGTTTTGGCAAAAGTTATAGGGAGAAGAGACAGAACCGAGTGTTATTGTTAGTGAGAATTTAGAGTCAAGGGAGGATGATCCAAAGACACCAATACCTTACAGACAAATTGTGGGGAGTTTAATATATTTCATGAACTGTACACGTTATGACATTGCTCTTGCAGTTGGGGTACTGAGTAGAAGTCTAGAAAATCCGAGGAAATCTGACCTTGAAGCAGCAAAGAGAGTCTTTAGATATTTGGAAGGAACGAAAGACCTCAAACTCACACTAGGCGGAGGAGAAGTGAAGTTGCAAACATGGAGTGATTCAAGCTATTGCAACATGCAAAGCCGGAAATCTACCACGAGATTCGTTTTTCAAATTGGGAACGAGACTTGTTGCTGGAGCAGCAAACTTCAAAAATTCATGGCACAATCAACAATGGAGTTAGAATACATGGCAACAAGCTCGGCCCTCAAAGAACTCTTATGGGTAAAATCCATGTTGCAAGAATTGGGATATATGCAAGTTGGTCCACACGTGATCTGGTGTGACAACCACGATGCCATTGCCATTGCCTCTAACACGAGTCACCACTTCAAGAATAAGCACATGGATGTAAGATTTTACTTTGTAAGAGAAAAAGTGTTTTCCCGGGTAATTAAATTATGCTTTGTGCCAGATGCAAAAATGATTTCTAATATGCTCACTAAAGCTTTTCCTGCTCTTAAGCTAAAGTATTATAGGGATGCAGTGGGACTAGGTGAATTACTGAGTTAGTGCATTGCTATACTGCCATACTGCGCTAGTTTAACATCACAGCTGCGCTACTCTGATATCGCAGTTGCGCTTAGACATTGAGTCTAAAGCGTAGGGGAGTGTTGATTTTGGAAAGATTTAAGTCTTAATAAATTAGTGTGACAGTAATGGAAGGTTTACAGGGACACGCGTCGTCACTTGAGTACAGTATAGTTGTTTTAGAATGGCATCAAAACCCACATACGACTGTCACACATTGAAAGGGAAAACGTAGTTGGGACGCAAACAGGACAACGCAGCGGGGACAATGACAAGACAACGTAGCTACGTTGGAGATAGGGCAAGGCAGCTTCAAATATTTTGGATATGATCTGTAAGGACAACGCAGCTGAAGTTATCATGGATATGATCCGGTACAGGACAACGCAGCCGCGGATGATATGAATCAAGTCAACGGACGAGATTAATAAGAGGATCAAAAATGACTTAGCCAACAATTATTTGAACAATCACTTAGTATAGATTCTGAGTAATACTGATTGTACTGTGGTAGATTAGGTTGGCGAGATTTGGAATAGTTAGTTCTTAGTGGCAAGTTGTTTTTTAAACGTACCTCTGTCAGGTACACTTGTGTCGGCGGTACAACACTGAGTAGACACTCACTGCGAGTATAAGACAAAAGACTTAGAGCATTTGATATATCCAGACTTCCAAGTAGTAAAATTGTAAACAGTTTTTGGGAAACTTCTAAGTATTCTGTCTTGAGTGTTGTAGGGTGTGTTGTTGTGTCTATTGTGCTGAAACTTTAGTAGTTGTCAGTGTTTATGTTATTCTATATTGTGATAGATTATCGTGAAATTTTTAGTGTTTGTATAAGATTTGGAAAACACTTGAAAACAACTATTTGGTAGGATTCTTCAAAGCTTCTGAGAGTGTATCATGTCAACTTCTACTATTACTATTGCTCCTCCACCTGCACCGGTGGTTGTAGAACAATAAAGGCTGACGGCTATTTTGTACGGCAAGTAATCGGTAAAACCTAAGATAAAATCCATATATGGTTGCCTAACTTTTACAGGGAACCATTCCTCTTGTCTGTGTGTGTGCCTAGAGCGGCCATGGCTGTTCGCGGCCATGTCTGTTCTTGAATCCTGAGTGACTAACACAAGTATGAAAACTCACTAACATCACAACTTTTGTAGGGAACCAATCTATTTTTCTCTCTGTCTTCCTAAAGCAGCCATGGTTGCCCTTGAGTCCTTACTAACTACGACAAGTATGTGGACTCACTAACATCACATACTGACAAAAGATAGACATACAAAATACCTTTTTCAACATATGGACACAAATTTGAAGCAAGTATTGTGGATTCGCGCATGATTTATAAACTGCTTTTGTAAATGAGAATGAGGGTCATGGGGTTAGATACCACAGGGTCATGGGGTTATACCACAAAAGTAAGAAACAAAAAAAAATATCATATCTTTCCTAACAATTCTCTAAGCATTCATGACAAACTTACCATTTAGGAGGCTTAAAGTATTGTGAAACTTGGGAACCTTTTTCGCTTTTTGTCTACTCTTCTTCGCCATTCCTTTGTTTAGCGCACGCATTTTTGATTGAACATAAAAAACATGCTGAAAATGTTTCCTGCAAAATTGCAGTGGAGCAAATTGAAGATTAAATTTGAAATTACTTGCACATCAAATTGTTCTACAAGCTTTCTCGTAGTGGTTGACTTTCACAAAACTTGCGAATTTAGGAGGAAAAGTGCATCAAACCATTGAAAAGGATAAGTTGGATAAAAGTCTTTCCATCAAAACTAAAAACACCTAAGATCTCAAATAAAACACAACACATATGAACCCACCACTCACATTTGGTATCTAATATAAAAAAACCAGCGCACAAAAAGGTTGTCCACAAGGAAAAAATGGATAAAGTAGAGGCAAATATGAAGTATACGATGAAGAACATGTAAATCATAAAAACATTGAAAATTATATAAACGCTAATCTTCATTATATAAAAAATCATAAAAACCAAACAAATTGGCCAGATTATCGAGTAGTACGCTTCAAATTTCATTCCTGCCATCTATCTGATAAATCTTGAAAACTACCTCATCGATGATCCTGTCTAATCAATGATCTTGTATTACCCCCAGTCATCAAATAATACCCTTAGAATTCTTAATGTTCTAATGTCATTGCAACATATCTCCTCCAATCATACTCTTTCAATCTGTAACTTATCTTGTTGGCCACAATGGAATGAATCTATTTCAAGCTAACCCACTTGTTCCCTCCTTGTTTTAATCACTCTTTTACACATACCTAACCAATCTGGTTTAACACAATCATACTTAACCAAACATAAACCTTATGCCATTCGTAGATGTCGTCCGCTAAAAATTCACGCAATTGTCTACCCTCTTCGTTGTCATACACTTCAATGCGATCCCAGTTCTCCTCCCATTCCTTATTCGGGGGCGCAGTAGGCGGAGTAACTTCGTCCATATAAAACTTATTTTCCTCTAATAACAAATTATGTAGCATGTAGACAGTGATGATTGTGTTCACTAAATTTTCCATACTTCTATAAGTAATTTCCCTATCTAATACGGGCCACTACCTCTTAGAAATGTCGAAGGTTATTTCTGCACACATTCGTCTACTGCTATGGTAATAATTCAACGATCTTTACGATTCTTGTAAATTTATGCTTGGATATGGGGTGATTAAGTGCCTGTGTGATGGGTACCCTACGTCCCCTATAATAAAGGGTAATACTTCCATCCAAATTATATTAACGGTTGGTCTTTTTACTCCTCCACCGAATAATATTGCGTTGTCAACACTAGAGTTTATAATCACTCTGGAATGATGAAAACTTCTAGTCCAGTCAACACACGCATCTAATATGCTCGTGTTCGTTGCTACTACTGCGTGTAAGATTCTAGTGTAATTATGTTCTCTATCATACCCATCACCTAACCTCATTCCATCCCCTAAATTGATGTTGATATGGGTAACATCTATAGAGCCGCGACAATTTGGAAACTCGAATTTATAATCTCTGAATTCGTCTACAACTTCGTCAAACCTTGATCCGGTAGGCCATTTAATTAAATGCGGTGTAAGAATATCCTAAACCGCTTTACAAAATATTACCTGTTTCTTTAAAACCGTGACTCAACTTACTCCAAACAGCTTCCTTGAAAGGCAGGTGTGTTCCCCGTGGCAAGACGGTAGAGCACCATCTCTATTTGACGTTTCACTTGAATTTATCGGTATGGTATACTCACAAAAGCTATTGGTGGGTTGGTTTGCATTCGACAACGAATTTTATTTACTAAATAATAAACAAAATGACGAGGGAGACAGAACAACATTTTGTACCTTTCGTCACTATACTCACTTAGAAGGTTCATCGAGAAATGAAAACTTCGAGGTTGGATGTAGAAACCCCCACGTGCCCCTCTTCGTCTGAACATCATCCTCCTGAAAAAATATGCAAACCTATAAAATTATGCGAACTAGACATCATGTTTTTTTGCACAATACACATGATGAATGTCAGTAAAAGCAACTCTACATCATTATAGGCACTATCACCTAATTGTAACAAGATGAACAAGATAACAATCACCCATATTGTCTCTTGCCAAAACCTCCATGAGTTACAATATGTCAAACCTAGAAACTTGAGAAAATGTTTTTTTCCACGATTCTTCTACTTGTTGGAAGGAGGTGTAAACACTTTCCAAAGTAAAAAGGTCGATTCTTTCTACTTGTTGGAAGGAGATTTAAACACTTTTCATAGTAAAAAGGTCGAGCTATGTGATTAGCATAAGAAGGACTAATCTTATTATAGGGAAAAATACTCCTAAAATAGTAGTTAGAAATACAATGATGGTAAAAACCTAATTTTTTAAATTTAAAAAAAAAACCCTAAAAAAAAATATGGTGCAAAAGATGGAGGCCTTTTGCATCACGTGGACAAGTATATTGTACAGTAACTTGATTCGGACGTACAGGGTATGCGAAGATTTGAAGTTAACAATGGTTGGTGTGAAGATTTTTAAAGAATTATGACTATCTGGTCATAACCCACGTGGTGCCACTCAATGTATAACACATGGATTACATACTCTTCGTGATAGAACATTGATTCAATCAACCTGGCCCGTAAAGTTGGCTGTACGATTAAAAAAACGACTAATGGAACTTGACCCTTAGAGAAACCGGGCACGATATTCCAATCTTTATCTGTACGCGACAAGTCCGCAAATCCCCGCCCTCGTGATCCCATTTTTGTACGATCGTGCTCTAGATCTTATATAATTATTTAATAATAGTTATCATTATATGATTCAAACGTTTTTTAGGGCTTAGTGGTTCCTTTAACTATGTCATATGGTGTCGTATGTGTTCGAGTGTCAACGATTTTTTTATTGTTTCGGGAGTTTTTATATACCAATTATGTGTAAGTTATTGAACTTAAAAGCACTCAAGTTACTCTACGCAAGTATCCCGATACAATTCCAAAAAGAAACCAACATGATTTAGTGAAAGAATTAAAAAAACAACGATGTAATATGTCATTTGAAAACGGTATCTAAAGTATCCCAATATCCCCATAGACACACCACCTTAATGATGTGCACATTGGGGAGTTAAATCTAAGTGAAAATGTTGGACAAACAACAATCATATCGTAGAGCATTTTTTGGAGGGACCCATAATTCTAGGTTATACGAGGAGGAAATATTTGATGCTATGGCATGGAAAAGTTCTATTGCCTTAAGATAATCTT
This sequence comes from Zygnema cylindricum, assembly GCA_037447655.1. Taxonomy (NCBI): domain Eukaryota; kingdom Viridiplantae; phylum Streptophyta; class Zygnematophyceae; order Zygnematales; family Zygnemataceae; genus Zygnema; species Zygnema cylindricum. The sequence continues at coordinate 9,256 of JBBHKE010002924.1, forward strand.
TTCCAGCCATAGTAGAAAAAAAAACTTCCATGGATAAAAACTTCCATGGATAAAAGGAACATGTGCATTTTCCTGTTCGTGGTACAAAAATCGTCCCCATAAAAACCTCTCGATGGACTAATAAACCCTAATAAGTATAATTCAAGACATTTCTTGTATGTAAACACAAATAAACCCGTGTTATTTTTTGGGAAAGGATCTTCAAATATAGTTATGAACATTTGAGCATAGTATAATAGCCATAAAAGCTACTCCTCCAATCACATCACAAAAGTCTTGCATATCCGGTCGATTTTGGCTTTGACTGTCAATGCAAATAAATCCGAGACGCAACAACCTTTCGAGGTAATTTAAAATTCCAGAAGAAACACTTCGATTTTTAACGACGTCCTATTCAAGCACGTGAATTGCCTGCATTTAAAAAAATGAAAAAAACAAACAAACAAGCTTTTAAAGTCATTAAAAAAAAGATTGGTGCTTCAAACGAACTATTGACAAGATATTTTTCCGATGAATCTTGGAATGGCAACAAACACATTTGTCATGGCATACAAGCTGAAGAGCTAGAGTGATTCTAAAATCAATAATTAAACTCATACGCACCAAAATCGATTGAACAAAACCCGCGACTTTAAGTATAGATAGCACCACAAGAATATTTTGATACATCATTTCCTTTATATGGTAAACTTTCACCAAGTTTTATAGAATCGATGAGAAAGATAACGAAAGACTCACCCACTCTTGGAAAGTGAATGTATCGGGAATGCCTTTGACAAGCTCTATAATGGACATGCCGATAACAAGCTCAATCAAAAATTCTCCAAATGGATATATATCTGTATCTATAGGGAAAAGATTGACCAGCATCCAAAAATCTGAGAGACTGTAAGATTCAACCGCCGCCAATTTTCAATCTTCATATGTACACTAGTTTTACCTTTGAGCTTGAAATACGTAACAATTACACAATCTCACACTAGTTTATTTCACCCAAGCGAGCGAAAAGTCTAATGTTATTCTCGAGCGTGCCGAAGAAAGATGAGAGGAGGGCCCACTACCCGAAGTAATGTTGTTCTGAGACAACTGTTGGTACTGAAGATGAAGAAGAAGCAGCAGTAGTACTCATTGTAGAACAAAACAAGAGAGGAAGCTTCCATAAATACCAATGGCAAAACAACAACTTTGACAGACAATAACTTTCAACATAGAGACACAATATTCCTACAAATCTACCATAGTGTAGATATCATACAAAGGAACACACACATCAAATATCACCTCATTTTGCTTATAGATCTGTGAGATATTCAGAGGTGAATTTTCATAAAAACTGAGTGTACAGTTTTTCATATCATTTGTTCCTAATAAATAAATTCACTAAGTCCTACTTCTATATACTGAAACTACACTAAGTTGTACGGAGGCATTTCAGCCGTACATCTAACAATCCAACACAACAAATACTGTGAGTATACCTGTGTACTGAAGGTATGTCATAAACCACATTTTCAACACTAAACAACTAATTCACTACAGACAAAATTATGTTCTACCAAATATTTACACCTAAGTTCAAAGAACAAAAAGTGATAGTGATCTAGTCATGCCCCATCAGTATTTGTTGGTGGCGGCTGTCAGCCGTACGATTAGAGGATTTGGCACCGTAGATGTGACTTCACGAAGTCCCGTGGTCTTATCGAATTCCTGTACGTCCACGAAGGACATACTCACGCATTTCTCTCAACTGACAACGCGTGTCCCAAGTGTGAATGAACCGTGAACTCCCAACTTCACAGTCATACTAATTTGGGTAAGTACTAAACCGAACTCAACAAAAATAATCTTAAGTCCTGAACAGCTCTCTCTCCCTCACAGCTGCCTCTCCCTCCCTCACAGCTGAGGCATAGAGAGGACTAAAGCTTTCTAAAAACAACACTCCCCTAAAGCTTTAGACTTTGCTAGTCACTTAGTCCATATGCCTCTCTACAAAACTTCAATTTGGGTGCAGGTAAGGGTTTCGTCATCATATCAGCCACCATTTCCTCATTCGGTAAATAACTCAACTTCAGGACTTTTCCCATCACCTTTTCTCTTACAAAATGTAGCTTAATATTAATGTGCTTACTCTTAAAGTGATGACTGGGATTAGATGCAATAGCGATTGCTGCCTGATTGTCACACCACACTATTTGTGGTCTAGATCGCATAAAGAGAAGCTCTTGGAGAAGAGACTTTACCCAAAGTAACTCTTTAACTGCCGAGCTGGCAGCCATGTACTCAGCCTCCATAGTAGACTGAGCTGTTACCTTTTGAAGTTTGTTGCTCCAGCAGCAAGTTCCACTTCTGATCTTCAGAACGTATCCGGTGGTGGAGCGTCGGTTGGGCATATCTCCGTAGCTCGCATCGCTCCATGTATGAATTTTGACCTCCTCTCCACCGAGAGAGAGTCTAAGATTTTGAGTTCCTACCAGATAGCGAAGAACTCTCTTTGCTGCCTCATAGTCCAACTTCCTCGGATTTTGCAGGCTTCGGCTCAAGGCTCCAATTGCGGCTGCGATGTCCGGACGAGTACAATTTATGAAATAGATGAGGCTTCCGACAATCTGCCTGTAAGGAATGGAGGACATAGAATCTGCCTCCCCTGAATCCAAAAAATCATTAACCAAAACACCACATTCTTTTTCCAAACCCTTGAACTTCTGCCTGAATTCCATAGGGGTGGCACTCCCCTTTGCTTCTGACATACCAAACTTTTCTAGCATGTTCCAGATTGCTTCTTTTTAAGTTAGATAAATAATTCTCTGTTATTATCTCTTTTTACCTGAATTCCTAGAATATACTTAGCCTCACCCAAGTCCTTCATTTCAAACCGAGAATTCAGATCTGATTTATTTTATTAATTTCATTGATAGATTTGCTAATCAACAGCAAATCATCTACATATACTGCTTCATAAATCAATCCATCCTCACCTTGCATTACATAGACTGAGTGATCTGAAATGATCTTCGTAAAGCGAAGATTGGTTAAAAACTCATCTAACTTCAGGTTCCATTGTATCGGAGCCTGTTTCAGACCATACAAGGACTTCAACAGTTTACAGACCAAATTTTCTTTCCCTTTTCTGCATACATCTTTGGCTGCTTCATATAGATTACTTCTTCCAAATCATCATGCAATAAAGCCATCTTAACGTCCATCTGATGCAATTCCAAATTCTCTATTGTAGCAAGAGAGAGCAAAACTCTAACAGTAGGAAAGCAAACCACAGGAGAAAAGGTCTCTTCATAATCAATTCCCTCCTTCTGACTTAATCCCTTAGCGGCCAGTCTAGCTTTATATCTCTCAATTATATTATCAGGATTTAATTTTAATTTGAAGACCCATTTACAACCGATAGCTTTCGGGTTCGGTGGGAGCTCCACAAGTTTCCAAGTTTGGGCTTCCATAATTGACTTTATCTCATCATTTGCAGCCGAGATCCAATGATCCTTTTCAGGAACGGAAAAGGCTTCCTGAATAGTAAGCGGCTCCCCTGTGCTTGCAAAAAAAGCACTCTCCACTCGGTCGCCTTGAAGGCAGCTGCTTTGCCTTATTCCCCCCGGAAAATCTGACGCGAGAACTGTTGGTCCCCTAGTGTTCCGCAGAGGCCGTGTAGTGGTAGGAGCAGCTCCGAAAGTAGGATCTGATAGCCCAAAGACATTCGGAAGAGAGGTAGAGGAAGTAGAAGGAGATGGATTAAAAGGTTCCTGCTCAAGAATGATATACTCTTGTATTTTCTCATTCCTTCCAGCTGCATCTATACTAAAAACATCCACAGATCGACTCTCTTCTTTAATCTGAATATTCCTCGCTGTTTGAAGGCATGCTCTCTGAGGGTTATACACTCTATATCCTGCAAATTCATCATCATAGCCTAAGAAAACACCAGGTATAGATTTTGGACTAAGCTTCCAATTTGGAAGATTATCCAAGATAAAACATTTGCTATCAAAGACTCTAAAATGACCAACATTTGGTTTTCTGCCTCTCCATACTTCATTAGGTGTTTTACCGTTAACAGCTTGGGTTTTTACTCTATTTCTGATGTAGGAAGCACAATGAAAAGCTTCTCCCCAAAACTTTGGATCCACACCTTTATCGACCATCATAGAGCGAGCACATTCAGTCAAGGTTCGATTAAGTCTCTCGGCCACACCATTTTGTTCTGGTGTGTACGGAGAAGTAAATTCATGAGAGATGCCATTTTCTTTCAAGAAATCAGCTAAGGCATGGGATACATACTCTCCACCATTATCTGTCCGCAAAGCAAGAATAGATTTGCCGTGAAGTTTCTCCGCCCAGATTTTGTAGTGCTTAAAGTGAGTGAAGACTTCGCTCACTTCTCTTTCATGAAGTATAAGCGACTCTTCCGAAAGTAGTCGTCTGTAAAGGTGACAAAATAGCGGCTGCCACCAAGAGAGAGAACTTTGGAAGGGCGAAGACATCAGAGTGAATAATACCAAGGAGATCTGTGGCTCGATGATCAAAAACTTGTGGGAGGGGAAGCTTGTGAAGCTTTCCGAGAGCACAACCATCACAAACATGTTACTCTTTTTGACCGAGCTTGACTCCCTCTATCATGTCATTCTTTAACATCTTAGAAAGTCTCTCATGATGCACAAGACCAAGTCCTTTATGCCACAAATCATTATCACATAGGACACTGGAGTAAGCAAAATCAATTTTATTAGCCAGGTCCATGCGGTACAAAAAGTTTAGGCCTCTAGTTCCCACTAGAGCTACTCTTCCATCGTTGCTCACTATTTTTTTGCCATTTTTCTATAGAACCTCAAAGCCTTTCCTTTCAGGTACAGACGTAGAAAACATTTTTTTCTTAAACTTTGAACATACAAGACATCGTACAAAGTTCTCTTAACAACCTTTCCATCTATCACACAATCCAGATCTATATTTCCTTAGGCATTTGATTCAACAGCATAGCCACAAGCATAAAAGATCTGATATAAAGGAATATAACACATCTCTTTAAACCAAGACTTGTTCCATCACATGTGTGAAGAGCTGCCGGAATCCATTATCCATCCGAGGTCCTTTTCTCCTTCCATCATGTCGAGTTTGGCAAGAGCAAAGAACTCTTTGTCATCAGTTTTCGGAAAACTGGTCATATCAGGTTTTTCTTCCTCGATCTGCGTCTTCTCCTATTCCGTATCATCCGCTGAAAACGCAACAATTTTATTCAAGAATCTTTGAGGAATAGAAGGTCCGCGTTGTCTCCATCCTTTCCGGAAGATACCTATTTCAAGAGCTTTTATATACAAAGGACAAGCTCTGAAGGAGTGACCAGCAGTATAGCAATAAACACATTTCTCAAGTTGGGGATTAAACTGATTCCCTTGATATCTACTTTCTCTCTAAAATTGAGCAATGAAGGCTACAGCTGGTTTCCCAGATCCTAAAACTGTTTGAGTGGCTTCTTCTGACAAGATAAAATCTATAGCTGTTTGCAAATTCCAAAGAGGTTTGGACAATTTTTTCATTTCATCTGAGGCTCCTTTATATTCACTAGGTAGCCCCTTTAAGAGAATCATGGCTTGATGATAAGGGGAGAAAGTCCCCCCAAAACATGCATTTTCTGACAATAACATTTGAAACCGATTAGTGTATTCCACCATGCTACCGCCTGTGTACTTATACTCATAGATTTGACCATCAGTTATAATCTCATGCTGGTCACTAGCTCTAACATAAGAAGATTTCAAAGCATCTTACATATCTGATGCCTTTCTGACATTAATATATGTCATATGCAATTCTTTTGATATCATAAACTTCACTTAATGTAAAGCTTGGTCATTTTTCTGATCAAAGCTGGCATCAGATTCTGCCAGGGATCCATTTAACACATCAATAAGTTTCACTTGCTTGAAGTAAGACTTAACCAAATCTGCCCAATACAGATATTCACTTCCATCAAAGACTGGAATTCGTGAAGGCGGGCCCGTGAACTATTGTTATGAAGCAACTGTTGGTACTGAAGATGAAGAAAAAGCAGCAGTTGTAGTCATTGTAGAACAAATCAAGAGAAGAAGCTTCCACAAATACCGATGGCAAAAAAGCATTTTTGACAGACAATAACTCTCAACACGGGGATACAATAGTCCTACAAATCTACCACAGTGTAGATATCATACAAAGGAACATACACATAAAATTTCACTTAATTTGGATATTAGATCTGTGAGATATTCAAAGGTGAATTTTCATAAAAACCGAATGTACAGTTTTTCATATCATTTGTTCCTAATGAATTAAATTTACTTAGTCCTACTTCTATACAGTGAAATTACACTAAGCTGTATCGAGGCATTCCAGCCGTACATCTAACATTTTAACACAACAAATACTGTGAGTATACCTGTATCCTGAAGGTATGTCATAAATCACATTCTCAACACTAAACAACTAATTCACTAAAGACAAAATTCTGTTTTACCAAATATTTACACCGAAGTTCCGACAACGTAAAGTGATAGTGATCTAGTCACGCCTTGTCAATATTTGTTGGCGACGGCTGTCAGCCGTCCAATTAGACGATTTGGCACCATATATGTGACTTCACGAAGTACAGTGGTCGCGCCGAATTTTGTACGTCCACGGAGGACATACTTAATCATTTCTTTCAAGTGACGACGCGTGTCCCAAGTGTGAATAAACCCTAAACTCCCAACTTCAGTGTCACACTTATTTTGGTAAGTTATGAACCGAACTCAACCAATAATAACTTAAGTCCTGAACAATCTCTCTCCCTCACAAGTGAGGCATAGAGAGGACTAATGCTTTCTAAAAACAACAGCTTATCCTATAAAAATTATATTTCTGCATTGTTCACCGGGCAAGAGAAATCCACGAGAATGCCGATGGACTTAGCCGAAATCCCGATCCCTCTACCCTGGATTCTACCGGGGCTCTACATGACGAAGACTAGGAAATAAGTTTGGGACTCATTCCACCATCCTCCGCTTTAATCTGGCTTCCCACATCATGGGGGGAATGGTCAACTTTTGCGGCAGATGTTGAGGGGCAAGCGCCCATAGGTGTCAGACAGAAGGATATCTGGAATGACTTCAAAACTCTCCAATCCATCCTGCAGGGATCTCCTCTCCCTCACCTAGCTTTCGGTGGATTAAAAGGTGAAGCAGGCTAGATTGTAGATTCGGGTGCCTCCATGCACATGTGTAAGGAAAAACACCTGTTCGCTAAAATAAAGAAGATTCTTACCGTAGAGATAGAGTACGTGGATGGGAGGATAGTCACCACTACTCTTGTAGGGTCGGTAGATCTGAAAGTGTTAGTAGAAGGAAAGACCTCCATATTTACATTCTTCAATGTATTGTTTATTCCGAAGCTGAACAAAAACCTCATCTCTACATCTATAATAGATGACAAGGGTTTTGATACTATCACTAGGAAAGGAGTCTTTTCAGCTAGTTTTGAGGAGGAAGTTTAATTCACTCTTGAAAAAGGACCCAAGGGATGTTTAGGCTGAATTTAAGCAATGAAAAGAAGAAACTTTACTCTGCTGGTGTTCATGATATAATGTTGTGGCATAGAGGCTTGAGCATGTGAATCTAGATAAGTTAAGAGGGATGAAAAAGATGGGAGTAGTGGAAGGGATTCAATTGAGTGAGAGTGAGAATCTAAGTGATTGTAGTGGATGTGCTCAAGGTAAAGCATATATGTGCTCAAGCTCAATTTTAATCCGATGGCATATATCACTGTCGAGATCGCGAAATGATCAATTTGGCGTTCATAGACGTGGCATGACCAGGCGCCACGTAGAGGGGTAACATTTGGTCACAGGAATTCCGGAGAACATACAAACGAGTGGAAAGATGGCACGCATCCACTTAGTGGCCTTCTGGTACGCAAGCCGTACATAAAAGACATTGACCGTAGTACCTTTCAGTAGTTTACAGTCTTGTGATTGGTTCGTACTTCACTAGATAGGGGTTGTGAGATGCGTTTAGGACTTAGGAAAATTTGGTAGGTAGCCACCTCTCTCTTAGAGAGCTTTGTATAAGATTGGCATTTTTTGCCCTCTCATAACTTATAGGTTGGTCGACAGTGTTCAGTGATTCATTTTGCTACAGACTCAGGGGAGTCCACGTTGCACAAGGTGCAGTCAGACTGTCAATTTTCCCTCTTGGGCAGCAGTGGTTGTGGTTTGAAGTGGGTTAGTTAAAAGCTATCTAGAGGCTTCCTGAATTCTGTTGTCCAATAGAGGACACTGAATTGAAGGTTATGGGCCCACTCTCTAAGGTACCCACCTTCAATGGATCACGGTTCATCTATTCGAAAGCCATGATAATGGGGGCTTTGTGCGAAAAACGATACAGGGGTATTGTCAGTGGAGAAGTGAAACGTCCACCCTAGGGAACTCCACCACGGTTTGGTGGAATAAGGTTTGTTGCAGCAACCTCTGCTGCAGTAGATGAGGTATATGATTTGGACAGTAGTGTATCTAAAAAAGGGAAGGAGAAGGAGACGCCTCTTACTCGAATTGCTCTTATTACCACGGCGCCCGGAGCAGCGACCGTGAAGAACGCGGAGAACAAAACCTAAACGTGGGAAGACATTAACATGGCTGCCAAAAACTTTATTATAAGACACCTCACTCAGGCTTTGGCAACTTCCCACCTTCACATATACAAGGCCGAGGAGTTGTGGGTGAGTTTGATTGAAATCTATAGAGCTGAAATTATTCAAGAGCTCCAGTTGGCCGAACAAAAGTTGGGGAATTATACTTACAAAAGGGGAAAGATGCTAGAATATTGTAATGATCTCTTTTGTTTGTATATAGAGATGGAGACTGCCGGTTGGACATGTACAATGAAGATGAAAGTTAACACTCCCATCATAAAGTAACCCGATGAGTATGAAAACATAGTGTATGAAGTACACGATATGATTGACATTTCATGGAAGTGGAACATAGTGGTCCGGTTGATACTTGTACAAGAGAACACAATTGAGATTAGTAGGGGGGGAAAGAGCACCGAAGCTTTGGCTGCAGAAGGAAACTGATGGCGGGAGGATCCGAAGAAACCATTCAAAGGAGAGAAAGATCAGTCAGGAGGACAGATGCTCCCAGAGGGTCTTTCTCACTTTTGCAAAAAAATCGAGACACTTCATAGCAGACTGTGTCAAGCTATCAAGCTGAAGCTCCAAAAGAACCGTGGAGGGGGTCCTTCCGAAGGGAAGAAGAAGGCACTTGTGGTCACAAAAGTGAGAGGAGAGACCACGGACGAGTCCTCTAAGGAGGAGGACGGGGAGCTTCTTCTTGACGAGAGTCTGGAAGAGAAGGAGATCCCTCGGAAACAAAAGTGTGCTCTCGGAGCAATTCAGGAAACTCTACATGAAGGATGGATTATCGACCCAGGTGCATCCATGCATATGTGTCGTGATAAGCATCTCTTTACTAAGCTAAGAAAAATCTCAACTGTAGAGATAGAGTATAGGGATGGCAGAGTGGTTACAACAAATCTAGTGGGGTCGCTAGATATGAGAGTCTTAATGGAGGGAAAGACTTCTAAACTCACCTTCTCAGAAGTACTCTTTATTCCTTAAGTGAGTAAAAGTCTTGTCTTTACGTCTGTGTTAGATGAGAAAGAGTTTTATACCTTCTCTAGAAAATGAGTCTTTACAGCAAACTATGGGGATGAAATCTACTACATGACAGATAAGGGTAGCCAAGGAATGTTTAGGCTTAACTTGAGTAATGAAAAGAATAATTCTTACTATGTTGGTGTTCCTAAGTTGATGGTAAGGCATAAGCGATTGGGGCATGTACATTTTGATACGTTGAGGGAAAAGAAAAAGTTTGGGGTAGTAGAAGGCATTCAATTTAGGGATAATGAAATGATGGATGATTGTAGTGGATGTACTCATGGGAAGGCTCACAAACTTCCCTTTCCCAAAGATGCCACATATAGAGGTGACAAAGTACTAGATCTGGTCCACACAGATATCTGGGGACTATTGAAAGTACCTTCGGTTGGAGGAAATAGGTTTTTGTTGACAATAACGGATAACTAGTCTAGATACTCTAGAGTCTACTTCCTAAAAAACAAAGTTTGAAACATCAACTTACTTCAAAGAATGTAAAGCATGGAGTGAGAAGTTGCATGGAACCCCCATTAAGAGAATAAGGAGTGATAATGGGGGAGAATATACTTCTAACGAGTTTGAGGAATACTTGAGAGATGGGGGAGATCAGCACCAGAAAACCGTACCATATAACCCGGAACAAAATTGGGTAGCTGAGATGTTAAACCAAACACTATGAGATAGTGCATGCAGTATCTTGGCTGACAAGAAAAAAAGAAAGAGATTTTGGGCAGAAGGCATGAACTATGCCAACTACATTAAGAATAGAGTCCTAACCCCAGACGTAAAGGGAATGACACCTTTTGAGAGATAGGTTGGAAGGACACCAGATTTCTCTCACCTTAAAGTATTTAGAGACAAGTTTACAGTCTTGACACGGATAGGAAAAATTGGAAACTAGATGCTTAGGGAAAACCAGGATACTTTGTAGGATATGATGAGGATGTTATGGGTTATAGAGTCTATGACTTAGCGAAGAAAGATATTATCTTGGTCAAACATCTAGAAGTCATGGATGAAGGGAAATCAATTGACTCCTTCAAATATATCAAGAAGATAAGAGTCAGATTTGAGTCGAAAGTCAGGAGAACTCGCTCGTTCCTGAAAGAGACATGAGTGAATCTATGCTAACAGATTCAAGGGAGATCTAAAAAATAGTAGATCCATCAGAAACCTCACATATTCCAAGGGACTTCGAGGAGACTGAAGAGGAGGAACCGGAACTGGGTTCCATGTATAGGGGAGCCGATGAGACAGTACGGAGAAATCTTATACTTCCCTCCATTCTAGATTTGGAGATTGAAGGAGGGAGAAGGAGCAGCAAAAGGATACAAGAGAAACAGGAGGCTAATAAGGTAACTAAGCTATCTCACCCAGATGAGCCTCAGTCATACTCGAAGCTAGTGAACAGCCCGGAGAAAGACAGATGGATTACAGCAATCAATGATGAGATGGCCTCCATCATGGAAGCAAATACTTGGGAACTAGCGGACTGTCCTCCGAAAAGAAAACCGATTGGCTATAAATGGGTAGAAAATAGAAACTAGAAGAGTTTCTCACCGGTCTAGGATATATCCGGATCAAATCTGACCATTCTATCTATATGTTTGAAGATAAGAATAATGTCATTTTTATTCCAATTTATGTGGATGATCTGCTTGTGTTAAGTAAGTCTTTGGAAAATATCATTAAGATAAAGAAAGATCTTTAAAGAAAATTTGATATGAAGGATTTAGGGGAGGCAAGAAATATTTCGGGGATCCAAATGGAGAGAGATGGGGGAAAAAGATGATCAGATTTACTCAAAAATAAGTAATAGGTAATATGCTTAAAAAATTATAGATGGAAAAGGCAAACAGTTGTACCACTCTCATAGAATTGAAGAAAATAAGTAACGGGAGTGTAGAACGAGGAGTGAAAATCTTAGATGAACAGAAGAGTCCAGAGGAGAGAGAGTTTGAGAAGTTTATTCCTTATAGACAAGTCGTAGGAAGTTTGATCTACTTTATGAATTTTACAAGGTCGAACATAGCGGCAGCAGTAGGAGTCCTCAGAGGAGTCTTAATGATCCTATAAAGAGAGATTGGGAGGCAGCCAAGAGAGTCATGAGATGTCTGGTAGGAACTAGAGAGTCTTGGTTGCATATAGGAGGGGAGCACATCGATATCACTATTTGGAGTGATGCCAGTTATGGGGATGCACCTATGAGAAGATGTACTTCTGGGTATGTGTTGTATGTGGGGGAAGGTGCCTGTTGTTGGAGCAGCAAGCAACAAAAGGTGGTTGTTCAGTCTACTATGGAGGCTGAGTACATGTCCTCTTGTTCTACGATAAAAGAGTTCATGTGGGTGAACTCGTTGCAAGAATTGGGGTATATGAAGGAGGGAGAGTGCATGAAGTGTTTTGTGATAATCAAGTAGCCATTGCAATTACAGCTAATCCAAAACATATTTTTTAGGCTAAACATATGGACATAAGATTGAGTTTTGTGAGAGAAAAAGTTGAGAATAATAATGTGAATCTTGTATATAAATTTATTGAGGAAATGGTGGTTGATATGATGACAAAACCAGTGCCTTCTACCAAGTTGAATTATTACAAAGAAAAGTGTGAACTAAAACTGAAGTTAAAGTTAGACTAGAAAATAAGGGGAGTCTTGAAATTACCGGATTTATAAAGTATTTTCTAGGTCTAAATAGATCAGTATAAAAGGAAAAGAAAAGGGCGGACAACCTGCCTCCACCTCCTCTCTCTAGCCACCATACTTGTTGTAGCCACAGAAGGATAGAGAGGGTGGTTGAGCCATGGCTGCCTTAGTTCAGCAAACAGGACTAAAGAGTGAATTATGTCACTCTAAACAAAAGGTTGAGTTTGACAGAACTCGAACCTATGACCGGCAGAGCGTGGCGTAGCTGTCACCTCTAATTATTCTGTCGTAGGAGTTCGTTACATTACATAGGGTTTGTTATTTATTTAACCATGGTTTTAAAGAACTAAGTCGATTAACGGAATTGCGGATAGCAAACATAGAACTCGTGTAAAATATAAATGCACACGCCACGCACGAAACAAATGAATCAAAAATTTGTTTCAACGGCTGACATGAAAAACCGATGTGGATTCGACGGTACGTACTAACGTCGAGATCCCGAATGACCATTTTGGCGATTTTTAGGTGTGGCATGACTTGGCGCCACGTAGCTGGATAACATTGGAACGCGGAAATCCCAGGGAGAATAAAGACGAATCATATGGAGACAGGCGCCCACTCATTGGCGTTGCCGTACACAAACCATACAGAAAGTTCATCGGCCGTAAACCATTATGTACTTTACAGTCGTGTGATTGGTTCGTACTTTAGTAAATAGGGGTTGTGAGAGGGGTTTAGGACTTAGGAAAATTTGGTATGTAGCCACCTCTCTCTTAGAGAGCTTTGTATAAGATTGGCATTTTCCGGCTCATAACTTATCGACTGGTTGGCTGTTTTTAGTGATTTTTTTTGCTACGGACTCAAGGGAATCCACGCTGCACAAGGTGCAGTCAGACTGTCAATTTGCCCTCTTAGGCAGCAGTGGTTGTGGCTTGAAGTGAGTTAGTTAAAATATATCTAGAGGCTTTCTGAATTATGTAGTCTTATGGAGGCCACAAAATTGCACACCTCTGTGCAGCTTGGACTCCCTTGAGTCCATAGAAAAAAGAATCAATGAAAACGGCCAACCAACCAATAAATTATAAGGTGGCAAAGATGCCAATTTATACAAAGCTCCTAAGGGAGAAGTGACTATCTAAAAAATTATGCTAAGTCCTACTTCGCTCTCACAACCCCTATCTACTACAGTTCGACCCAATCACATAACTGTAAAAGACAAAAAGGTACTATGGCCAATGTCATTTCTGTACGGCTTCTGTATAACAAAGTTGCTGAGTGGTTGCATATCAACCTTTCACTCGTCCGTACGCTCTCTGGAATTCCTAAGACCAAATGTTATCCCTCCACGTGGTGCTAAGTCATGCCACGTCCATAAACGCCTAATATGTAGGTACCTCTCTCTCTAAGAGAGCTTGTAACTATAAAGGTCATCTTTGACCAGCCATAACTTACTGCTCGGGTGAGCAAATTCAGTGATTCTTTTTGCGTTTGACTCAGGGGAGTCTTGCCCTCACAAGGGTGAGAGTGGTCAGAATATTTGTGTGCCTGGGCGGCGCTTATTCAGCCGGAAAGTAGAAGGGGCAAATATTATCCTAGAGGCTTTACATACGCTGCTCATTCTGTGGGTCAATGGAGACCACAGAATTTCACTAACGGCTACGCCGCGCTCTGCCGGTCGGAGGTTCGAGATCTACCGAAATCAACCTTTTTGTTGAGAGTGACCTATGTCACTCTTTAGTCCTGCCTATAGAGATGAGGCAGCCATGATACAATCACTCTCTCTCTCCTTCAGTGACTACAACAAGTATGGGGGCAAGAGAGAAGAGATGGAGGCAGACTGCATGCACTTTTTTTTATTTTTCCATTAAGTTATTCAGACCTAAAAAATACTCCATAAATCTAGTGACTTCATGCACTCCCTCGTTCATATACCCTAGTTCTTGAAACAAGGTCTTGACCCATATCAACTTTTTCACAACAAAATAAGAGGCCATATACTCACCCTCCATAGAAGACTGAGCAACCACTTTTTGTTGCTTGCTGCTCCAACAGCAAGCACTTTCCCCCACATAGAACACATACCCAAAAGTGCATCTTCTCATAAATGCATCCCCATAATTGGCATCACTCCAAGTAGTGATATCGATGTGCTCCCCTCCCAAATTCAACCATAACTCTTTGGTTCCCACCAAATGAATTCTGAATCATTTGGCTGCCTCCTAATCTCTCTTCCTAGGTTCATTAAGACTCCTACTAAGTATTCCAACTGCTGCCGCTATGTCCGGCTTGGTATAGTTCATAAAGTAAATTATACTTCCTACAACCTGCATGTAGGGGATAGACTTCATAAACTCTCTCTCTTCTGGACTATTTTGATCATCTAAGATTACCACTCCTCCTTCTACACTTACATCACTTACTTTTTTCAAGTCCATGAGAGTGGTTAAACTGTTTGCCTTTTCCATCTGGAAGTTCTCAAGCATATTACCTATTGTTTTTTTTTTGAGTAAGTCTAATTATCCCTTTCCCCCTATCTCTCTCCATTTGAATTCCCAAAATATATCTTGCCTCCCGTAAATCCTTCATGTCAAATGTGCTTCTAAGATCTTTATTCAACTTATTGATCATTTCCAAAGACTTACTTAACACTAGCACATCATCTAAATTAATTGTAATAAAAATCACATCATTCTCATCTTCAAACATATAGATAGAATGGTCAGATTTGATCTGGATATATCCCAAATCGAAGAAAAAATCATCTAGTTTCTTATTTCATTGTCGGGGAGCTTGTTTCAGTCTATATAAGGAATTTATGAGCTTGCAGACTTTGCTCTCTTCTCATTCCTCCAAGAGCCCCTGTGGTTGCCGCATGAAAGTTTCTTCCTCTAAATCACCATTGAGAAAGGCGGTCTTAATATCCATTTGGTGTATTTCCATGTCTTCCGCTGCTACTAAACTGAGGAGAATCCTTACTGATGGGAACCGAACAACTAAAGCAAAAGTCTCCTCATAGTCAATCCCCTCCTTTTGGGTGAACCCCTTTGCTACTAATCAAGCCTTATATCTCTTAATGGTATTATCTGGGTTCAGTTTTAGTTTAAACACCCATTTACGGCCAATTGGTTTTTTGTCTGGCGAACAGTTTACTAGTTCTCAAGTATTTGCTTCCATGATGGAGGCCATCTGATTATTTATGGCACTAATCCATTTGTCTTTCTCTGGGCTGTTCACTAGCTCCGAGTATAACTGAGGCTCATCTAGGTGAGATAGCTTAGTTACCTAATGAGAGGCATGTTTCCTTGTATCCTTTTGTTTCTCCTTCTCCTTGTCAAGCGTGCCTGGGAAGCATAAGAGACGGGGACACAGAGTGGAATATACGGCATTGGGGTCCTGCAAATAATTCCCAAATGCGAATGTTTCCCCCTAATAATGGTCATGCCCACTGCTGCCCAAATCCCTCCCATAGATATGCATGCAAAATAGGTGAGACACGTGGATTGGGAATAGGGATGAGCGCATGGGAAGGGGAAAGTTATCCCCTCCCCCTTCCTTTCCCCACATGGGCGGGGAAAGGGATTGGGGGTCTAAGTAGTAGGCTGATATCCCAATTAGCTTTCTCCACCGGTAGTCTTTAACACTTGTCCCCTCAAAACCCACTGTTTTGATCAAGGGGGTTGCACTTTTCTCCGGAAAGGTCAGGTTAAAGCAAAAAGGGAACTGCATATGAAGACATAAATGCACTACCACGTAGAAATAACAAAATGATATGATTAAATGTTTCAGATTTAACAACATCACCTTGTCCTAGAAAAGAGAATAAAAGATTGAATATGTGAAATATAGTGAAGCAAGTTAAACATACCCCGGAAATTAACGATGACAATGAGAAAAAGGCGACCCCTTTCTTGACGATATTGCATTTTGGTATGGTACTCTTTCACCCCTCGGTGTTCGCAGCTCGGAACCGACCAAACTCTTCTCAGTTTAAAACAACAAACAATACAAAAATTACTCAAAAGGGAAGATATTGCCAACTACCCACCCAGACTATGATTTCCCACACAAGACAAATCCTAAAATTAAGATGGCAATAGAGTCAAAAACAAACAAAGATTATCCAAAGAAGGTTTGTTGGAATTTCTGAGGGTTTTACCATGAGACAATACTGAAAATCAATCTGTCTCCTTTGGCCCCAAGTGCCTTATACATCAAAAATTTGTCCAAGCTCAAGTCCAACAGTCAAATCTGTGCTACGATGCAATGAGCGGCAAGCAAAAGTAATGGAACTGACATAAGACCGATTGATCTGTACTACGCTTGGGGCAAAAGGTTATGCACTAGACTGCGGCTAAATTCGCAGCTGGAAGTTATTATTTGTTCCACTATTATAAGACAAAGTACTAAAAATGACACAAAAGTACTAGACTTTGACCTAAGGTAATTAATGGACTAAAAGTCAACTGAACCTGAACGGAATTCCTACTGACAACTAACAGCATAATCTGAAAGACAATCCAAAAAGCTACTTGGCAATCCACAATATACCCCCCACGAGGGTTGGTGTAAACTAGTCTAATGTAACGGAATTGCGATCTGTGCGACGGAATAACTTGGTCGTCCGACCTCCGTTAGGCGCATAAAAAAGTGCGTTTCGCTAAGTTTGGAAAATACAAGAATCTCGTCCGGCTGTGTGCACTCTTTCCTCCGTACTCTTATGACTGTACAGGGGAGAAAGGGCCCAAAAATGCTCGGTGATATAAAGGCATGCTTGTAAAGCACACGAGCTTGACAGCTGTCGAGCATGCTATGAAACAAAAAAGAAGGGCACACATCCCGGAATATTCAGCTTTGGGGTCCAACAAATAGTTCCCAAATGCGAATGCTTCCCCGAATAATTGTCATGCCCACTACAGCCTGAATCCCTCTTTTAGATATGCATGCAAAATAGGTGAGACACCCGGACAAGGAATAGGGATGAGTGTATGGGAAGGCGAAATTTATCCCCTCCCCCTTCTTTTCCCCACTTCGGCGAGGAAAGGGATTGGGTGTCTCGATAGTAGGCTGATATCCTGATTTCCTTCCCTCTTTGTCAACCATGACTAAGACATAACAAAAAAAAAATTACCCGCTCCAGTCGCAGTTCCTACAAAAGCATGTGCTGGAGGGTAGAGGGTGAGGCTCCCAAGAGGAGGGGAGACAAGCTGAATGCCAACATTGACCACACTGATTGCAGACCAAGATGTCATGCAGCTGAAGGACCTGTTACAAGCTGGTGAACAAAAAGGACGATCGGCAAAGTAAGTTAAGTGGAAAGTGGGTTCGTCCTCCGATTCCCGAAGATGGCAAGGGGCCACATTGATATAATTCTCTTTAATTATTTGACCATCCTTTCCCTCCAATGTAAGAGCCCCTTTGTTGGAAACTTCGACCACTTTCAAAATTACTCGCCCGGCAGAAATATCCAGCGTGTCCTTTTTCTGTTGCACGTGATATAAAATAATCCTCCGGAATAAATAGTCGATGTCGTGGCACATAATTCCCGCTCCGGCGCTGAGAATACCACAACTGATCTTGGTGTTGAGCCGCATGCAAATTCCCCATGGTGAGAGGTATTTCTCGGTGGAATATCTTCGCTCTGTCGGCGATCAGTTTTTCGACTATTCCCTTCTCATCCATCTCCGAGAGGACCACCACTTAGGTCGATGCAGCCGCGGGCAGGATGGGATGCCGTCCAAATAAAATGAAGTAACGACTACAGGTGTGGAGAGAAGCCTGCCTGCTGAATCTGTAACCCATAGCAATCCAAGGCACCCTTCTATCCCACTCCCCTAAATCTTCTTCAACTGCATATTTTCGTATTGATCGCTTCACTGTTTGTACGCACCTTTCGGCCAAACCGTCGGCTTGCAGGTGATCACTACTCGTTAGCCGATGGTCAAGAAGGAATTATTCCAAGAGGTTGGAAAATTCTCCAGCAAATTCGGAGCCTTGGTTGGTTAGAATTTCTGCAGGCGCCCCAAAATGGGCTAAAACCCTTTGCAAAAAAGCATCTGCAATTGCCTTAGACTCCTTCAGGGGCAAAACCACCAACTCGATCCACTTGGAAAAATGTTCGATCATGACCAACACGAAGCGGTTCCCTTGATTGCAGGTCAAAAGAGGTCCCAAAAGATCCAAAAACCACTGATAAAACATCCCCCGGATAGGAAGTGCGTGAAGCTCAGTTCCGCCCTTTTTGTCAGAAGTTGCCTTTACTCGATCGCATGAGGAGCAAGTCTGCAAAATTTCGTTGACTAGGGTCCGCAACCCGTGCCACTAATAAAAGCCCGTAACCAGGGAAGCGGTATGTTTTTGCCCGAAGTGCCCGCATTACTGATCGAGATTGGAAATCAGAGTTTCTCGATCTCAGGGGGGATGAACCACTTTCCTTGTATTGTTTGACCATTTTCAAATGGAAACACCTCTGTCCCAATCATACGTAGCCATCCGGGTCTGTACTCGGGATAATTGAATTCGAGTTAAGTGGGGAAGCGGCGCCCCTACTGGATCGATTGGAGAGCCTCCGGATCGTTCCAGATATCCTTACCTCCAGCCCCTATGGGCGCCTGTCCCTCCATGTCGGCCGAGAAAGTTGACGGTTCCCCCCCACATTGGGGAAGCCAGATGAAGGTGGAGGATGCTCGAATGAGTCCCAGACTGATTTCTAAGTCCTCATCATGTCGAGCCCCAGTAGAATCCATGTTTTTGGGATCGAGATTTCGGCTAAGTCCGTCGGCATTTCTATAGATTTCACCCGCCTTGTGAACAATGTCGAAATCATATTTTTGCAGGATAAGAACCCATATGGCGAGTTTGTCGATTAGCTTAACATTTTCTATGATCCATCTCAAGAGTTGGTGATCAGTACTCAAGGTGAAATGGAACCCGTATAGATAAGATAGGAAATGCTGGATTGCCCAAACAAATGTCAATAGCTCTCCGTGGTAAATGTTATAATTCCCCTCTGCTCTACTATTGCTCTGGCTGGTGTAAGCCGCCACAAATTCAGCTCCAGCATCATCGACTTGAGCCAAAACAGCTCCCAATACAAGCCCATTCGGTCATTGTAAAGGAGGAAAAGCCTTTAGTGATCATGCTTCAAACCATCCTTCAAGAACTAGAAGGCGATCTGTTGCTCTTTTGCCAACTGCCATTTTTGGTCCTTCTGAAATAACTCATTGAGGGGTTGAGCGTGACTACTAAATGAAACTCTGAGACCTCCATAAGTCCTCAGAGTGGACAGCTTCCAAGAAGCCTCTAGGATAATCCTGACCCCTTTGTGTTTAAGCAAAGATAACTGCCACCCTGGCAGACAAAAACTCTAACCACTTGCACCTGTGTGAAGCGAAGACTCCCCTGAGTCGATAGCAAAAAGAATCTCTGAATTTGCTCCCCTGAGCAGTAAGTTATGGAGGGTCAAAGTTGACCTTTTGTATAGAAGCTCTCTGGGAGAGAGGGTCCTATCTTCTAATTTTTCTAAGTCCTATCTCTCTCACAGGCTGTATCTACTGATGTACGGAACCAATCAGAATACAGTTCCATATGAAAAGTACAGCTGCCGGTGTTCTTTATGTACGGACATTGTACGACATGGCCTAAATGTCCACACGTGGAATATCCGGATTCGCTCCTTTAATCCTCAGAGATGCCGTGCTCCAATATTACATCGCCACGTGTCATCCGATGTGGCGATGCCCACAAACCGCCGAATTATTCTTGCGCGATCTCGGCGTATTCTCCGGCCGTCCGATTAATCTCGCATTTGATCGTAGCCGTAATAAATACATGCGCGGTATTTGTTTCGCTTACGAAGTCAATGCGCGGTATTGATTTCTTATCCGTACCGCAATTCGTACTTTTACACTACCATATCTATGTATCCCCTTAACAGTTATAGTTAAATGATTTATCCTACGTGTAAATGTTTAAATCATTATCGTACCATATACTATGTAAGACTACTTCTAGACTTAACGGCTAAGGCTACCGGCTATCTATTGTCTGCTGGCCGGTAGGTACAGGGATCAAATCCTATAGCCGGC
>JBBHKE010002924.1:29671-39741 GCA_037447655.1 Zygnema cylindricum
TATACGTGAAACTATCCGACTCCCTTTACTTCTTCGAACCAAATCATCTTTCGTAAGTCAAACCCCTATTACTTTACCACCTACTAACATCACCAACACGAATTCCATTCCGAGTGTCAAAAGGAAAAGGGTTTCGGCAGTGTATATCCCCACTCTTTCATGATCTAAACCAGGTGTGTCTATTGACCCCTGGACGTTTTCATGGAAGACAACCTCCCTTCTCCAAATATAACTGTTATTGACTACTGATCAGATCTATAATATCTCAGAAGAAAGATATTTGTTTCAGGCATAATCTCCCCCATTATCACTATTTATTCTCTTCATGGGGGTTCCATGCAACTTCTCACTCCAGGCTTTATATTCTTTGAAGTAAGTTGGTATTTCATACTTTGTTTATAGAAAGAAGACTCTATAATATCTAGACTAGTCATCAGTTATTGTCAATATAAACCTCTTCCCTCCAACAGAAGGTACTTTTGCAGGTCCCCAGTTATCTGTGTGGACCAAATCTAGTACTTTCTCACCCCTATATGTGACGGCTTTGGGAAAAGGAAAACTGTGAGCCTTACCTTAAGCACAACCACTACAATCATCCACCATTTCATTATCCCCAAACTGAATGCTTTCTACTAAACCAAGCTTCTTCATTTCCCTCAGCCTATCAAAGTGCATATCCCCCATTAGCTTATGCCAAATCATCAACTTTGGAACACCAACATAGAAAGCATTCTTCTTTTCATTACTTAGGTTAAGCGTAAACATTCGTTGGCTACCCTTATCTGCCATGAAGTATACTTCATCTCATACTTAGCTGTAAAGACTCCCTTTCTAGTGATGATATCAAACTCTTTGTCATGTAACACAGACGTAGAGACAAGATTTTTACTCAGCTGAGGAATGTAGAGTACATTTGAGAAGGTGGGGATAGAAGTCTTAACCTCCACTAAGACTTTCAAGTCTATCGACCACACTAGATCTGTAGTAACCACTCTTCAATCCCCAAACTGTATCTCCACAGTAGAGATCTTTCTTAGCTTAGTAAAGAGGTGGTTATCATGATACATTTGCATGGAAGCACCTGAGTCGATGATTCATCCTTCCTGTGGAGCTTTCCGAATTGCTTCGAGAGCACACTTCTATTTGTGAGGAATTTCCTTCTCCTTTACACTTGTGTCAAGAAGAAACTCCCCATCCTCCTCCTCAAAGGACTCTTCCGTGGTCTCTCCTTTCACTTTTGTGACCACAAGTGCCTTCTTTTTCCCTTCGAAAGAACCCCCTCCACGGTTCTCTTAGAGCCTCAGCTCTGACAGCTTCACACAATCAGCTATGAAGTGTCCCGACTTTTTGCAAAAGTGACCAAGTCCCTTTGGGGGCCTTGGTCCTCCAGACTGATCTCTCTCTCCTTGTACGGTTTCTTTGGATCCTTCCCCTATCAGTTTTCTCATGCAGCTAGAGCTTGGATGCTCTTTCCCCCTCTCCTAATCTCAATTGTGTTCTCTTGTACAAGTATCATCCGGACCACTGTGTTTAACTTCCATGAACTGAGAGTCATTTCCTGTACTTCGTACACTATGTTTTCATACTCGTCGGGATTACTTCATGATGAGAGTGTTTACTTTCATCTACATTGTACTTGTCCACCCAGCACTCTCCATCTCCATATACAAACAAGAGAGATCATTACAATAGTTTGACATCTTTCCCCCTTTGTAAGTATAATTCCCTAACTTTTGTTTGGCCAACTGAAGCTCTTGAATAGTACCAACTCTATAGATTTCCGCCAAACTCACCCACAACTCCTCGACCTTCTATATGTGAAAATGGGGGGTTGCCAAAGCCTTACTGAGGTGTCTTAGAATGAAGTTTTTGGCAGCCATGTAGATGTCTTACCACGTTTGGGTATCGTTCTCCGCGATCTTCACGGTCGTCTCTCTAGGTGCCGTGGTAATAGGAGCAATAAGAGTAAGAGGCGTCTCTTTCTCTTTCCCCTTTTTTGACACACTCCTGTCCCCATCACTTGCCTCCTGTGCCGTAGCAGATGCTGCTGTAGAAAACCTTATTCCACCAAACCCTGGTGGAGTTCCCTGATGTGGACGTTTCACTTGTCCACTGTGTAAAAATTAATGGTTATTTGTAGTATTTTCTAGGTGTAAAATTAATTGCAGAAAAGAAGCCCGGGTAGTCTGCCTCTAACTCCTCTCTTCCGCTCCCACACATCTTGTAGTCACTGAAGGTTGAAGAGGGAGATAGAGCCATGGTTGCCTGTGCTATCCAGAGAGAGACATGCATATGTTTTAGTAGATTTACTATAAGGATGCTTGACAAACCCATGATTTGATCTTGGTACCTACCGTTTGTCAAGCTAGCCGGTAGCGGTTAGCTTTATCGTATAAGTCTAGGATCGGTGCTGAGACATATAGGGTTTGACAAATCTTTAAACTGTTACGCGTGAACAAATTCACTTAACTAAAACTATAGACGCCGCGCATGGATACAGTTCTGTAAAGTACAGAGTACAGTTTGATTACAAAACGGATACCACGCATTTTTGTTTCGACAACTAAACAAATATCGCGCAACAATTTATGACGGCTACGATTAAAATCTGGTTTTGATTGTACGACCACGAAGGATGCCGAAATCACGGAATAGGATTTCGACGGTTTTTGGTCACCGCCACATCGATTGACAAGTGGCACGACCACATTGGATTACGCCATCTCCGTAGATTGCAAGAACAAATCCAGATTTGACATTTGTCGAATGGTTAGCCATGTCGTACAATGGCTTTACAGAAAGTACACCGAATATGTACCTTTCTGTACGACACAGTATTTTGATTGGTGGCGTACTTCAGTAGATAGAGTTTTAGAGAGAGATAGAACTTAGAAAATTTGGTAGATAGGACCCTCTCTCCTAGAGAGCTTGTGTACAAAAGGTAAACTTTGACCCTCCATAAGTTACTGCTCAAGGGAGCAAATCAAGAAATTCTTTTGGGTATGGACTTTTATGAGTTTTGGCTTCATAGGGGAAAAGGTGATTAGATTTTTTGTCTTCTAGTGTGGGAGTTATTCTTGCTAAAACACAAAGGAGTTAGGGTTATCCTAGAGGCTTCATGTGAGCTGCCTACTTTGAGGACCTATAGAGGTCTCAGAGTTGCAGGTTATAGGCCCACCCTCTAGGGTGCCCATCTTTAATAAAACTGGCTTCATATACTGGGAGAGTATGATGATAGGAGCTCTATGTGAGAAAAGGTTTTGGGGAATAGTGAGTGGACGGGTGAGGAGTCCATCCACTCTTGGTATCCCTCCAAGTTTGGAGGAACCACGTTCACCTGAGATACAGATCCATCTCGAATCAGGATACAAAAAAAGAAGAGGTGGTGGACAAAGGAAAAGAGAAGGGGATGGTCACACCAATAGCAACCAGTTCCGCATTCATAACTCCTATTTTGAGGAACGAGGAGAATGATATTGATACATGGGACTACAACAATATGGTGGCAAAGCACTTCATCTTCGGCCATCTTACTCAAGGGCTTGCGTCACCTCATTTGCAGGTAGAGAGGGCATCCGATCTTTGGGTGGCTCTCATAGAGATGTACCGAAGTGGTACGATTGAGCAACAATAGCTGTCTGATCAAAAAATTAACGCGTATGTATACAATAGGGGGAAGATGATGGATTTTTGTGATGAGCTCGGAACACTTTTTATAGAGCTAGAGAGTGTTGGTGAGGTTGAAACTGAAAAGATGAAAGTTAACTGTTTTCTCGTGAAGTTGCCTAATGAGTTCAAGAACATAGTCAACCGTGTGCAAGACATCCCAGACTCAAGGTTGATATGGAACTTAGTGGTAGGGATGATTCTCGTTCAGGAGAACATGATTGAGATCGAAGGGGAGGAAAGAGTAAAGCAGCAGCTGGGACGATTAGAAACAACGTTCCGAGGAAACGAGTCGGATGTTATGGAGGGCATAAAATGAGGCTGAGGAGTTTGGTCTGCGGGCTCCGAAGGGTTTGTGTCATTTTTGTAAGAAACTAGAGCACTATATGGAGGAGTGCACTAAGCTAACCAAACTTCGGTTAAAGGAGGGGCAGATCATTGGATCTCCAATGAGAAAGAAAAAGGCTCTTATGACCCAGGTACACGAAGAGGAATCTGAAGACGAGAACGATGAGCTTGTGCTGGATGAGGAGTTGGAGGCAAAGACCAAGGTCGAAATTCTTCGAAAGCAGAAGTGTGCTTTTGAAGGTTTGAAAGGTGAAAGAGGTTAGAAAGTGGATTCTGGTGCCTCCGTGCACATGTGTAAGTATAAACACCTATTCACTAAGATGAGAAAGATTCCTAGTTTAGAGATGGAGTATGGGGATGGGAGGGTAGTCACTACTACTATTGTAGGATCAGTAGAACCGAAAATCTTAATGGAGGGAAAGACATCCATAATGACATTCTCTGATGTGTTGTTTATTCCACAGTTAAAAAAAAACCTCATCTCAACGTCTGTGTTAGATGATAAGGGTTTTGAGATTAGCACTAGGAAGAGAACCTTTACTGCTAGCTTTGAGGAGGAAATTTATTTCACTGCTGAAAAAGGTAACCAAGGGATGTTTAGGCTGATTTTAAGCAATGAAAAGAAGGAACTTTACTATGATGGTGATCATGATATTATGTTGTGTCATAAGAGGCTTGGACATGTGCATTTAGATAAGTTGAAAGAAATAAAAAAGATGAATAGTGGAAGGAATTCATTTTGGAGAAATTGAAAACCTAAGTGATTGTAGTGGTTGTGCTCAAGGTAAGGGACACAGATTTCCCTTCCCAAAGGAAGCCACTTATAAAGGGGAAAAAGTATTAGACTTGGTATACAGTGATATTTGGGGACCGGCCAAAGTGCCCTCACCCGGTGGTAAAAGATTTATGATGACAACCACTGACGATTGGTCTCGATACTCTAGAGTGTATTTTTTGAAATATAAATCAGAGGCCCTACGAGTTTTTAAGGAATATAATGCATGGAGTGAGAAAATCCATGGAACCTCAATTAAGAGAGTAAGGAGTGATAATGGGGGAGAGTAGGAGTTTATGAGAGAAAATGGAGTGCAACACCAAAAGACAATTCTTAAAAATCCTCAGCAAAATGGTGTAGCCGAGAGGTTAAATAGAACACTAAGAGAATGTGCTAGGAGTATGCTCTCAAAAAAGAAGATAGGAAAGAGATTTTGGGCTGAAGCTATGAATTGTGCAAATAATCTCAAAAATAGAGTTCTTACTTCGGCAGTAAAAAGGCCAAACTCCTTATGAGAGATGGACCAGCCGAAAACCAAATGTTTCATACTTAAAGGTTTTTGGTAGTCAAGTATTCAACCTAGACATAGATCGGTCAAATTAAAAGTTGGATCCGAAAGGAAAACTAGGATATCTCCTAGGATATGATGAAGATATAAAAGGATATAGAGTCAATGATCTCAAGAGAGAAGATATAATCCTAGTGAAGCATCTAGTGGTCATGGATGAAGGGAAATCTATAGACCCCTTTAAACATAAAAAGACAGTCAAAATCAGATTTGAGTTAGAAAATTTTGATGACTTTGAGCTTCCTAACTATCCGGGTTTTTGAGAAGATGATGACCTTGCAGGTTCAAAACAAACCAAGGAGGATTCAGCCGTGGAACCCCTAGTTCCAACTCTAACCGAAGCGAAAGACTTGGTGGAAATAGACCCAGAATCGAGGGATAGGGAAGAATTCGAAACTATTCGAAAGAATCCACGAGAGCCATCCATTTCGGCATCGGAGTTTGTGGGTGGAAAGAGAAGCAGCAAAAGACTGCAAGAGAAACAAGTAAACAACAAGGTAACCAAACTGTCTCATCCTGATGAACCCCAGACTTATAAGGAGGCGATGAAATGTCTTGAGAGGAACCGGTGGAAGATAGCCATTAATGAGGAGATGGCTTCGATTATGGAAGCCAATACATGGGAATTGGTGGACTGCTCCCCCTGATAGGAAGCCAATCGGGTGTAAGTGGGTTTTCAAATTGAAACTCAACCCGGATAAAACCATTGAGCACTACAAGGCTCGGCCAGTGGCGAAGGGATTTACTCAAAAAGAGGGAATTGATTGCGAGGAGACTTCTGCTCCGGTCGTCAAGTTACCCTCTGTTCGTATTATTCTCAGAATGGCGGTAGCATAATTCATAGAATTGCATCAGATGGACATCAAAACGACAATCCTACATGGAGAACTGGAAGAGGATATTTTTATGCGACAACCCGAAGGATTTGTAGAGCAAAGTGAGGAGAACAAGGTATGCCGATAGATCAAATTTTTGTATAGGCTAAAACAGGCGCGCCGACAATGGAATAAGAAGCTCGATGAGTTTCTTAAAAGCTTGGGATATATTTATATCACTCAATTTATTTGTTTGAAGATGAGAAAGGAATTATTTTTATTGCAGTTTATGTTGATGACTTGCTTGTTTTAAGTAAATCTATGGATAAAATAAATGAGTTGAAAAATGATCTAAAAGGAAGATTTGAGATGAAAGATATGGGAGAAGCAAAGTATTTTTTGGGAATTCAGGTGGAGAGAGACACAGATAGAAAGATAATAAGATTAACTCAAAAGGAGGCCATTGAAAACATGTTAGAAGAAATCCAAGTGGACAAGGCTAATAATTGTACCACTCCTATGGAACTAAAGAAGGGAAGTGAGGGGAGTGTGAAAGAGGGAGTTATAATTTTGGATGGTGAGATAGGCCCGGAAGAGAAAAGATTTATGCAGACCATCCCTTATAGAAAAACAGTGGGTAGCCTAATATATTTAATGGATTGTACCCGTCCGGACATAACCGCATCTGTAGGAGTACTAACTAGGAGTCTGAATGCTCCCACTAAGAAAGATTGGGAGGCAACTAAAGAGTCCTTAGATATCTCATAGGGACTAGAGGTCTATGGTTGCATTTGGGTGGGAAAAATATTGACATCACCGGTTGGAGTGATGCTAGCTATGGGGATGCGTCTATGAGGAGATGCACGCCTAGGTATGTATTGTATGTGGGTGATGAGGCTGGTTGCTGGAGCATCAAGCAACAAAATGTTATTGCTCAGTCCACTATGGAGGCTGAGTACATGGCCTCTTCCTCTGCTGTAAAAGAATAAATGTGGGTTAAGTCCTTGTTTGGTGAGCTTGGTCATCGTAAGAGTGGTGTCCAAAAAATGTTTTGTGATAATCAGTCAGCCATTGCCATTTTTGCCAATCCTAAACACCACTTTAAAGCCAAACATATGGATATTAGACTAAGCTTTGTAACGTAGACGGTAGAAGACAAAATGATCAGTTTAGAGTACAGATCAAATAATGATATGGTAGCAAATATGATGACCAAACCTGTGCCTTCCCCAAAGCTAATTTTTTGTAGGGAGAAGTGTTATCTGAAATTAAAAGGTGACTAGAAAATAATGGGAGTGTAGAAATTAATGATTCTTTGTAGTATTTTCTAGGTGTAAAATTAATTGCAGAAAAGAAGCCGGGGTAGTTTGCCTCTAACTCCTTTCTTCAGCTTCCAAACTTGTCGCAGTCATTGAAGGTTGAAGAGGGAGATACAGCCATGGCTGCTTGTGCTATCTAAAGAGAGACAAGTAGATGTTTTATTATATTTACTAAAAGGATGCTTGACAAACCCAGGATTTGATCTTGGTACATACCTTCTGTCAAGCTAGCAGGTAACGGTTAGCTTTATCCTACAAGTCTAGGATCGGTGCTGAGACATATATGGTTTGACAAATATTTAAACTGTTACGCGTGAACAAATTCATTTAACTAAAACTATAGACATCGCGCATGGATGAAGTTCTGTAAATTACGGAGAGCAGTACGATTACGCAATGGATAGCGGGCATTTTTGTTTCGACAGCGAAACAAATATCGCGCAACATTTTTTGACGGCTACGATTAAATTTCGGTTTTGATCGGACCGCCACGAAGGATGCTGCAATTGCAGAATAGGATTTTGGCGGTTTTCGGTCACCGCCATATCGATTAACACGTGGCACGACCACATTCGATTACGGCATCTCCGGAGATTGCAGGAACGAATCCAAATTTGACATGTGTGGAATGGTTGGCCATGTCGTACAATGGCCATACAAAAAGTACACTGGCACCTCTACCTTTCTGTACGACACAATATTTTGATTGGTGATGTATTTCAATAGATAGAGTTTTAGAGAGAGATAGGACTTAGAAAATTTGGTAGAGAGGACCCTCTCTCCGAGGGAGCTTGTGAACAAAAGGTCAATTTTGACCCTCCATAACTTACTGCTCAGGGGAGCAAATTCAAAGACTTTTTCCGCTATATACTCTGAGGAGTCTTCCCTTCTCTAGGGTGAAGGTGGTTAGAGTTTTGGTCCGTCAGTGTTGCACTTATCCTTGCTGAAACACAAAGGGGTCACGGTTATCCTAGAGGCTTTATGTGAGCTGCCTACTCTGAGGACCTATGGAGGTCTCAGAGTTGCACATTTACATTACCCCGGTATCGTTTTCGCACAAAGCCCTTGTCATCATGGCTTCCAAATAGTTGAACCCAAATCGATTGAAGGTGGGTACCCTAGAGGGTGGGCCTATAACCTTGAATTATGTGTCCTCCATTGGATTACGGAATTTAAGAAGCCTCTATGTAATTTTTAAGTATTCCAATTTCAACCACAACCACTATTGCCAAAGCAAACAAATTGACAATCTGATTGCACATTTGTGTATTCTAGACTCCTCTAAGTCGGTAGCAAAAAAAATCATTGAAAACAGCCAACCATCCGATAAGTAATGGGGTGGCAAAAATGCCAATTTATACTAACTCTCAAAGTTAAAGGTGACTGTCAAAAAAACAAAAATGCTAAGTCCTACTTCCCTCTCACAACCCCTATTTACTATAGTACGATTGAATAAAATAACTATAAAGTATAGAAAGGTACTACGACCAATGTCTTTTCCGTACAGCCTGTGTACGACAAGGTCATTGAGTGGACGCGTGACCACATGGTACTGGTACATATATTCTCCGAAACACTCGCGACCAAATATTATCTCTCCACGTGGCGCCAGGTCATGCCATGTCCAAAACGCCAAAGTGACCATTCCGGGATCTTGGCGAGGATATGTGCAATTCTGAGACCTCCATACGACCTCAGAGTAGGCAGCTCACACGAAACCTCTAGGATAACCCTGACTCCTTTGTCTTTCAGCACGAATAACCGCCACCTTGGCAAATAAGAACTCTGACCACCTTCATCCCTATGAAGGCAAGACTCCCTTCAGTCTATAGCAAAAAGAATCTCTGAATTTGCTCCCCTGAGCAGTAAGTTATGGAGGGTCAAAGTCTGACCTTTTGTATAGAAGCTCTCTGGGAGAGAGGGTCCTATCTACCAATTTTTTTGTAAGTCCTATCTCTCTCTAAAACTCTATCTAATGACGTACGGAACCAATCATATTGCTGTACCGTACATAAAAGTATAGTTGTCGATGTACTTTATGTACGTACATTGAACGAAATGACAAAAATGTCGACACGTGTCTTTTCTGGATTTGTTTCCGTAATCCCTCGAGATGCTGAAATCCAATGACGTGGCGCAACGTGTTTGAAATTCTGTGGTCTCCATTGACCCACAGAATGAGCAGCCTATGTAAAGCCTCTAGGATGATATTTGCCCCTTCTACTTTCCCGCTGAATAAGCGCTGCCTAGGCACACAAATATTCTGACCACTCTCACCCTTGTGAGGACAAGACTCCCCTGAGTCAAACGCAAAAAGAATCACTGAATTTGCTCACCCGAGCAGTAAGTTATGGCTGGTCAAAGATGACCTTTATAGTTACAAGCTCTCTTAGAGAGAGAGGTACCTAAATATTACTAAGTCTCGGTCTGCCTACTCACGACTACCTACTATTAAACCCTAGTCCAATAGGAACACTATAAAGTACAAGAAGGTACAATGGGCGATGTACTTATTGTACAACTATTGTACGACAAGGTCTACAAGGTGACACCTGTCATATCGGAAGCCATGGTTCCTC
>JBBHKE010002924.1:46560-58501 GCA_037447655.1 Zygnema cylindricum
TTTCTGTCTGAAAACGAGGCCATGTATGTCTCCACTATCGGAGCCTTGGATCTGGTATAACGTACCACCTCGGGAGGGTGGCCTGGGACCGCTTCCTTATGAGCCAAACCCTTCCTACGCGATTGGGGAGCAAAAGTCTGTCTTTCTACCTTCTCCGTAGCCCTAGCCTTGGCGGCCTCGGACAACGTCGGAAAGTTTTCAGGGGAAAAGACCGGAGGAGGTGGAGGAGAGGGTTGTCTCTCTGGGTGCGTAGGAGGAGTGTCGACCGCAACCCCCCGGGGCATCTCTCCCTTAAGAAACCACTCTATGTGTACAGGTGAGCCAAAGGGGGGTGCTCCCTTGGGCACCTGTGACTCTTCCTCCTAGGCCGCCGCTTCCTGCCTCTCCTCCTCAATTGATCTGACACCCGGAAGATCCTTATCCTGGACTTCTCCTCCCCCCATTGGTGGCTGGAGAAGATGATCTAAATCCCCATATAAAAGTACTCCGATCTGAGCACTTATCCTCTTTAACCTAAAGAGACAGGT
This sequence comes from Zygnema cylindricum, assembly GCA_037447655.1. Taxonomy (NCBI): domain Eukaryota; kingdom Viridiplantae; phylum Streptophyta; class Zygnematophyceae; order Zygnematales; family Zygnemataceae; genus Zygnema; species Zygnema cylindricum. Next base: position 47,088 of record JBBHKE010002924.1, read on the forward strand.
TGTTTTTTCAGTATTGTGCTACTCTGCTGGAAGCCCACTAAATGCCACACTCCCAGCTACTCTCCAAAGAACAGGAAGGAAATGAGAGTCGTCCGATCCTTTCCGCAAAAACTCCGGACAAACCCAAAGATGACCACAAGAGTGTGCAAATAACTCCCACGCAGAAATATAAAAATATCAAATATCGGCTTTTCAGATTAAACAATATCACCTTGCCCCAGAGAATGGAATTAAAGATAGAAATAAATGATAATGGTGAAGTGAATTCACATACCCTAGAGTGCAACGATGACCAAACTCAGTTGAAAAAAACCTCTCCCAATGGCCCCGATGACAGGTATGAGTCTCCCTCACCCCTCTCGGTTCCACCGCAAGGATCCGACAAGACTCTTTCTTAGTTTCAAACAGCGAAAGTCCAAACCGCCCAAAGAGGAGATAGTGCCAACTACCCACCCGTGCTACGGTCTCCACAAAAGACAATCCAGAACAAAGATGGCAATAGAGTCAACGACAAAATGCAACCGTTCTCCAACAGAAAGATTGATTTAATTCTCTGGGGGTTTTCTCAAGAGACAGTACTGAAAAAACAACCTGTCTCCTTCGGCCCTAAGTGCCTTATACAACCAGAGTTTGTCCTACGGCAAGTTCCAAAGTCAAAGCAATGTGACAGGCCAATCACCGGCCAGCAATTGTTATCGTCCTGACATAAGACAAAACAGACTGTACTACACTCATGGCTAAAAGTTAGACGATTGGTCCCGGCTGGATTAGCGGCCGAGGGTCCTCATATAATACACAAAATGGAAACAAAGTTCTGACTCAACGTGAAACCGCCTAACTTTGACCCAAACTCATTAATGTTTTGTCGGCTGTTGGGCCTAAACTAACATCCTACTGACAGCTAACAGTAGGATCTACGAGATTGTAGAAACTAATGGTTTTAAAGTATTTTCTAGGTCACAAAAGAAATAAAGAAGCCGAGGCGGTCTACCTCTAACTTCTCTCTCCAATTCTAAAACTTGTCGCAGTCACTGAGAAATTGGAGAGGAAGCTAGAGCCATGGCTACCTAGGCTATCCTAAGGTTTACGGGAAATTTATACTAGTTAGGATTATTTATTTAAAAGGTTTATGCCGAAGACAGGATTTGATCCATGTACCTACCGGCCGGCAGACAGGAAATAGCCGGTAGCCTTAGCCGTTAAGTCTAGGATTAATGTTACGTAGTATATAGTTTGATAATTAATTTAATATGTATACGTACGATAAATCATTTAACTGTAATAGATTACGGGATACATAGATCCGGTAATATATCAAGTACGGATTATGGTACGGACTAAAACTCAATACCGCGCATTTGTTTCGTAAGTGAAACAAATACCGCGCATGTATTTCTTACGGCTACGATTAAATTAGATTCTAATCGGACGGTCGCAATTAGCACCGAGATCGCGGAGGAAGATTTCGGCGGTTTGTGGCCATCGCCACATCGGATGACGCGTGGCGAAATTACGTTGGATCGTGGAATCTCCGGAGATTATGACACCGAATCCGGATATGACATGTGTCGACATTTAGGGCATGTCGTACAATGTCCGTACCTAAAGTACACCGGCAGCTGTACTTTTGCATACAAAACTCTATTCTGATTGGTTCCGTACATCAGTAGATAGAGTATGTGAGAGAGATAGGACTTAGAAAAATTTAGAAGATAGGACCCTCTCTCCCAGAGAGCTTCTGTACAAAAAGTCAACTTTGACCCTCCATAACTTACTGCTCAGGGGAGCAAATTCAGAGATTCTTTTTGCTATCGACTCAAGGGAGTCTTGCCTTCACAGGGGTGTTGGTCAGGGTTTTTTGTCTGCCAGGGTGGCAGTTATTTTTGCTGAAACACAAAGGGGTCACGATTATCCTAGAGGCTTCTTGGAAGCTGTCTACTCTGAGGACTTATAGAGGTCTCAGAGTTTCAAGTTATGGGCCCACCCTCTAGGGTACCAATCTTTAATGGAATTGGCTTCATATACTGGGAAAGTATGATGATAGGAGCTCTATGCGAAAAAAGGTTTTGGGGGATAGTGAGTGGACGGTTGGGGCGTCCATCAAGTATTGGAATTCCTCCAGGGTTTGGAGGAACCAGATTCACCAGGAAAGAGGATCCACCTTCAACGGAGGAAACAAAAGAAGGAGAGGTGGTGGACAAAGGAAAGGAGAAGGAGATGACCACACCAATAGCAACTGGTTCGACATTCATGTCACCTATTCCGAGGAATGAGGAGAATGATACTGAAACCTGGGACTTCAACAATATGGCGGCAAAGCACTTCATCCTACGCCATCTCACTCAAGGACTTGCATGTCCTCATTTGCAGGTAGAAAGGGCATCCGATCTTTGGATGGCTCTCTTAGAGATGTACCGAAGTGGTACGATTCAGCAACAACAGTTGGCTGATCAGAAAGTTAAGGAGTATGTATACAAAGGGGGAAACATGTTGGATTTTTGCAATGAGCTTGCTACACCCTTCATAGAGCTAGAGAGTGCGGGAAAAGCCTTTAGTGAAAAAGAAAAGGTTAACTGTTTACTGATGAAGTTACCTGATGAGTTAGTGAACATAGTTTACCGTGTGCAAGACTTGCCTGACTCAAGGTGGATATGGAACTCAGTGGTAGGGATGATTCTCGTTCAAGATAATACAATTGAGATCCGAAGGGGAGGAAAGAGTGGCCAAGCCTTGGCAACAGCGACTGATTGGAGGAACAGGGATTCCCGAAAACCGGTCGGAAACTATGGGGGTAGGGAGCAGAAAAAACAGGCCGACGAGTTCGAACCAAGGGCTCCCAAAGGTTTATGTCATTTTTGTAAGAAACCGGGGCACTATATGGCAGAGTGCACTAAGCTAACCGAGCTTCGATTAAAGGAGGGGCAGACCGGTGGTACCCCGAGAGGAAAGAAAAAGGCCCTTGTCACACAGGTACTTGAGGCTGAATTCGAGGACGAGGACGATGAGCTCCTTTTGGATGAGGAGTTGGAGGCGAAAAATGAGGTCAAAATTCCACGAAGGCAGAAATGTGCTTACGGTGGATTGAAAGGTGAAGCAGGCTGGATCATAGATTCAGGTGCCTCCATGCACATGTGTAAGGATAGGCACCTGTTCACTAAGATAAGAAAGATTCCCACCGTAGAGATAGAGTACGGGGATGGGAGGATAGTCACCACTACTCTTGTTGGATCGGTAGATCTGAAAGTGTTAGTAGAAGGAAAGACATCTATATTAACATTCTCCGATGTATTGTTTATTCCGGAGCTGAACAAAAATCTTATCTCTACATCAGTATTAGATGATAAGGGTTTTTTCACTAGCACTAGGGAAGGAGTTTTTACTGCTAATTTTGAGGAGGATGTCTATTTCATTGCATAAGAGGCTTGGGCATGTGAATCTAGATAAGTTAAGGGAGATGAAAAAGATGGGAGTGGTGGAAGGGATTCAGTTCAGTGAAAGTGTTGATATAAGTGATTGTAGTGGATGTGCTCAAGGTAAAGCACACACAGATTACCCTTTCCTAAATGAGCCACCTATAAGGGAGAAAAAATTCTAGATCTAGTACACACAGATATTTGGGGACCAGCTAGAGTGCCCTCACCGCGGGGGAAGAGATTTATGATGACTATAACTGATGATTGGTCTCGGTATTCCCGGGTATATTTTTTGAAAAACAAGTCCGAAGTTGAGAATTGCTTTAGACAATATAAAGCATGGAGCGAAAAACTCCATGAAACTCCAATCAAGAGAGTAAGGAGTGACAATGGTGGAGAGTATACTTCTAACCAGTTTGAGGATTTTCTGAGGGAAGATGGGGTTCAACACCAAAAGACAGTTCCAAAAAATCCGGAACAGAATGGGGTAGCTGAAAGGTTAAATAGAACACTAAGTGATAGTGCTAGAAGTATGTTGTCAGATAAGAAGATAGGAAAAAGGTTTTGGGCAGAAGCAATGAACTGTGCTAATTACCTCAAGAATAGAGTTCTTACTTCAGCTATAAAAGATCAAACACCTTATGAGAGATGGACAGGCCGGAAACCAAACATATCACACTTAAAGGTTTTCGGCAGTCAAGTGTTCAGTCTAGATACTGATCGGTCCAATTGGAAGCTAGATCCTAAAGGAAAACCGGGATACTTATATGGATATGATGAAGATGTTAAAGGATATAGAGTTTATGATCTAAAAAGGGAAGATATAATCTTAGTAAAGCATCTAGTAGTTATGGATGAAGGAAAGTCTGTGGATCCCTTCAAATATACGAAGTCAGTAAAAATCAGATTTGAGTCAAAAAATTCCGATAACTTTGAGCTTCCTAACTATCCAGGTTTTAGAGAAGATGACATTCTTGTAGGAACAAATCAGACCGAAAAGGACTCGGCTGTGGAAACTCCAGTGACAACTCTACTCGAAGCGGAAGACGTGGTGGAAATTGATTCGGAATCAAGGGATAGGGGAGAAGCCGAGTTTGTTCGAAATAATCCACGAGAACCATCTATTCCGGCCTCAGATTTTGAGGGGGGGAGGAGAAGTAGCAAAAGACTGCAAGAAAAACAGGTTAATAACAAGGTAACTAAGCTATCTCATCAAGATGAACCTCAAACTTATGGAGAGGCGATGACTTGTCTAGAAAGAAACCGGTGGAAGAAAGCCATCAATGAGGAGATGGCTTCAATCATGGCAGCCGATACTTGGGAGCTGGTGGACTGTCCACCTAACCGAAAACCAATCGGTTGTAAGTGGGTTTTCAAATTAAAACTGAACCCAGATAACACAATCGAGCGCTACAAGGCCAGATTAGTGGCAAATGGATTTACACAAAAGGAAGGAATTGACTACGAGGAAACCTTTGCCCCGGTGGTCAGATTTCCCTTAGTCCTCATACTTCTTAGTTTAGCGGCGGCGGAAGACATGGAAGTGCATCAGATGGACATCAAGACAGCCTTTTTGCATGGAGAATTGGAAGAGGAGATCTTCATGCGACAACCCGAAGGTTTGTTGGAGGAAGGAGAGGAGAGTAAGGTATGTCGGCTGATTAAATCTCTTTATGGTTTGAAACAGGCACCTCGACAATGGAATAAGAAGCTTGATGAGTTTCTTACCGGTCTGGGATATATTCGGATCAGCTCAGATCACTCAATTTATGTTTTCGAAGATGAGGAAGGTTTTATATTTATTGCAATTTATGTTGATGATTTGCTTGTTTTAAGTAAATCAATGGAAAAAATTAACAAACTGAAAACCGATCTTAAGGGGAGATTTGAAATGAAGGATATGGGAGAAACAAGATATATTTTGGGAATTCAAGTAGAGAGAGACCGAAAAAGGAATATTATAAGACTGACTCAAAAGGAAGCAATAGGGAACATGCTTGAAAAATTTCAAATAGATAAAGCTAATAGTTGTACAACTCCAATGGAGTTGAAAAAGGGAAGTGAGGGGAGTGAGGAAGAAGGAGTCATAGTCTTAGACGAGGAATTATCTCCTGATGAACATAAGTTCATACAGACTATTCCTTACAGGCAAGTAGTAGGAAGTCTAATCTATTTTATGAATTGTACCCGGCCGGATTTAGCTGCAGCTGTAGGAGTGCTGAGTAGAAGTCTAAATGCTCCCACTAAGAAGGATTGGGAGGCAGCTAAGAGAGTCCTTAGATATTTGGTAGGAACTAGAGATCTATGGTTGCATTTGGGTGGGGAGAATACTGACATCACTACTTGGAGTGATGCCAGTTATGGTGATGCTCCGATGAGGAGATGTACTTCTGGATATGTATTATATGTGGGTGATGGGGCTTGCTGTTGGAGTAGCAAACAGCAAAAGGTTATTGCTCAGTCCACCATGGAGGCAGAGTATATGGCTTCTTGCTCTGCTGTAAAAGAATTGATGTGGGTCAAGTCTTTGCTTGGTGAGCTTGGTCACCTTAAGAGTGGTGTGCAGAAAATATTTTGTGATAATCAGGCAGCAATCGTTATTTCTGCCAATCCTAAACATCATTTTAAATCCAAACACATGGACATCAGACTCAGCTTTGTTAGAGAAAAAGTAGAAAACAAAATAATCAGTTTAGAGTACAGACCAGATAGTGAGATGGTAGCGGATATGATGACCAAACCTGTGCCTTCCCCTAAGCTAATTTTTTGCAGGGAGAAGTGTGGTCTGAATTTAAAGATTGACTAGAAAATAAGGGGAGTGTAGATACTAATTGTTTTAAAGTATTTTCTAGGTCAGAAAAGAAATAAAGAAGCCGAGTCAGTCTACCTCTAACTTCTCTCTCCAATTCTAAAACTTGTCGCAGTCACTGAGAAATTGGAGAGGAAGCTAGAGCCATGGCTACCTAGGCTATCCTAAGGTTTACGGGAAATTTATACTAGTTAGGATTATTTATTTAAAAGGTTTATGCCGAAGACAGGATTTGATCCATGTACCTACCGGCCGGCAGACAGGAAATAGCCGGTAGCCTTAGCCGTTAAGTCTAGGATTAATGTTACGTAGTATATAGTTTGATAATTAATTTAATATGTATACGTACGATAAATCATTTAACTGTAATAGATTACGAGATACATAGATCCAGTAATATATAAAGTACGGATTACGGTACGGACTAAAACTCAATACCGCGCATTTGTTTCGTAAGTGAAACAAATACCGCGCATGTATTTCTTACGGCTACGATTAAATTAGATTCTAATCGGACGGTCGCAATTAGCACCGAGATCGCGGAGGAAGATTTCGGCGGTTTGTGGCCATCGCCACATTGGATGACGCGTGGCGAAATTACGTTGGATCGTGGAATCTCTGGAGATTATGGCACCGAATCCAGATATGACATGTGTCGACATTTAGGGCATGTCGTACAATGTCCGTACCTAAAGTACACCGGCAGCTGTACTTTTGCGTACGAAACTCTATTCTGATTGGTTCCGTACATCAGTAGATAGAGTCTGTGAGAGAGATAGGACTTAGAAAAATTTAGAAGATAGGACCCTCTCTCCCAGAGAGCTTCTGTACAAAAGGTCAACTTTGACCCTCCATAACTTACTACTCAGGGGAGCAAATTCAGAGATTCTTTAGATTCTTTTTGCTATCGACTCACGGGAGTCTTGCCTTCACAGGGGTGCAGGTGGTCAGGGTTTTTTGTCTGCCAGGGTGGCAGTTATATTTGCTGAAACACAAAGGGGTCAGGATTATCCTAGAGGCTTCTTGGAAGCTGTCTACTCTGAGGACTTATGGAGGTTTCAGAGTTTCAGAGATAATCCCAAAAGTTACGTGTCGTTCTCTAATGTATCCCTCTACTAGAGCTACATAGAACACACAATATAATGGAGCAGACACTTTGCACCGGACTTACTCCGTCGTTCGGCCTCCGTTTAAGGTGAAATAAATTGCGTAGGGCTCCTGAGTGAAAATATAAAGATCTGATCCGGCTAGTTGTCCTCTTCCTTCTCCGTACGCTAGAGTCCGTACAAAGTGAAATGAGGCCGCGGAACTCCTAGGAGTGCAAATGTGCCGAAGATGCACACGAGCTTGACACCCTTTGTTGAAAGCCCTTGCAAACTAGCCGAGCCTTTTGTTTTACTTCTTCCCCCGATGCACCAGTTTTGGTTTTAAAAATCCACTTTGTATCAATAACCTTTTTACCCTCCGGTAGGCTTACCTCCTCAAACGTACGGTTGTCGATAACAGATTGAAGTTCTCGCTCCCATGCCGGTTTCCAATGCTTCTCCCAATCGCATGATTTTCGTGCTTCCACATACGATTGCGGATCGCCCGGCTTATTTTCACATAATGATTGCTATAAAAGAAAATCATCCTCCCTCTCCGCCGAAATAAAATAATATGAATTTTCCACATTCCCCTTACCATCAAAAGAAAGACGAGCCGGTTTCTTTCCCCTATTTTCTCGCATACTCCTCCTCGGCTCAAATTCTTTCTCCTCCTTTGCCGATTCCTCCTCAATGACATTTGGACCACTCGATTTAGAAGACGAAGATTTCCTCGTGTCCGAAGACATTCGGGAATTTTCGCTCCGTGAATCTCCACTACCAATGTTACCAAAATTAACATTCTCCACAATTTTACCTTTCCCCCTCTTAACATTGGAGGTGGATTCCGGATCAATTTCCGAATCCGAACCCTCAATGTCATTAAGATCACCAATTTCAAATTCTTCATGAAAGTCAAGATTAGAATTTCGATTAGCCGATCGAGAGATTGTGGATAATAAGTCCTCGTGAAAATCCACATTTCTTGATTCCTCAATGATATTTCGAATCGGATCATAAACTCGATAAAGACTCCCTTTCTCACTATATCCAACGAAATAACCACTCCAACTTCTCGATGCAAACTTACCCTTCCTCTTTTGTGCTTGAATATAAACCGACGCACGGCATCCCCAAATCCGAATGTGGTGTAGAGTAGGCTTTCGCCCATACCACAACTCATACGGAGTTATATCACCCGAAACCGATGTAATTCGTTGTTAAAATTGCATCGCCCCATAAATGAATACTCCTTCGGATCCGTGTACCATGGATCGTACCATTTCTTGAAGAGTACGATTTTTCCTCTCGGCAGCGCCATTAGATTCCGGTGAGTAAGATGTGGTATATTGATGAGAAATTCCGCACTTTTTACAATAAGGATCAAAAGCAAGAAATTCCCCTCAATTATCCGATCTAATAGATTTAACATTCTCTCACATTGCCTTTCGGCCATCACATGCCACTCTTGAAAGCGTAAAAATGCTTCGGATTTGTGTTTAAGTAATATGACCCATGTGAAGCGAGAGATGTCGTCCACCACCACCATAAAATATTTGTTTCCACCAATCGTCTCCGGTTTCACGTCCCCACATAAATCAATGTGCACAAGATCAAGCGGATGCTTAGATCGATGCATCGGATCCTTAGCCGGATGCGGCTTTCGAATTTGTCTCCCTTTACTACACCCCTCACATCCGTTAATTTTCTCTCCCGACGCCAAGTCTAATCCCCTTACGCTTCCATTTTTAATCATCCGTCGTAAACTCGTCTCCGATGTGTGACACATTCGATGGTGCCACAAGGTGAGATCACCTTTTAATTCGGAAATTTGCAAAATAATGCCATTAGAACTTGGTTGGGATTTCGGCCGACGCCATTTTAGTCGACTATGCATAAAATCCGTGACCTCTCCTTCACCTATTTGTACACCATCAGATCGTACAATTTTAATTGTGTAATCTCCGTACGCAAGTACACTGCCGCCCGCTCGTTGAATCTGCGGTACACTGAGAAGGTTCACTGAACCTTCAGGTAAGATACAAAACATTAGTTAATTGAGTTTGCGTAACTTTTTCTACCCCACGTGAGTCTAAACTTGGTAAATCCAACCGTACAGTACCCACGGTACTTATCGAAATCACTTGTCCACTTGCGACAGTGATTCTTTTTGGTACCGTAAGTTCGCGAAAATCGTCAAAGAGTGAAGCATCGGTACAAACGTGATGTGACGCTCCAGAGTCAATAATCCACTCTTTTTCGTGTAACGTAGAACCTGCCAAAAGATCAAGTGACAGGTTAAGGGCGGAAAATATTTGCGCTTCGTCGCCTCCCTCAAAGTAATCGTCACCCATAAAGTGTCCTCCCCCTCAACCATGGCGGCCGCCACGACCACCGCGGCCACCAAGACGACCGCCATCGCGTCCACCGTATCGACCGCCGCCGTCTCCTCTACCGCCGCCGTTTCCTCTAGCGCCGGCGCCTCCTCTAATGTCGGCTCCTCCATTTTCGGCCTTTGAATAGCATTGCGGGCTAATATGGCCCCATTTCCCGCAAAAATGGCATTGACGCTCCTTATCCGGGCAAGAAGCCGCCATGTGGCCAAGTTTGCCGCACTGAAAACAAGCAATAATGGTTAGATCTGAATATCCGGGCTGGGAAGGAGATCTCCCGGCCCTTTCGTGTCCTCTTCCCCCTCTTCCTCTCGGATTTCCACCTCTTCTACCTCCTCTTCCCCGAAGATAATGTAGATCGGGCGTTTCCGGTGTCGTCGCATTGAGGGAACCGGTCGGTTGGGGTCCCCTCGATGAACTCGGACAATTCGCCTCGGTGGATTTGAGGAAAGTGATAATCGAATCCAACGTGTTCGAATCCCTCGATAAAAGAATGTCCCTCAAATGTATCATTTTCTCCGGTAAGGCATGTGTGAAGACCGATGCCTTGTCATTCTCCTCAATAAATTTTCCCATATTTGCGAGTTGCTCAATAATAATATTAAATCTCTTTGCGGCCTCATCAATCGATTCATTTGGTTTCGCTTTGAAAGAAGTGTAGTCGGTATAAATGTGTTGCCCCTTATTTTGAAGACTCTTCTCAAAGTGATTTTCGAGGGCCACCCAACAATCATGGGCGAATCTTCGAGTAAGAAATAAGTCATGTATAGAAGTGCTACATGATTGGAATAAACCACCAATGGCGGAAAGATTCTTTTTCGTCCACACACGATAAGCTCTCCGATCCGAGGTAGGCATCTTATCCACCCCTTTTACCACCTTCCAAAGCCGTTTTAATTTAAATTGACCTTTGATATATTTCTTCTATGATTGATAATTTGTTCCATTGAAGATGACAATTTTTCCGGACATAGATTCAACTTGCTCGTCCCCTTCACTCCAATCATCAAGATCGGAATCGTCATCGATGGGAAGTTTCCCCTTTCGAATCAATTCCCTCCTCTCCTCATCATCTCCTTCATCTCCTTCCGTATCAACGATACTTTGTGTCGGAACGGGATCTCCAAAAAATGGAGGTCTCGTGACACGGTTTGCCTCCGAGATCTGTTGATCAACATAACGGAAAAGTCCGTCCATCAGTTTTTGAAGACGACCTTCCATCGCATCATCTTCCTCTTTCTTTTTCCCCTCATTCTCCTTCCTTTGTCCGATCGGATCGACAGGAACGGCTTCCTCAAAAGTTTTGCCGGTGAAAGCAAATGGAGTTTCTACTTCTGGATCCGACGATGATTCGGATTCGGATGGATCTGGAGGATCCGGATCTGGAGGTCGAGGAAATACAGTAGAAGAGGAAGGCATCATAGGAGAAGGGGTATTTTTCTTCTTTCTCCCCATGGCGGCCAAACTAGCCACCCTTCTACACCTTAATGGAGCACACAAGCTCCGATACCACTTGATAGGATCTCACACAAAACTCAGAGTGCAAGACTACAGCGGAAGCATTCACATAATTCACACGAGAGAGAGCTGTCCACAAAAGCCAATATATTTCATAGACATTTTCTCCCATAAAAGATTAACTTCCTACTCCCTCTAATCTGCAGTATATAGTACAGTCACTGTGACGTCACTACTTCAAACTACAAATCAACCC
>JBBHKE010002926.1:0-47904 GCA_037447655.1 Zygnema cylindricum
TGTACGCGTCTACAATCGTCACAAATTACACCCACGTCTACATCCGTCACAATCTAAAGTTACGATTTCATTTCTTTACATACGAATGCTCTGAAAGTTGTACGGAGAATCTTCGCTAAAAAACAAAGTAACAAGACTAAGTTTCGGTTACATGCGAAAGTACCCTAGTAGCGATTCACGGTGTACTGTACTTAGAAAAACAGTGCGAAAACTCAAACGAAACAAAACTAACGGTGTACAATAAACGTACACGCAAAAATTACAAATCAAACTAAACGAAACAAAACAAAATGCGCGACGCGACGCGCGACCAAAATTAAACCATACTAATTACGAACCAATATTACAACATTGACATTGATATTGACATTGACATAGATTCACACATTGTAAATACTACCAAAAACAAAGACAAATGGCACGTTTTAATTCACTACGTAAATTGGGTTTATAGTTCAAAAAATGAGTGTTGATATTCATTTTTCAAGTTATTATTAGTTGCGTGTCAAGTGATTTCTATATGTCTTTTTACCTTGTACAGATTGTGGGCAAAGCCACTTCCCAGTATTGAACGGTATATTAACTCTCTTTCAAGAAACGAACTTTTACTCAAATGTTTGGGCAGATTTTGACCCCATTTTCATTCGTCCTCTAATTGTTTGTGATTTGTACTTAATGGTTGCGGACCCAGGGTGTGGTCAGACCTTTGGCAGTTACCCCTTTGATCACCTTTTTGTTAATCGCTCCCGTGAATTACCTCTTCATTTATGTTTTCAATCTTGGTTTTCGAGGGGCTGCCCTCGCGGTTTCATTCGGATACTGGGTCAATTTTTTGGGACTTTTGGCCTTTTTAAGGTTCTCTCCTGAATTTGGAAGTACTTGGGGAGGTTGGTCTTTTCGAGCTTTTGACAATTTGGGAGTTTTTATGCAACTCGCGGGACCTTATTGGAGTATGCTTTGTATGGAATATTGGGTGTTTGAAGGAGTTGTTCTTATTGGAGGACTATTGCCTCACGCGGAATTAGAGGTATTTATTTTCTATTTGGGTAATTGGGTACTTTGGGAATTTATCTGATTGTGTAATTGGGTACTTGGGTATTTGGGTAAATGGGTGAATGGGTGATTGGGTGAATGGGTTATTCGGTAACTGTGAAAAGCATATTATAGATTGACGTCCTTTTATCAAGGGAGCATGTGTCCACAACAAAATCATGTGAAAGAAAAACACAGTTCACAATATCTATCATCAAATTGTTTTATTCTCCTTCCTCCATGTAAATCAAGTTCCCACATTCGACGACTTTGATCTATTGTTCTTTCCTCTCCCTTCTTCCTCTCTTCCACCTCTCCCTCTCTCTCTATCTCTTCCTCTTCCTCATACATTGTTTTTTTCTTGGTTTAGACTTTTTTTTGAGACCAAGTTTTTTTTTCACCATTTCTCTTGCTACTCTTTCCTTGATGTGTCGCTAATACATTTTTATCACGGTATTTTTCCTTTTCTTTTTCGTTTTTCTCCCTCCCTCTCCTCCTCTTGTCCTCCTCCACCCTGATTGTTCTCCCTCCCCCTTTACTCCTCCCTCCCTCCCTTCACTTCCTCCTGTCCCCAGGTTTCTGTCCTCTCCTTCTGCCTCACCACTTCCGTCCTTTTGTACTATGTTACCAAACTTTGTACTATGTTACCAAACTGCCTCACCACTTCCGTCCTTTTGTACTATGTTACCAAACTGCCTATCAACTGATAGGATCTTACACAAAAATCAGAGTGCAAGACTACAGCGGAAGCATTCAGAAAAATAATTCACACGAGAACGAACTGTCAACAAAAGCCAATAAATTTCTTAGACATTTTCTCTCACAAAAGATTAACTTCCTACTCCCTCTAATCTGCATAGACATTTTCTCCCACAAAAGATAAACTTCCTACTCCCTCTAAGCTGCAGTATATAGTAAAGTATATAGTATATTTATTGTGTCGTCACTACTTCAAACTACAAATCAAACCAAACTATATAGTGCGCAATAAGTGCGTACAAGTCAAAACGTGTCAACAACGAAACACAAAGAACTGCCGGTACAACTCACACGTACAGTCAAAGCCAACTAAAGACAAACCGTAACTAAATAGCGTACACACCAAACAAAACATAACCTGGTCGTCGTCAAACAAAATCTCCGAGCGATCACGAAACTACAATCCACTACATGACTTAAAAAAACCAGCCTGGACCACTAACTTGACGTAGTGACAAATTAGCCAGCCGCGCGACAGACTGCGACAACCGACTACAACTTTAACTGAATAAGGGTGACCTTCCATTAGACGAAAAGCGGGGTTCGTTACTGGACGTTGTACGTTTTCGTACATCGCCGTACAGAGTCGTACCAGGTTTTTTTTTTCGTCGGACGAAACATCGTTACAAAAAAGTTGTCGGGAAGCTCTAATGATGTAGGCGTAATTCCTGACCGTTGGATGTTTCACTTTTTGAGATCCGCGAAGCAATCGAGCACATCATCCAGTGGGCCCCAACTCTCCTCGTCGGGGAGAGTTGGGGCCCACTAGATGATTGCCATTCATTATCATTGGTACACGTGAAAAGGAAAAAACATATCTACGTTGTACAAGCGATCACAAGCGTGCACGTCGTACATGCCATGTGCCTCCTGCCACGTTGAATGCACGTCAAGTGAAAATATCCTTGCACGCTACGTCTGACATCCACCGACATTCAAAGTTTGCCACGACCTTCAAGGTTTGTCGCGTCTTTTTGCCATTCCGTTTCGAAATTTTGATTTCCATTTTCAAAATCAAAATCTAGCCAAAAACTTCATGTACGAATTATTTATTACCTCCGGTGGTACATAAATTTCGTACAGATATTCTGTTTGTAGATTTTTTTCAAGATTTTTAGAATTTGGACTCTAACCTACGTGGCGCCAATCATAATTGAATAAAATTTGTTACTAGGCCGACACAATGGAGCGGACTTCCAATAAAAGCTGCCAGTAGACTTGTCCGTACATTTACTGGGACCGCCTAATGGAACGTCACCCTAAGACAGACTAGTCGGTCGCGCGATAGACCGCGACGGCCGATTACAAATTTTGACTTAACATCAGCTGCTTTCTCCACACGTGCGGCCAATGAGATAGGGGGGGGACACTAGAGAGCCGCGAGAAGGAGCGCCTATGTGGCCTTTAGTATCTTCTGCGTTTTTGTGAGAACAATTTTTATTTTCAATTTCTTCTTTTTTCTAGTTATTATTGTATTTCTTTTAGTTGTGGTATGGCCGAAAGCCTACTCTACACCACATTCGGATATAGAGATGTCGTGCGTCGGTTTATATTCAAGCACAAAAGAGTAAAGGTAAATTTGCATCAAGAAGTTGGAGTGGATACTTTGTGGGGTATAGTTCGAAAGGGAGTCTTTATCCAGTTTATGACCCGATTCGAAATATCATTGAGGAATCGAAGAACGTGGATTTTCACGAGGAATTATTATCCACAATCTCTCGATCGGCTAAGCGACATTCGAATCTTGACTTTCATGAAGAATTTGAAATCGGTTATCTTAATGACATTGAGGGTTCGGTATCGGAAATTGATCCAAAATCTACCTCCAATGCTAAGAGGGGGAAAGGAAAATTTGTGGAATATATAAATTTTGATAACGTTGGTGGGGATTCACGAAGCGAAAATTCCCGAATGTCCTCGGACACGAGGAAATCTTCGTCTTCTAAATCGAGTGGCCCAAATATTTTTGAAGAGGAACCGGCAAAGGAGGAGAAAGAATTTGAGCCGAGGAGGGTATGCGGGAAAATAGTGGTAAGAAATCGGCTCGTCTTTCTTTTTATGGTAAGGGGAATGTGGAGAATTCATATTATTTTATCTTGGCGAAGAGGGCGGATGATTTTCTTTTATAGCAATCATTATGTGAAAACAAGCCAGGCGATCCGCAATCGTATATTGAAGCACGAAAATAATGCGATTGGGACAAGCATTGGAAACCGGCGACAACTGTACTTTTGAGAAGGTAAGCCTACCGGAGGGTAAAAAGGCTATTGATGCAAAATGGATTTTTAAAATCAAAACTATTGCATTGGGGGAAGTAGTAAAACATAAGCCCCGGTTAGTTTGCAAGGGCTTTGAACAAAAGGGAGGGGATAGATTATACAGAGACATATGCACCGGTAGTTAAGTTTGATTCATTGAGGATGATTATTGCTATTGCCGCTGCCGGCAAGAAGCACATTCACCAAATGGACGTAGAGACGACGTTCTTAAATGGTGACTTAGAGGAGGAGGTTTATATGAAAGTTTCGGAAGGAGTAGTGTCGAAAGAGGGGAAGGTATGGTGGCTGCGAAAGTCCTTGTACGGACTAAAACATGCACTGCGGACTTGGTATTTGAGATTACACAAGGTCCTAACCGAATTTGGATTTGTACGAACAGTTTCAGACTTTGGAGTTTACGTAAAAGGCGAGGGGGGGGATCAAATCATATTTTCTGTCTACGTGGATGACTTTTTGATGATATATGACAAGTTGACGCGAATCGCGGAATTGAAGGAGTACCTAGGTCTACACTTTAAAGTCACAGACTTGGGGGACGTACGATATATTATTGGAGTGGAATTTTTGAGGTACGATAATGGAGATATTAAATTGTAGCAAGCGCAATATTATAAAGAAGAACTAACAAAATTTGCTATGTTGAATTCTAAGCCAGTTTTGACACCACTAGATTCCAAACTTCAATATCGCAAATTTGAGGAGGAGGAAACTGTCCACGTGCCCTATCGTGAGGCAGTTGGAAGTTTAATGTATTTAAGTGTGGCCACGCGACCGGATATTTCGGTTGCGGTTTTTGTCGTGAGCCGATTTTGTCAGGCTCCTAAAAAGAATCATTGGGAGGCCGTGAAGAGGAAATTTCGTTACCTTGCAGGTAAGGTCGAGATTGGTTTATAATTTTGATCTTGACGGACATCTTTGGAGTGCGTGGGATACTTTGACGCAGGTTGTGTTGGAATTCAAGTATTTTCTAGGTCTAGAGATTGCAAAATAAAAAGCAAATAGAAGATATTGACAGCCTGCCTCTAACTCCTCACTTAAGTCCCCACACTTGTCGCAGTCACTGAAGACTGGAGGAGGAGTTAGCCATGGCTGCCTGTGTTGTCCAGAGAGAGGCCTGTGCTGTCCAGAGAGAGACAAGCAGTAGTTTCATTAGGTTTTCTAAAAGGGAGATTGACCGAGCCAGGATTTGATCCTGGTACCTACAGTACGTCAATTCCGCAATAGCCGGTTACCTTATCCTAATAGTCTAGGTCATACGATAAAGTATATAGAGTATGATAGTTATATATATAGTTACATTTAGACTAATTCATTTAACGGGAACTATATACATAATGCATAGAAACAGTTGTGTAAAGTACGAAGTATGATACGGTTACGAAATAAATACTGCGCATTTTGTTTGACATCGGAAAGAATACCGCGCAGGTATTTATGACGGCTACGATTGAAATCCGGATTTGATCGGACGGCCGCGAAGAATGCCGAGATCGCGGAATAGGATTTTGGCGGTTTGCGATCACCGCCACATCGAATGACAAGTGGCAAAACCACATCGGATTGCGACAACTCCGAGGATTACGGAAACGAATCCGGATATGACATGTGTCGACATTCTGGCCATGTTGTACGATGGCCGTAGAGAAAGTACACCGGCGCCTGTACTTTTCTGTACGACACAGTATTTTTATTGGTGTCGTACTTCAGTAGATAGAGTTTTAGAGGGAGATGGGACTTAGAAAAATTTGGTAGATAGGACCCTCTCTTTGAGAGAGCTTCTGTACAAAATGTCATGTTTGACAATTCATAACTATCAATTTACTTGACCATTTTTCAGTGATTCTTTTTGCTGCGGACTCAGGGGAGTCCAGGCTACATAAGGGTATAGGCGGTCAGAGTTTTAGCCTGCCAAGGTGGCTGCATTTCTAAGGGAAGTCAAAGTGGGTGAATGTGTCCCAATCTCATATTCTAACTTTGCATTATGTGGTAGAACAAAGAGCACACAGAAAGTCTTATTTCACAGGGGTGAAGCTATAATGGGTTTGTGATTGTCAAGGGGTCAGTCATTTTGGGTTTATATCAACTTGAAGTCAGCACTATCTAGATAAGCTTCTTTTGGATCTGCCTACTCTGAGGACTAATGGAGGTCTCAGAGTTTCAGGTTGGGGTGGAGATTTTGACACAGGAAAGTCAACGTCTGGATATGCTTTTGTTTTTGGTGCCGCGGCAATTTCTTGAAGTTCGCGACTCCGACCAACTCTCGCATTCAGTTCAACTGAAGCGGAGTACATGGCTGCGTGTGATACATCTAAAGCGTTGATTTGGATTAAGGGGCTACTTGGAGAATAGGGAGTTTTTATTGGTTGTATGAAAATCTTTTCTGATAGCATGAGTTCGATGGCGTTGGTCAAAAATCCAGTATTTCACAAAAGAACAAAACATATCAGGAATCAGTGGCACTTTGTACGCGATTTGGTCACTGCGAAGGAGATTGAGTTTTTGTACGTTGTTGAAATTTATGTATTTTCTAGGTCTGTATTGGAAAAATAAATAGAGTAAGTCAGCAAAGGCAGCTTGTTTCTTGCTCAACTCTCTCCGGTCCCCATACTTGTTGTAGTCATTGAAGACCAGAGAGAGAGCTAGAGCCATGGCTGTCTAAAGAGGATATGCTAATTCGTAGTTTGTACCAAAATGGATATGCCGGAATCAGGATCTGATCCTGGTACCTACCATCCTATAATAGCCATTAGTTTGAGCCTATAGCTTAGAGTCAACGATGGCATGTGTAGGGTACAATAGGTATTTATAAGTGTACAAGAAGAGAATTCTAACTAACTAACAAATAACTAAAAACTGCTCTAGACCAGATTTGAACCAAGGTCTATGGTTATATTTGTAGAGGTATGCCTTATCCAGAAACGATAGACGTGTCGGGTTTTAAAGGTATATAAACCTTGACGCAGAGGCTGATTAACCCCAGACTAACGAAGCGGAAAAATTCATGCATCTACGCGAATCTAAACCGTGTAAAATGTGTTTTGATCTGACGGTCGGCATTGTAGCCGCCGCGCGAAGTGAGCTCTTGGCGGCATTCAGAGATAGCGTCACGCGGTGCCACGTGGCGCCACGTTATTTGATACCAGAGAAGATGGGAGGAGGAACCATGGCTCCCGATTTGACAAGTGTCACTTTGTAGACCATGTCGTACAATATCCGTACAATAAGAACATCGCCCATTGTACCTTCTTGTACTATGAAGTGTTCCTATTGGACTAGGGTTTAGTAGTAGGTTGTCGTGAGTAGGCAGACCAAGACTTAGTGATATTTAGGTACCTCTCTCTAAGAGAGCTTGTAACTATAAAGGTCATCTTTGACCAGCCATAACTTAATGCTCGAGTGAGAAAATTGAGTGATTCTTTTTGCTGCGGACTCAAGGGAGTCCAAGCTACACACGGATGTAGTCGGTCAGAGTCTTTGCGTGCCAGGGTAGCACTTATTCAGTGGGAAAGTCAAAGTGGGGAATATTGTCCAAAACACATATTCAAGCTTTACATTTTGTGGTGGAACTGAGCACACAGAAGGTCTTCTCTTCACAGGGGTGAAGGTGTATTGGGAAACTGATTGTCAAGGGATCATTCATTTGGGTTTATATCAACTTGGAGTCGGCACTATCTAGATTAGCTTCTTTTGGATCTGCAAATTCTGTGGGCAATGGAGCCCATAGAATTTCATTTTTTTTTACGTTGGAGGAAGCCGCTGATATGTTGACGAAAGCCGTAGCTCATGATGTGTTATTAAGAGGGAGAAAAAAATTAGGATTGATATATTGATTACAAGTTTGAGAGGGGGATTGTTGAGTCAGAGTTGTAATCGACCGTCGCGGTCTGTCGCGCGACCGGCTAATTTGTCGTTACGTCAAGTTAGTGGTCTTGGTTGGTTAAGTTTCATTAAATCGCGTTGTACGGTTTTGTAGTTCCCTGGTCTCACGGATATTTCGACGACCACGTTTTGTTTCATTTGGTGTGTACGGTTGGTGGGTTCATTTTATCTTTATTTGTTTTTGGTTGTACTTGTGTTTAGTACTTTAGTACTATGTCGTTGCGCGTATAGACGCGATTTGATTTGTAGGCGCTTCGTGCGCACTTTTTAGTTTGGTTTACTTTTATAGTTTGAGTTTGTGACGTTACACTTGCAATACTATATACTGCAGCTTAAAGGGATGGAAACTTAATCTTTTATGGGAGAAAATGTCTATGAAATATATTGGCTTTCGTGGACAGTTCTCTCTCGTGTGAATTATCTAAATGCTTCCATTGTAAGTCTTGCACTCTGATCTTGTGTAAGATCCTATCACATCTCCCCCTCTCTCCCTATTTCCTATCTCCCTTTCTCCCTCTCATCCTCTCTCCTTTTATCTCCCTCTCCCTCTCCCTTTATTCCTCCCCCTCTCTCCCTCATTCCCTCTCTCCCTCTCTCTCTCTCTCCCTATGTCTTCTCCTTCTCCTCTCCAACTCTCGCTCTCTTCCTTTCTCCCTCCATCCCTCTCCCTCTCTCTTCTCTCGCTCACTCCTCTCCCGTTTTCTCTCTCTTTCTCTCCTTTTGCTCTCTCCGTCTCCCTCTCCCTCTCTCCCTTTTTTTGTCTCTCCCTTTATCTATTCTCCTTCTCTCCCTCTCTCCCTCTATATCTCCCTCTATATCTCCCTACCCCTCTCTCCCCCTCTCTCTCCCTCTCTCCCTCTCACCTCTCTCTCTCTCCCTCTATATCTCCCTCCCCAACCCCTCTCTTTCCCTCTCTCTCCCTCTCCACCTCTCACTATCTTTCTCTTCCTCTGATGGATTTGGGTGATGTTGATTACTGTTTAGTTGTTAGTATTATAAGAAATAAGTCTAAACGTCTTTCAATAATGAGCGAAGAACGTTATATTGTCGACCTTTTAGATACTTTTGGCATGTCTG
Organism: Zygnema cylindricum; assembly: GCA_037447655.1. Lineage (NCBI taxonomy): Eukaryota > Viridiplantae > Streptophyta > Zygnematophyceae > Zygnematales > Zygnemataceae > Zygnema > Zygnema cylindricum. The sequence continues at coordinate 9,027 of JBBHKE010002926.1, forward strand.
ATTGTCATCTTGTCTTTACACCTTTTGATCCAAATACCACACTTAGAAAAGTGGTCTCCGATGGGAATGCCCAAGGCGACATAGGGTCCTTAACCGGTTCATTGTCTAAAAGTTGATGTATGCCATGTTGGGGTCGGGTCCAAATATTTTATTTTTGTGTGCATCTTGTCACAATTCTCTCATTATGCGTCTCTCACTCATCTCAATGCGGCAAAGCGTGTTCTTAAATATCTCCAAGCCACCAAACATCTTCGCCTCACCTTCTCTCTCCCTCTTTCCTCTTCTCTACATTCTTCCTCTTTATCCTTTTCTCTTCCCATTTCATCTCTCATTAGATTTTGTGATGCCAATTGGGGAAATCAACTGATGAACGAGGTTATATCTCTAGGGTTTGTTTTTCCCTTGGCGGTGGGTGTTTTCGGAAACAACCAACCGCTGTTGTCTTGTCTATTGAAGTTAAATACATGGTTGTAACCGCAGCGACTAAAACCGCCATTTGGCTTCGTCACCTTCTCATGGACCTTTCGTTCAATCAAACTACTCCCACTCCTATCTTTTTTTATTCTCAAGGAGCTCTTGCCCTCATAAAAAATCCTATTCACCACTCTCGTACGAAGCATACTGATATTCAATATCATTTTACTCGTGACAAAATTGTGGATGACATGGTCTCATTCTCTTATTGCTCTACCGCCGATCAACTTGCCAATTTTCTTACCATACCTCTTCCTTGCCCTTCATTCGACAAACGTATTTTCTCTTCTAGCCTTCGTGGCTAAATCGGTGCTTCAATCGAAAAGGGGGTATTACAATTCAATATTCCACTTTTCTTTTGAACCAGTATGTTTAGTTAGTTTTTGTTTCCTCGATAATTAAGCTATAGAATACTAAGTCATAAATATACTACTTTGATTATTGTTTTGTAGTTATTTTACCTTCTTTGTACATATTGTTTTAGCGTAGAAAGATTCTCACCAACTCTTAGAATCTTTCTAAGTAGTAAATCTCTTACCACTACTAGATGTTCCTTGATTAGTTCTACCTCCACTTCTAAATATACCTAGATTAGTTCTACCTCCACTTTTGTAAAGTGCATCTTCCACGTTTGGGTTCCAGCATAAAACTCAAATATGTCAATATCTTTTTCATTCATTCAATATGTTGAACTTACGTTCACGACAACCTATTTTGTCATTGTTGTTTTCTTTTTCATTTGTCCTTTTTATCTATTTTTTGTCCTTTCCTATTCCTTTGTTTTAAACCTTTATTTTTACCTATGGCCGCTAACATAATACCCCTCACCCTCTCTCCCTCTCTCATGTTCTTTCTCACTCATTCTCTCTTTTCTTTCTCTCCATCTCCATCTCTTTATCTCTTCCTCCCTTTTTTCCCTCCCTACCTCTCTCTCCCTCTTTCCCTCTCACCCTCTAATCTATCCCTATCCCTTTTACTCCCTCTATCCCTCTCCCTATTTCTTCTTTCTCCTCTCCCTTTTCCCCACTTCCTCTCTCTTCCATTCCCCTTTCCCTCCCTCCTCTCTCCCACTCTCCTCTCTTCCTTTCTCTCTCGCTCCCCCTCTCCCCCCTCTCCCCTCTCTCTCCCTCTCTTCCTCTCTCTCTCTCCTTTTCTTCTCTACCTATCTTCTTCTCTCTCTCTCTCTCTCTCTCCCTCTCCCCCCCTCTTCTTCTCTCCAACTCGCCCCCTATTCTTGTCTTAATTTCCCTCTCCTTCTCTCCCCTCTTTTTCTCTCCTTCTCTCCCTTCTTCCTCTCTCCTTCAATTGTTCTTTCTCTCTCCTTCTCTCCTCGTCTTCCCTCGCTCTCACTTTCTTCTTCTACTTGTCGTCCTCTCTCTAATTATTTCACTCTCCTTCTCTCCCTCCTTACCTCTCTTTTCTATTCCTCTGTTCTTCTTTCCTCTCCCTCTCCCCCTCTCTTCTTATTTCCCTCTCTCTCTTCTACTCTTCCTCTCTCCGTCTCTCATTCTTTCCAAATCCCTTGTCCCTCCTCCCTTTTTCTTCTCTCCATCTCTTCCTCTCCCCCTCTCCCCCGCTCTCTCTCTCCCTCTTTTCCTCTCTTCATCTCTCCCTCTCTCTCTCTCCCTCTTGTTTTTTATGAGAACATTGACAACAAATTTGCATCTTCTACAACAACACATGAGGATGAACTTGTTAGAGTTGTTGCTCTTCGCATTTGAAAAGGGAAAGTTTTGCAAAGGTTAAGCATGGATTTTATTAAAGTGCCTTAAAGATCATATCTACGAACGCAGATAAAGAGTTGTCATTTAAAATTCGTCTCTATGAGTATGAAGACGAGCGAATTATCTAGCACCAAAGGGCTACTGCGTAATGTCCACTATTTGGAGTTCGGAAAATTCGGATGGGCGAACATCAAAATTTTGGGAAAATAGTAGTCGGGGTTCTTGGAGTACAATGAGAGCTTAAGAATGTCTCCAAGCACCAAAAATGTCACATGAATTTTTTTTTTCGTACTCGTAGAGGGGACGAAAGATGAGACGCCTTAAAATATAAATTCTTAAAGCTTTAGGGCTCTTTTTTTCTAGTACGTCTAAGGGGGGACGAAAGGATAGACGTCTTGAAAGCTGTATTCTTAAAGCTTTCAGACTCTTTAAAGATTGGAGGCATTGGGGTGCTCTTTAAAGATTGGAGGCATTGGGGTTCAGAAGGGCGTGGGACTAGCGAAGGCAAGGCAAAAAACATGGGTCGTCAAGGGGAAATGAGAGGTGTTCAAACATCCCCTCACTCATGGATTTTCGGAACTTCAAGCTTTCAAGCCATGAGAGAGGTTTCCAAAACGAATGACACCGAGAATACAAGAATAAATGCTAAGTGGAGCAATATAACAAGATTTTTGACGGCCACAGATGTGACCTGCGATGCCATAGGCTTCCTTTTGACAGTTGGACGTTTGTATTTGTTTCTCACGAAATGGGGAGTTTCTACTCTTCAAAAATGTGTTTGTGAGTGCATATTTTGATTATGGTATTTTTGGATTTGACAGTGCAAAGTATGTAGAAATTAATGGTAACTTACTGCTCAGGGGAGCAAATTCAGAGACTCTTTTTGCTATAGACTCAGGGGAGTCTTGCCTTCACAGGGGTGCAGGTTGTCAATGTTTTTGTCTACGAGGGTGGCAGTTGTTCTTGCTGAAACACAAAGGGGTCAAGATTTTCCTAGAGGCTTCTTGGAAGCTGTCCATTCTGAGGACTTATGGAGGTCTCAGAGTTTCAAAGTTCTCTCTTTGTGTCAATATAGAAAACCTATATGGGATTTTAGGTTTGAGCTTAGTGGGTCAAATAGGGTGCTTGTAAACTTTTTAGATAGATTTTTTTTAGTCTTGGAAAAATTGGTTTTTGTTTACGTTGCTTTAGGGGACCATGTAAGAGCAGGTACACAATTTGTTGGATTCGCACAAGTTGGCATGAGGAATCTACAAATTTTAGGAAAAGATCATTCAATCGATTTTCCGCAAGTTCCGAGGATTTTCAAATATCCATGGTCATCTCCCGTTTTGGGAGCTGTAGAAAAGTAGAGGTACTTGGATATCCTTTTCGCTAAATACTTGCAGTATAATACAAGTGAAATTTTGGCAACCTCATCGATGACTAGGATGGTGGGGAAAATCAAGCGAATTTGTTACTATTTGGTTGTTTGGAAATGGAACTTGATTCGTTCCAATGTTGAAGTTAATGCCCAGAAAATATTGAGCGTCGTAAAACAACCTTAAAAAGAAGTTTTGGCACATATTTTTGTTCTTCTCTTTCATTTTTGTATTTTACTCATAATTAGCACGCAACAACTTATGAATAGCAAAAAATATGTTACGCTTTGTGGAATGAACTTACCAAACTTTTTCTAGCACAAATAGAGTGTTTCATGAGAAAGAAATGGGCATGTGAAGCCCAACCAATAGGGCTCCACTCCATGAAGGGCCAAAAGTGGTTTTTTTCATGGTCCTTTTTAATGATTTTGTAAATTTTGAACGTCGAGATCAAAATCCACCTGAATTTGTTAAGATTCGTAGAATCGAAGGAAACAAGGGACGATCCCGTTGAAGGTAATGATTGAAGGGATCCTAGAGCCTTCCATTGTAGCTCTAATTGCGTAACCACTACGCCACCAACCCGGATATCGTGAATGGTGAGTCCTTATTGTTAGTATATTAGTGTGGATCCGAGTATCCATCGGTAGAATTGTCCTACGTTAACAAAATCCTATGGCCATATTCTACTCATTCGTTAAAAAAAGCCATAAAATGATTACTTTGGAGCCATCTCAACAATGTACAACAATAATCTATGCCTCCTCATTAGATTGTCATATTTTGTTATACTGTGTACTCCACTTCTTTCCCACTTTTGCAAAGTAAAAGTATAAGTCCCGACCACTTTATCTTTTGGAATCATAAGAAAAAAATTAGAGCTCGGCTCCGTCAAATCACTTTTTTTTTTTATCGTGGAGGGACAAGGCGTTCATTTAGTGTTAGGCTCCATGGAGACGATTTACATCTCATATTTCATTTTTTTAGATGAAACGATGGTGGTTCCACTGCGTGCCCTTTCAACTTTTGCCATGTCGCAATTCTAATCTATTAAAAAAACATGGGAAAAAATTAAATGTGTTTATTTTACTTTTTCTACTGAATGTTTTAAGTGACTGTGGCCTTGTCCCCATGTGCCGAAGAAAGGGTTTTTTTCTGTCGTTTTCCTCAAAAATCTATCGCCGTACAGATTAAATTGCAACCGTATGAAAAAAGTGAAAATGAAAGCTTCAAACTTATAATGGACCACATTTTGGCTTGTTGTATTTTTTGAGTTCAACCCACGGCCACATCATACCACATCATTTTCAAATTTTACCTTAAAAGACGTCGGAGATGTGTTTTAAATTAAAGTATCCTCGCACGACAAAGAGGAAAACAAGTTTGTACGTGTCAATGGTTTTGAAAGTTTCAGTCGACGAGGAAAAGTACAAGATTTTTTTTTTTTTAGTACACAATTTGTTTGTTTTTTTTAATTAGCGTCGACGCAGAAAAGTTCACAATTTGTTTGTTTTTTTTTAATTGGCGTCATGTACTATTTTTCTTAGATTCCGATGCCTTTTCACGGCGACAGGACAAGAGACACAAAAGCAAAGGCATCTTCTTCAACCATGAGTGACATAGAATGAAAGGTTGTACATTTAGAATGTCTAGACGTCACAAATTAGTCACAAAAAATAAGGTGCGACAACACAGGTTGTAGACTGTGTGACGGCCTTCACGGGCATTGTCGACGTATACAATCGTCATAAACATTAGTAACTATTTTCAAGCATGATGACAATTCGAAAACAGTGTAGGATAATCTTCGCCACAATACAAATTAAGTTCACTAAGTTTCAATTACATGCAAACATGGCCTTGATGTTTTTACGCGTTTAACTACAGATTTTGGGCAATTCAAATTCCTTTTCGGTTACGTTTCTCAAAAATTTCACGAGCAATTTCAGAGTATGCTATTTCTTGTTCCTTTCCATGCATAACACGTGTGATAATTTAACAGGTGCGACCAGTTTCCCGCGGCTATCCCAATCATTGAGGGTGAACCACAATCAGGCGAAAAGTAAGGTTCATTACTGTATAAAGTGCATTTTGGTAGAGAGCCAGCACATTTTCGTACAGGACCGTACTGTTTTTTTTTTGTATATAATATGATTACTGGAGATTCGTGAAGATTCTCCAATCTCCAAGCTTTTGCAGGTGAACCTTTGCACTAACTGCTAAGGGTGAAGTTCCATTAGGCGGTCCCAGTAAATGTACGGAAAAGTCTACTGACTGCGTTTACTGGAAGTCCGCTCCAGTGTGTCGGGCCAGGGAAAAACCTTTCGAAATTATGATTGGTGCCACGAAGTTAGTGTTCACATATGAAAATCTAAAAATATTCTTCAAACGGAAAATTGAAGGATAATATCTGTACCAGCGGAGGTGGTTAATGATTCGTACGAAAAGTTTGCGGCCAAATTCTAATTTTGAAAATGGAAATCAAAATTTCGAAACGGAATTTCAAAAAGACGCCGCAAACTTTGAAGGTCGGTGGGTGTCAGACGGAGCGCGCGATGATACTTTCGGTTGACGTGTTTCCAGCGTGGCAGGCGACACATGGCCTGTACGACGTGCACGCGTGTGATCGCTTGTTCAAAGTAGATTTATTTTTGCTTTTGACGTGTACCAATGGCAATCATCTAGTGGGCCCCAACTCTCCTCGCGAGGAGAGTTGGGGCCCACTGGATGATGTGCCCGATTGCTTCACGGATCTCAAAAAGTGAACCATCCAACGGTCAGGAATTACGCCTACATCATTGGAGCTTCCCGACAGCTTTCCAGTAACGATGTTTCGTCCGACAAAAATAAAATCTGGTACGTCTCTCTACGGCTCTGTACGAAAACATACGGCGTCCAGTAACGAACCCCACTTTTCGTATAATGGAACTTCACCTTAATCGCATTTTCCATTCAAAGCGAGACACGTGGCGGTATAGTGGTCGTCCAAATGCAACCAAAATCGCACGCGCCTAATTTAGGGTTTCTTTTGTCGTTTCATTCAATAATGCGTTTGCACCGACAAAGGTTTTTGTCCGTACAGAGACAGCTCATAATCCATAAGTACGATTTTTCTGTCCTTTTCGTCTAAAACTGATTTTTACAGCGAGAATATACTTAGCCGTACAAGTAAAGTACAGTACATGAACCGAAGTACGATATTTGTCCTAGTGTAACTTATTATCTAGCTTCATTTTGTCGTCTTTCCTTTTTTCGGCACATCGCCACGTCACGTCAACTCGTTTTGTGACGTCATCATCGAGAGAGTTGAATGGGTAGTGACGTGTGAGAAACGAACAGAAAAGTCAAAATTCCTTCGTCCGTTTCTCAAGTTTTCAAAGTTTCAAATTTCAAACGAGGAAAAGTTTCACTCTGTTTTGATTTTTTCCAATTCCGTACATGTACGAATATTATATTTTCCACGTTCCTTCATGGGTCTTTGCAAGCCGCCGTTGCCTTCTCCGCCTCCCTCCCTCCCTCCCTCTCCCCTCGCCCCCTTTTCCTAGAATCAAACGCGATAATTTTGGTACGAAATAAATAAAAATTGAAAAAGTACAAATTTGGACTAACTGTGCGCGAAATGTGGTGACAGGTCGCACGGGAAAAGACAAAAAACGAAATCGAGAAGCTACGGTGGAACGTGTTTGACCTTTCCGTACTTGAACCGAACCGAGTGGTTGACGAAACCGAACCAAGAATTTTATAAAATACGACGAAACAGCCCAAACCACTTTAAACGATTCAACCGGTTTTTGAATTTCAATAATCGAACCGCCTAAAAACCCGTTTGGGCCCAATCGGTTCGGTTTCGTTCCAAACTTGTTGAACCTATAATAAAGATGAAGTTCTATAAAAATATAAATTTAAAAAGGAGGTTGTTTACAAAAAACCCGGACCCCTCCGTACTCCATCGCACCATCTGTTTTGATTTTGTATTAGCAAAACAACATTAAATAAAATCTTGCCAATATTCTTTGAAGGTCCGGGAAGTAATAATGACCGTTGGATATTCATCCGCATGGCATTCGCTCCAATGAGTTATGTAATTGAAAATTGACTACTGTAGAGGAATGTAATCGTTACAGAAATAGAAGAGTCGCGACACGTGGATTTCAAAGTTACTTGTCACGATGGGTTACCACCGTAATTGTAAAAATTTGCACATGATATGTACCTTCGGAAAAAAAGGACGCAAGTCCACCGGAATTCCAACTGAAACTCCAAAAGTTATTTTGTAACGCTCTTTCGTCACACTATTCTTGGCAACGCTCTTTCGTCACATATTTTCGGCAACACTTTTTCGTCACACTATTTTCGGCTACCCTCTTTCGTCACACTATTTTCAGCAACGCTCTTTCGTCACATTATTTTCAGCAACGCTTTTTCGTTGCACTATTTTTGGCAACTCTCTTTCGTCACACTATTTTTGGCAACGCTTTTTCGTCGCACAATTTTCGGCAAACACATTTTCGTCCTACTATTTTTGGCAAAGCTCTTTCGTCACACTATTTTCGGCAACACTTTTTCGTCGCACTATATTCGGCAACGCTTTTTCTTCGCACTATTTTCGGCAACGCTTTTTCGTCCCACTATTTTTGGCAACTCTAATTCGTCACACTATTTTTGGCAACTCTCTTTCGTCACACTATTTTCGATAACGCTTTTTCTTCGCACTATTTTTGGCAACGCTTTTTCGTCCCACTATTTTTGGCAACGCCTTTTCGTCGCACTATTTTTTGCAACCCTCTTTCGTCACACTATTTCTACATTTTTTAAGCCTCCTTTCGTTTCGATACTCGGTTTCCTAAGCAGTAACGTTTAAAAATGAGTTGGTGTGAGGGTGCTTTCGCATGTGCTAAAGTTACAGTTATTTTCTGTCGTTTTCCTCCATAACTTAGAAAAAAACGTGAAAATTTGCAGCCGTTACCAAAAAATTGAAATTACCACTGTACAAGCTGCGTTACCTTGAAACTTTATATGTGCTTACAGTCTGTCGTCTAGCGCGATGTAGTTTGTCGTCTAGTGCGTTTCGACCCAATTTCGCGTCCCTCGGCTCATCTTCAAACTTTATTTAAAATCACCTCGCGAGATGATTTTAAATAAAGCTCCATGAGGTGAGCGAATAAGTAGATGTTGTCGCACGTGTCGAAATTTTTTGACAATTTTTGTGCGCGGAGTACCAAACAAAAAAACTGTTGCACGTTTCCGACCTGTGCGTGACTTTTTTCCGTGCGTTTTTTTCCGTACGGGGGCCGTGGAGGGGGTTTCGGCCAACGGACGCCATTTTGCAAAAGCAAAGTTCGTGAAAGTGCCTCTTTCGCTCTCCCTCTCCCATCAACGTGTCTATCTCACAATTATTGCAATAAAATAAGGCAAGAAAGGTATCAAATGAAAGATCTATGAAAAGTATTTCTTTTGGCTGTCTTTTACCTTATTTTGATGGCAAGTAGATTGAGAACTAATTAAAACGAATTGGGAAACCATGACGGAAGTTTTATAATGACGCACCCTTCCGGTCCCAACCCATCTAAACACCCATTCCACATGGATTTCATTTGAAACACAGCCGAAGCCGACGGAGACCCGGAACAGACATCCGGCATCATTCAGCATCTCTGTGTTGCTGTAGGGAACTCCCAGGCCAGTGCCTCCAGCCAGACGCATGACGCAGGCATGGTACGGAAATGAAGATTATACATTAAAATTGGTTGGTGTGAATTTTTTTTTACGATTTTTAAAATCCAATTTTACATTACCTGGTTCTACTCAAGTTAAAACACGTGGTTTTGAGGACTACAAGATGGAAACCATTGTCCGGAATTTTACAACCACTAATGATTGTCGTATATTGTCCGTACATAACCCGAAATTTTAGGGCCAGTAATGTTAGCCGTACAATTCGAGAAATCTCTTGATGGAACTTCACCGAGAGTCAGGGTTTGTCCCCATGTGCATAAGTAAGGGTTTTTTTCTGTCGTTTTCCCGTAAAACTTAGCGCCGTACAGCCTAAGTTGCAACTGTACGAAGGAATCGCAAATTTGTAGAGTACAATTTGCGTCATCCTTGAACTTAGGATGTACGAAAATTTGTCATCTTGTGCTTTTCGACCCACTTCTACGACAAAAAACGTCATCTTCAAACTTTTGTTTAAAACACATGCGCGATGTGATTCAAAATTAGGTTTTTTAGATTGACAAATAGGAACATGTTTTCGCGCGTGCCGTAAATTTCGATAAATTTCCTACGATTTCCAAGGACAAAGAAAAGTACATAGTTCGCTATGTTTTGTCTGTTTGCGCTGTAAGAAGACAAAAAGAAGTTCACAGTTTGTTTGATTTTGTCTGTTTTCGTCCAGTACAGATTTTTTATTTGCAGGGGTCTTCAAATTCCGATGCCATTTCACCTCGAGCGACGCGAAGGGCAAAGCGCATCTTCTTCAACCGTGAAACTGCCAGACTGGAATGCGGTACGTCTACAATGTCACGGTAAGACATGCGACGTCACAAAGCAGCTCCAAAAAATAACGTGCGACCACAAATTGTAGACGTTGACAACCGTCACAGGTACTGTCGACGTATACAATCGTCACAAGCGTAAGTTACTATTTCGTCTTTAGGCTGCGGCCCCATGTGGCTAAGTTCGGGTTTTTTCTGTCGTTTTCCTATATAACTTAGCGTCGTACTGCCTAAGTTGCGACCGTACGAAGAAATTACAAATTTGTAGAGTACAATTTGTGTCATTCTTGAACTTAGGATGTACGAAAATTTGTCGTGTTGCGTTTTTTCGACCCACTGTCACGTCATATTCAAACTTATCATAAAATACATCGGCAATGTGTTTTAAGCTAAGCAAATCCGTCTACACCAATCTGAAAATGTATTCCCACGTGTGAAAAGATTTTAGAAGTTTTTGACGACAAAAAAAAGTACAGGGTTTGTTTATTTTTGTCGGCTTGTATGTTGTACGATTCTTTTTTTGCAGGGGGTCTCGACGCTGCAGTGTCATTTCACGCAAAGTTGAAAAGTCTGCGAACGTGAAAAATCTGCGAAGTAATGGCGGCCGGACGGGAGAGGTTCTTTTAATATGTCGAAAAGTGACAAATTGTCACAAACCGATGGTTCCTTGGAGACTCCGATTGGTTCAGCGGCAAATTTTTATCTCCACTCTTTTCCTTTTCCCTCGAATCATGACGTAAGCAATGGGAATCGTCTTTTATCAAATAAGGATTCTCATTTCATGGTCGTGAAAGAACTTCTTGACGATGTCGATTTAACAAATGATCCAAATGTGAGGAAAGTGGAAGGAGGAGAAAATACTGACAAGACAATATGGACCATGGACTCCAAAAAAAATAAAAATATTGATAGGAATTTTTCTGATAGGAATGGAGAATTACCTTTATTGAAATTTGAACTTAATCCAGAAACATTGTTAGTATCGGAGTCGGAATCGGAATCGGAATCGGGATCGGAATCGAATTCGGAATCGAATTCAGAATCGGCATCAGAATCGGAATCAAATTCGGATTCGGGTTCGGATACGCTGTCGAAATGGTTTTCGGAATCCAAAATGAAATTGAAAAAGAAAAAAAATATAAAGAAAAAAGAATCGGAAACAAAGAAATACAATCAGAGGAGGAGAATCGAAATTTTGCATCAGTTGCATCTGGCCTATCCAATCTGCTGTATGGGAGTTCTCACATATCTTGTCGGTATGATTTCCGGTGAGAAAACCAATTTCTAAACCTCTTGTTTCGAATTAATTCTCAAAATATAAACAAAATTTTTGTCTTTTCAACTCTTCGTTGCACGTGGTGCAATGTCTGTTCTAAATATTGTGGAGGTAACAGTTTGCAATCATGTTTTCTAGAGGGAAAAATGATATAAAACACTTTTCCTAAATAAAAAATAGTTCAATCCACTGAAGGAAAGAAAGGAGGGCATCCTTCTACATATGTATTTTGAGATTCTGTTTTCCTACAGGATTTAGTCTTTCTGTGTAATTACTCCTTTTGGGTTTAGGGAAATAGAAAGAGACGGCGGCGGTTGAAAAAGACGTGTACGGATGTGTGACAGTATGTTATTTTGTCGGTTTTGGCTCTTTTTTAATAATTATTCCTGGTGGGTTTTTTTCTCCAGCTATGTTTGTGGGTCATTTGGGGAAACTAGAATTGGCAAGCTCCTCGATCGCCATCAGTCTGGCGACAGTTACAGGCTACAGTAGTCTGGTAGGTCTCTCTTTCCTTTTTGAGGCCCTTTCCTCTTCTTTTTTCCTCTTTTTTTTCCCTTTCTTTTTATCTCTTCTTTCATGCAATTCGGTCTTATTTGGCCTTAGGAATTTTCATGTTGAAACCGCTTGAGGGAATTGCGGTGTTAAAAACAACAATATTTGGCCTTTTTCAAGATACAATGTGAAAGTAGGTCACGCATCATGTAAAAGGGTGTGTTTGTTAAAAGGATTCTTTGGGAAACATATGTTCAAAGATTAAATACCAGATGTAAAAGTTGTACACGGTGCATGCTCTTCAGCGAAAATTGTACAAAATTGTTGTATGTTTGTGCAAGATTTGTGTACAATCTCGAGTAACTGGTTCATATATTTATTAGAGAATGTCTATGACACGCATAAAATGCTTGAAAGGTAAGATGTCAGATAAGATAAGGAATTCAAGTCTTTGCAATTTGACGAAGCAAAACTTATAGATTTTTTGTGATTATCTCTTCAGACTTATTTTTGTTGTTATCTTTTGATATGAAAGTAACATTTAGTGATTTTTAGATAGCTGTTTTTTAAACAACGAACCTACTGGCCATGTGCTAACCTTTGTTAGTTATTTTCTTCAATGAATGTAGATTGCGACGACCTTTCATAAACTTCATGTATTTGTATTTGATTCTTTCATTCGAAAGGTTCTCCTTACTAGTGATATTCCTTATGTCTGACACTTCATAGGTTTTTACATTTGTTGTTTTGTAAATAAACTCTGGGGAAGCCCTTTCTTACTAGAAATGTTGTTTCGTTAAAATTTTGGACAGTGCTTTACTATCAGTTTTCTGTGCTAGGAGTTATTTTGCTCACAAATTCTAACATTTATCTGTTTTCAAATTTTCTTCCTAGAGACGTTGTGTCCTTTACAAATTCTGACATTTTTTGTTTCTATAAATTTTACTGAGAATGTTGGTTTTTTTATCACTCCTAACAGTGTTTTGGTATCAAAAGTTCTTACTAGAGTTGTAATTCAATTTCAATTTTTTTAACATTGCTTTGTTATAAAAAGCACTTGCAAGAGGTTTTTTTTTTGTTTACAACTTCTGACATCGTCTTGCTATCAACTTTTCCTTATCAGAGATGTTTGATTTTTTTACGTTTCTTTGGCAATTTTTTGTTATGAAAGTTTCTTATTAGAGTTTTGCTTCGTTTGAAGTGGCTTCGTTTGTCTTAAAATTTCCTAGAGATGGGATTTTTTGCAACTTTCCACATCGGAATTTCTTAGTAGAGATGCTTTTTGTTTTGACGTGGTCTTCTTATCAAAATTCCGTATAGAGATGATTTTTTTCCTAATTTTGACATTGTTTTGTTGCCAAAATCTTTTACTGTTCTCTTGCATACAATTGCAACATTGTTTTGATTCTAGATTTTTTTAGTAGAGATGTTGCTTTGCTTACATTTTGGAATTTTCTATCAACGTCTCTAAATAAATGTGTGGTTTTGTGTACAAGCTCTGACATTTTTTTTTTTGGTTACCAGATTTTTCTTACTTGATATGTTGTTTTGTTTACAGCTTCTGACATTGTTTCATTAGCATATTCTTCGTTGCAGATAGGAATTTCTGGAGCCATGGATTCTTTTTGTGGCCAAGCTTATGGAGCCAAAAATTACACTGACCTTGGAGTCTATATGCAACAAGGTTTTCTTGTTTTAACTTTTTTTTCGATACCTATTGCAGTTATATGGATCTATGTAGGCCCCATATTAATTTTTCTGGGTTTGGACCCTGCGGTTTCTCACATGGCTGGAGTATACTGTTTTTGGCTTCTTCCGTCTCTATTTGCAGTGGCTTGGACTCAACCAATTGTTAAATTTATGCAGGTGAGTGTTGATATCACTTTTGCAAGTTTTTATTGATTGAGTATCAAGTGATTTTTATGGGTAAGATATAGTATCTTGTGGTTTAGAAGACATCGGTTCATTTAAAATATTGTATCAAGTAATATATTGAGACAGTTATGTCTTTCCATTTCACGCGATTGATTCTTTCAGTAGTTGTTGTCACGAAAGGGAGAGTGCTAAATGGTGAAAATGAAGGCAAATAAACGTTTCAATCCACTATGTAAATTGGTTCTACAGCTCAAAAAATGAGTGTTGATATTTTTTTTTCAAGTTATGATTAGTTGAGCGTCAAGTGATTTTTTTGTCTTCCTAGTATTGAACGGTTTTCAAGAAACGAACTTCCGCTCCTATGTATGCGCAAACTTCGACCCCATTTTTTCCTTCGTACTCTAATAGTTTGTGATTTATATTCAATGATTGCAGGCTCAGGGAGTGGTCAGACCTTTGGCAGTTACCCCTTTGATAACCTTTTTGTTAATCGCTCCCGTGAATTACCTCTTCATTTATGTTTTCAATCTTGGTTTTCGAGGGGCTGCCCTCGCAGTTTCATTCGGATACTGGGTCAATTTCTTGGGACTTTTGGCCTTTTTAAGGTTCTCTCCTGGATTTGAAAGTACTTGGGGAGGTTGGTCTTTCCGAGCTTTTGAAAATTTGGGAGTTTTCATGCAACTCGCGGGACCTTCCTGGTGTATACTTTGCATGGAAAATGTGGCGTTCGAAGGGGTTGTTATTATTGGAGGATTGTTGCCTCAAGCGGAATTGGAGGTATGTAAATTGTAATTAGATATTTGAGTAATCGGGTACTTTGGGAATTTGTCTGATTAAGTAATTTGGTTTTTGGGTAAATAAGTGAATGGGTGAATGGGTGGTTCGGTTATTTGGTAACTGGGAAAATATATTATAGATTGACGTCACTTTATCAAGAGAGCATGTTTCTACAACAATGTCATGTGAAAGGAAAACGCATTTCACGATACATATCATCTAATTTGTTTTACTTGAAACTCCTCTTTGTATATTTTTCTTCCATGATGGTGAAATATTTTATCACCATGTTTTGTACTCCGTTTTCGTTCCTCTGGCATTTCCATCCTCGTATAAGATGCAAGCAACTTAGACATCTATTGTTCTTTCCTCTCCCCTCGTCCTACATCTCCCTCTCTCTCTACCTCTCCCACTCCCTCATTCATTATTTTTTTCTTGGTTTATACTTTTTTTTGAGACCAGGTTGTTGCTCTCTCCATTTCTCTTGCTACTCTTTCCTTGATGTGATTTCCTCTCTCCCTGCGACTAATAATTTTTATGACGGTATCCCTCCCCTCCTCCTCGTCCTCTCTCCCCACTGCGCTTTCCCTCTCCCTTTCCTCCACCCTCCCTCTCTTCATTTCCTCCTGTCCCCAGGTTTCTGTCCTCTCCATCTGCCTCACCACTTCCGTACTTCTCTACAATGTTCCCACCGGCCTATCAGCTGCTGCCTCCACACGTGTGGCCAATGAGATAGGGGCGGGACACTGGAGAGCCGCGAGAAGGAGCGCCTATGTGGCCTTTTTTCTCTCGTGCGTTATTGTGAGTACAAATTTCTTTTTCAATTTCTTCTTTTTTGTACTTATTATTGTATTTTTTTATAATATTCTTTTATTTATGTTGTTTTATTTACTTATCACTTTTCTGAATCTATTGTCACCTTTAGCCTCTCGTGTTTTATTGACATCTGCTATGCTATTTTTTCCCTGTCAATTTGTTATTTATATGATTGTATTTAGTTTTATAGTTGTATTTGTATGTACTGATATTTTTCTGATTATCGATTTATTTGTTTATATATTTATTTATTTATTTTTATTAGGGGTTTTATTTATGGAGAGGGGAGAGGGGAGAGGGGAGAGGGGAGAGGGAGAGGGAGACGGGAGAGGGGAGAGGGAGAGTTAGAGGAATAGTAAGGAGTTTGGAAGAGGAAAAGTGGAGAGGAGGAAGGTTGGGGTTGAGAGAGAAGCGAGAAAGAACAAGGAGAAGAAAGAGGGAGAATAAGGAGAGGGGGAGAGAAAAAGGTTATAGTATGGCTTGAGTTAAAATTTGTTTTTTGTTTTAAGTGGGTAAAGAATGTTTTTGTACTTTCTACTGCCATTCTAACTTTTTTTGGCTGTTTTCTGTCGTTTTGTTTTGACATCCTATGTTTTCACTTTTATTTTTTTAAATCTGAAGTATTAATTTCTTCTATGTATTTTTCCAAAATGTGCCGATTTCTTTAGTCGTAAAGAAAAAAAAAAAAAAAAGAAAACGTTATGGAGATTTAGCTTGAAATTTTTAGGACTTCTCCATGGTTTATCTTTGTCATTTTTTTGTTTCATTTTTTATAATAAGACTATGAAAGGTTTTTTCCTCTTTTTTTTGTTTTCTAGGGTCTATCATCGTCAATGTTTTCTTTTCTCGTGCGACATCAATGGGGTTATCTCTTCAGCGACAATTTGGAAGTCATTGACTACGTGGCTTCAATTTTTAAGATATCAATTGTTACAGTAAGTTTATCTATCCTTTTCTTGTTATGGTATAACAAATTGTATCCTATTTTGAGACATTCTACTTTTCATGAACTAAAATAATGAATTTTTGAACCAGTAACCCAACCAACAACAACTAACTATATGTGATAAAGTATAAATTTCCACTATATTTGTGATGCACAACGTTCATGACTTAAACTTGCCTACCTATGTTTGTTTTTGTTTAGGATAGTACATTGGTGTAATTGATCTATTTTTGTTTATCAGTATACTTTTTCCAGTTCGTTCTTACTTTTTCCAACTACATTTTCTTCTCGCAGTGTTTATTTGACTCTTTGAATGCGGTAATATGTGGAATTTTGAGAGGCGCCGGAAAACAATTTGTCGCAACAATTACCATTTCCGTTTCGTATTATATTATCGGAATTCCGATGGGAATTGGACTTGCGTTTCCGGGAAAGTTGGGTGCTACGGGATTGTGGATCGGATTAACTCTAGGATTGGTAATTCAAACTAGTACTATCACATTTTATTTGTTTCGGATCGACTGGAGAAATGTCCTTTCAAAAACACATGTTAAGTCGAACAACGGTGATGGTTATCGTGACAAGAAAGCGACATCTTTCGCAATGGAGGAAGAAGCGAGTGATAAACACAATTTTTGTTGAACGATAATTTCTTAGTGCGTTTATTTTTTAGAGATCTATGTATCAAATAACGAAATGGAAAAAAATGGGAGCAGATAAGGTTTCAAAAGAAGTTGTGACATTAATTAGGTTTTTGTCAGACGTAAATTCTGATTCTTTAGCTGGTACCTTGTTAGTGGATGCGTTATAACTTTTTTATTTTATTTTTTAGCGACGGTGTTTAAGGAAGATAAAATACCTCAACTCAATCATATGTGTCCATCCCCATCATATTGCAAAAATAAAAGTAGACTTAAAAATGGCAACTGTGAGCTATTGTTAGGTGTTTGGTCCGTTATGTGATTCAAATTTTAAATTCTGTTTAGTACTTCAAGTTTCTTCATGCGAATCTACGGTCATCATTGTCAGTCTCAGCATGCAAATCTACGGTCGAGTCTCGGTTCGTCCTTATATGTATAGAAAGTTACTGTACTTCACGCAAATCTACGCTCGTCATTGTCATTCCCAACCTGCGAATCTACGGCCGTCAGTGTCAATCTCTGCATGCAAATCTACGGTCGTCATTGTCAGTTTCGGTTCGTCTTTATACGTGTAGAGTTTCTTCATGCGAATCTACGGTCGTGTTTTCAGTCTTGGTTCAGTGGTGAAAATCGAAAACTGGCGCGTGCAGACTTTGAGGGCGAATAAGTTCCAAGTCGACGTTTGCGTTTGCTACCTGACGAACAATTTTGTCGTTTGCTTGAAAAACTGCCAAGTTTGCCGACGAAAGGTGGCACGTGCGAATTTTGTGTGTGAAAATTTTCAAAAATGTGTCCACTCCGCAAACCTAGATATAAATGATCAATAAATAAAAAAGGCATAAAAGGCATTTTAGATGTTTTGTTGTAGACGAAAAACAAAAAGAAAACGCTATTTGAATAAAATGCGCTGAAGATTTTTTGAAGACCTTTGGTAGCATGCATGTGGAGGGAGCTTCAAGTTTGTAAAGTAGTCATGGAAACATGCCATTTTGCTTTCCGTACCATTAAGGCTAAAAGTAGTACATTACTAACAGACTGCTTTTGAAATTTAGATTTGATTTCGTTGTTGGGTAGACTCTTCTTATGGTACGGCCCCATGTAATTGTAACCTAGTGAACTTACTTTGTATTCTAGCAATGATTCTCCGTACACTGTTTTCCAGTGTCCCTAATGTGTAACAACGAAATTGTTCCAAGGCTGTGACAATTGTATACGTTGAGAATGCCTTTGACAATTGTGAGCGTCTACAAATTGTCTTGACACGCCTTATTTTTTGACACTTTTTGGAAAGTCGCAAGACACATTGTATTTTTTGAAACTTTTTGGTATGTCGCGTGACATCGTAGACGTACAGCCTTCGAGCCATGGTTGAACAAGATGCTTTTGCGTTTGCCTCCCCTATCCAGTCGCCATGAACGGACATAGAATACTTGAGGCCCCTGCAAAATGAAAGCATTTCTTTTTTTGGGCGTGTTTGTTGAATTCTTCCCAGCGTGACTTGGTTCACAAACATGGTGCCGCCCTCGGTGGATACCTGGTGCCGTGAAGTAGTGAAATTTGGAGTGAAGGAGAGGCAGGGTGAACAAGGTCAGAGAGGCGCGAGCTATAGTGGCGCCTTTGCAGATTTTTCATGTTCGTGAAATGGCATTGAAACCTTCAGACCCCGGCAAAAAAAAAGTCCATACAAGATGCAAGCGGACATAGAGAAACAACCGAGTACTTTTTTTTTCGTCGGCAAAACTTAAGAAAAAATTTGACACGTGCAAATATGTTATTCTATTTGTGAAAGTGGTGTTACTTTATTTGAAACACATTGCCAATTTGATTTAAAATAAGTTTGAAGATGACGTGACAGTGGGTCAAAAAAACACAAGACGACAACTTGTTGTACATCCTTAGTTCGAAGATAACGTAAATTGTACTCTACATTTTCACGATTTCTTTGTACGGTTCTACCTTTAACAGTATGGCACTAAGTTTTTGAGGAAAACGACAAAAAAAAACCTTTACTTAGCCACATGGGGCCGTACCCTTACATTTTGGGTTGATATCAAAGATTCCACTTGGTCGATACGAAATTTCTCTTACATTTTTTGCAAGAACTAGTGACGAATTTGAAAAGTCTTACTACCAGACAAGCTTTAGCTCATATTCTACAGCAAGAAATATGGCATATTTCCATGATGACTTAAAAAGCTTGTTGTCCACACATATTATTATTTTCAAAAGCGTACATGTACACCACCCATCGCTTTTAGCGTTAAGGATTTATCAGTGTTAATGCGAAATTAGAATTAACAATACTAATTTAGTTCAAGGAGATGTCAGATTTTAGTTCACGTCCATCAGTAATATGAAATGAAAGAGCTCTAAAAAAAAACGTTATGACTACCTTTGGGCGTAGTTTGATTGTAGGTTGAGTGAGAAAAGGCGAAAAAAAAAAATAAGGAGACCATGTCGGAAAGTCACAAAACCTTAAACATCTACAATGTCACAAAAAGCTAGATTTCTACAACCATCGCTATTTTTGTTGAGGTAACCAATTGTCACAAGTTATGTAGTAATCAACAACCATCACATGTTGTACCCACGTCTACCATCTTCGCGTTTCAAAGTAAGGATTTCATTTTCCCACATTGGAAAGTTCGGTAAAGTACACCTAGTATCGCTATTAGTCTAACGGGTTTTTTCGCCACCCAAATCATCTTTTCTTCGTGCACACTTAGCGGATTGTTCATCCGACGGTTGCGATTGAAATACAAGATTCTCATGCTCCCATTGGCGGTCTTTAATAGAAAATTAAACAAGTGTGCGGGGAGAAAACATGATTTAAGTGACCAAAAAAACCTTTGCACTAATAGCGATACACGGTGTAGTACGGAGAATATTCACTAAAAGTTCCACTTCAAACATCGATTACATGGGCATACCCTCTTACTGATGAATGTACATTTGCATCACTTTTTGCGTATCTAAGCTATTTTAGGGTTACGATTTACTACATCCCACACAAGAGTTGATAATTACACAACGCAAAATACATGAACGAGAACAAGACGACGAAATAAAAATAACCATACATAAGTCCTTCGACAAAAAGCCTAAGAAACCCTGGAAAACCCTAAATATCACCATAGCGAAGCAATACCACATGGCTTGACTCAAAAATACCGCATGAATAACTTGGGCTCGTTCCAAAATGAAAAAGGTTCTCTTTCCCTAACAAGAAAAAAAATTCCCAGTTCAATTGCGTCCAAGAAGTAAAATATTTGCACAACTTTGTAAGGTACTACATATAAATAAGGGATGTGGAAATGTTTAAAACTATCCTCAAGATGTTTTTCAACTATTTATTGTAAGGATTTTGTCCCACAAAAAGTTAAATCAGATAAAAGCTACAAGTACCACCCGTAAAAACTGCAGACTAAAGTTAACGTAATTGCTATGCTGATCATCTACAATTCACTAGTTTTTTATGGTAAATATAAAAAAAGTTAAAGTAATAGACAGACAATCGATAGGAAAACCCTGAAGTTATGAACAAGAAATAATTATATACCTGAAGGACGAAATGGAAAGAAGACATTC
Source organism: Zygnema cylindricum (assembly GCA_037447655.1). NCBI lineage: Eukaryota > Viridiplantae > Streptophyta > Zygnematophyceae > Zygnematales > Zygnemataceae > Zygnema > Zygnema cylindricum. The sequence continues at coordinate 29,491 of JBBHKE010002926.1, forward strand.
AGTACATTCTACCTATTATAATGATATATAATGCAAAACTACTGCTATTGGTTGCAAGTACTTTGGTGTTATTAGCAGCAATAGGAATTGCTCATGAATTAAGAGGGAAAATTAAAATCAATGTCGTCTTTTATTCCACCTTTGTATCGTGGATGATTATAATATAATTGCTAAATAATTAGTCTTTACTGATCCATACCGTATAAATATCGCAAGAGTTGTGCACTGAAGCCCCACCAAGTTCCCACCATGGTAACTTTCGACCGGTCCAAAATTATACAAAGTTAAGGAGCCAGTAAATACTTGTGAACGTCGTAAAACAATACATGGTCGATAAACATTACGTACTACTGTCCTTTGAAAAGTACGGTGCTGTACTTGACAGCAAAGGGGTAAAATTTTTGGTGGCTGCCCGTTTGCGACCACGGAAAACTGGAAAACTGTCTATCACCTGAGAGAAGCCAATATAGGTAACAAATGAGAATACGAAACTGTACCTCCAGTTTAGGAATAATAAAAAGTAAGAAGACCCTTAACCTCAGAAACCGCCTTTATGATATCTCATCCTTGAACCTCGATTTCTCGAATAAAACAAACGGCTTACGCCATCACCTCTTAATTTCAGCAAACCTAAATCGTCGTACAACGTAGGGTTAGTTTCCGTGGACGATTTACGGTAACCAAATCTAGTAAATGCAAAACACAGAAAAAAACAGAAAGCTTTCATTTTTTTCTTTTTTTTCCCAGCACCACATTATACACCGCAAATAAATTAAACACATATCTGTGAGTTTTATCATGTCGTCAGAATATCTGGTATCATGTCTTGTCTCCTTCCAAAGATAGGTGAATCAGTGTCTGGAAAGTTCTCCTGCCCCGGCAATGGACCAACCTTTCCATCTTGTCCAACTGCAATGGGGTATGACATCAAGTGCCCCGCAAGGTCTCTAATTTCGCTTCCACTAAAGGTCGCCCAATTGTGATCCCCGATTTTATTGAGTGCTCGTACACAAGCCAGTGACTCCGGTTCCCAAAAAACCCTGTCAAGAATGCCGGTATGTTCAGCCCAAAGGGACATTCGGAAGCCATGGATTTGACCTCTAGGCCTTCCGTAACGACTTGTCGCACTTATGTAACGAGGTTGGTAAGCGGCCATACATATTTCTGTGTCTAGAGAACCGTCCATGGACCTTTGATTGATATTTGCGGAACCGATAATCACGAATTCGTCGTCCACTGCCCACACAATCCCACAGAAAACACAACTCGAAACGAACAATTAGAATAAAAACAATCGAGTGATGGCGGTTTCTGGTAAAACATTTGGATGGTACGCACAGTCAATTTTAAACAATTCCCGAAGGTTTTGGATGAATGTGGATGATTCCTCTTACAATCTGTAAAAAAACGGCGACTTGATGGCGGTTTCACACGAGCTTCTGTCTCTGTTTCCGGTTAAAGACTTGAATGTCAAATACGGTCAGCATTCCCTAATGTTTTTCACAGATCCGAATGATTCGGGACGATTTTGCCAGAATTTCACAAGTTTTACAGAAAAAACGTCTTGTGCGTCTTTAAGGTTGTAATTTTTCCGTTTTCCAAACAAAGGCACCAGGAACAGAGATGTTTCCACGAGCCCATTGTGATTGCCTTCATTCAAACACAAACTTTTAATTCTCTCCGATTTTCTATAAACTAACCAGCCAGATGCAGCAAATGTGACGACTCAAGTGACAAAAAACCGTATAGATAATAAACTTACTGTGGATGGATAAATAGTATACTCCACCCTAAATTGGCTTTTGTCTGTGTCATTGCGATTCAAAATCCACGTGGTCCATACTATATGATGTGTGCATTGCAGAAAAATGATATGTGAAATTGGTGTGGTCAAAATTTTAGTTACCACAGAAAGTGACTATAACTCAGAATTAACAGAACAAAGCAACAAAAAAAAGAAAAAAACCAGCATACCTATCATAAGTTTCGAGTGGATGTAAATCATAAATCGTCGATTGATTTGAGCTCTAGCATACTGCGAACCGGCTGGTGGGTTTTCATACGGCTTATACTCGCCAGGTTGTTCGGTTTCCCTTTGTCCGAGACAAAAGAAACTGAGATAATCCTTCGGATGCTCGAAATGTCTCCCCTGTTTTCTTAAAGCTTCGGCAATCAAACCGTACATCATCGCCTTAGTTTTTGCTTCCCAATGTAAAATTTCTTGGGTCGATGCCGCGCTAACAATTCCATCCGGATACAAAGGGATAGCAATATAAGCGACGAACCTCTCTCCAGCCTCTATTTTTTTGCAGATTTTTAATGCAATTTCTACAGGAATGAGCTGCACACAGCCTGCTTTTTGATCATCGTCCCACATGTGGCAACTGCCCAGAAAATATTGATTTTCAATGTATATGAAATTTTTTGCCCTACGGATAGCCTGAATATAACCGTCCTGTGCACTTCTGTCCACTGTGTTTCCTTTCCCACTGATCAGCCCCATTAGAAACTGTTCTTGAAGACTTGTTGGAAACCCTGAGATCGATCCGGTGTCAATGGATCGGAGAATCTGAACATTCCACGATTCAGGATCGAATTCGTCGATGACAGCTGTCGCAGGTTCAATATCTCCTCGAAGGGAAGTATTTACTAAAAGATGTTCTTTTCTAAGCCCAGCCTGTTTCCTCCACCTCTGTTCAAAATTATCCAGAACATCCCAGGCAGCCGGTCCTTCCACTTTAGAATGGATATCATGCCATGGCTCCCTAGGTCCTCCCTTTTTGATATCTGCTCCTTCGATACTGCTCTGTAAGAAGTCAGTGGAATGGTAACTATTCAAGGTTCGAAAGAGATGGTGTCCTTGATTGTCATATCGGCCGTTGCAGAGATCGATTCCTCCGACAAACGCAGTCAGACGACGCCGGTAGAAACCGCCGGGAATCCCAGAATCCAAAACAACTGTTTTTTGATGATGTGTGAACATTCCTCCGATCTGTTAACATACATCAGAAAAAAAAAAAAAAAAATCATCGTCGATATTTGTGACTATGTTACTCGAGTAAAGAGCCATAATACCATCTACAGTTCAGTTAATTTATAATTTTTACGAACGGAAAACAATGGTGAATCACAGCAAGAAAAACCTATCAGCATTTCCAGTCCCCTTCAGCCTCCGGAAATTTGAAACACATCTTATTGGGTTCCAGACAGTAACAATTTGTTTGCTTTTTTCATATAACACTTCGAGTACCATCACAGAAATGCTGGGTAATTAATATTGCTCGACTGTAGGAAACAGTCAATCGCCATTTCATATGCAATAAACATTTATTGAAGAAAAGTAACCAACCTGGACTCCTCGGAACCAAGAAAGACTTTCGTGTGGATTCCTCGGACAAAGGACACAATGGACTCGCGAGCCTTCAAAGAACTTTCTTGTTTCTTCGTCTCGGGTTGCCATTATTCCATCCCTCATAAAACTGTCATGCAAACTTGTTTTGTCATCCCAAATGAGGAGAAGAACTGCCACTCCCTCTTCCGCTTTCCTTTTAAGAAGCTCCCCAAGAGTTACATTATCGACTTGTCTATCTGGGTCCCTTATGAGTGTTACTTTGTCGTAAACAGACCACCCAGCAATGTAGATAAAATGCTTCGCATGTTGTAACGCAAAGCAAACTTCTTCAAAGTATTTTTTCGGCTTGTAGATTTGACCTCCTTCAAGTTCAATTCGGGGAAGATGACCATCCTGAACATGAGCGTCCTGATACAAGTGAACACGACAGCCTTGTTTTGAAGAGAAAAAAACGTGTTGGAGATCTGGAGGGTAAAGAGATCCGTCTCCCACTCCTTGTCCAAAAGCCGGATCTATCTCAGCTTGAAAAAACTCCATCCTAAACTTAATTGATGCATTATGGACTTGTCTCCCAGCGTCATCTCTAATTTCATACCAACCCATTACCGGGTTTCCGGAGAGGAGCTCTTCCACGGGAATATAAACCTTTCCGATTGTACGAGCTCCCACATTTTGTTTGTCTTTCACTGTCAAAACCACTGAAGTCACGTTGTGGGCACAATAAATTATGAAGCTCTCGTCCCATTTCGGATTGATGGTCCCACTTGTGACAGCTGTCCTGCGAACCCGAGCTGTGTGGAGATTGACAGTGACATAACAGTCAGAGTGCTCCTTATACAATCCTGCAACTCTCTCCACGCTTTCAAATGCCTGACAGATGCCCAAAACAACACAAAAAGGAAAAAAAAATGCAATGTGGTTATAAGTACAGACGTATTATCTGAGAAAGTACACCGTGATCACTATTAGTGGTAATGTTTTTTTCTCCGCTTAAAACATCTTTTTTCCGCGCACACATGTCTGATTTTCGGTGGGATACGGCCAATCGGAAGGTGAGAATCTTACCTTTCAATCGCATCCGTCGGATTAACAATCTCACGACTGTGCTAGGAGAAAAGATGTTTTAAGTTGTAAAATAAACATTAACACTAATAGTGATACACGGTGTAGTCTGGAGAAATCTTAACTGGAGACGATAGTTGACACCCTGTCAGAATCATCATAGTTTCCCCATCAGGAAACAATGTAGCACCAACTACATTTTTCACTTATGTGAAAAGCATACCACAGGACTTTTAAAACCAACCAGAAAGTGCAACGAACCAAACAAAGCTCCCTTTTAGAGAAGTTTGAGAGAAACCGGAGCAGTATTGGCCTCCATTAACTCAAAAACGAAAGAAAAAAGAAAACAAAAAGGAACTTAGCAACAACATAGACAGCCTACCACTTGATATTCGCATTCGCGAATTACACCGTATCGTCAATTGCTACTAGCGTATGTAAAACTAATTTGGTGCCGGTTTTTTTTTATCCCTGAACGTAATATAGCGCTAATCATACGGATTTTTTTTCTCTTCGGGCTCATTTAGTAAGCGGTTAAAAAATCGTCAACGTCGCCCGGACTTCAATCAGAATTAATAACACTAAAATAAAAATCGTGCTATATATTTGTCACGCTATATATTTGATAGAGCTAATAGCGATTCACGGTGTAGTTTAACAAAATTCTTGTGAATGATTTCCACATGCATTTTAACTTGTTGAATCCTGTTTCCTTCATGCCGATGGTCTTCTTTTGAGTCAATGTAATTTCAGAGACATAATTTGTGAGTTAGGTCAGCTGTGTGTGTTCATTAAGCAAAATAACAACACAAGACTATCGGCATTTTCAATCTTGTATAATGAGACACAAGATTAGGGTTTATACAACCAGAAATATAATTGACCCATTTATATATCGATAAACAAATCAAACACATAATTTGACGTGAAATATTAATCAAATTAGGTGAAGTCGTGCATCCATTCATGGTATTACTGCTTTCCTTTATCTGAGCTAAAAAAAGAAAAAATAGAGAAGAGGGGATTTTTTTCTCAAATAAACATATGAGGATTTTATTGACACAGTGGAAAGCTACCCTGACTTTATTACGCGCATAGCGAATCCTGTCAAATTTGACCTTTTTTTAACACTTTGTCCTCTCGAAATCTCCTTCAGAAAACCTCCTCTAGGATTTTCACACTCACCCCTTTCAAAAACCCTTCAAGGTTTTTGGAAATAGGCTTGTCACTGATACAGTTTACAGCCTCCTTAATAGTCACATGAAGAGCGCCATAAAGAAGACGAGGCGTGCCTAAAAGAGCCATTATCTTTATCTGCAGCACCATAAAAAAATTCCAGAGGAGTAGATTAAGACAAAAGAATACCAGAATTCAGTAAAATGCTGGTTTAAGCAGAAATTATAGAATTTTCAGGGCATTTGACAGTTGACGAGCAATTAAGAAAGATGACATTTCTCCAAAAAATTGACCATTATCATGCAAAGTCGGATTGACTCACAGCACCGATACAGCTAGAAAACCCTCAAAAACCCTAAAAAACCCTACTTAGGTTTCAATGGCGATCAACTCCCATAATCGAGAACAATAATCTTATCAACACAAAATTCGCCATCAGACAGGCTGCTTACAAAGGGGAAAAGAAAGGAAAAAGATATGTATAAAACAAAAAACCGTAGCAGGAACAATATTTGAACCAAACCAAAAATATACATTCACACCCTCACATTCATACTTACACTCAATCTCAGATTCACTCATTCACCTTCAAATTCATGTCAATTTCATATTCATAGTCATAATCACATTCATATTCACATTCATATTCTATCCAATTCACAATCTCACATTCGAATTTGTATTCATATTCATAATCTCGTTCACGGTTTCACATTCTAAAATTCACATTCCCGTTCAAATTCAAATTCATATTCGTATTCAAGTTCACATCCACATTCTCACATTCGCATTCAAATTCATATTTAGATCCATATTCATATTCACATTTTCACATTCACACAATCCCGTTCACACAACACATTCACATTCACAAATTCAAATTCATATTATATTCATATTATATTCATATTCACATTCACAATCTCTCATTCGCATTCGGATTCAAATTCATAATCACATTCACATTTTCACATTTTTACATTCTCACATTCACATTCACATACAAATTATCCATATTCACATTCACATCCACATTCACATTGACATTCGCATTCATATTCACATTCACGGTCACATTCTCACATATTCACACATTCACACATTCAAATTCACATTCAAATCATATTCATATTTTACATTCACGTTCGCATATTCACTTTCACATACAAAATCATATGCACATTCACATCCACATTCACATTCACATCCACATTCACATTCACATCCACATTCACATTCACTGTCACATATTCACATTCTCACACATTCACATATTCACACATTCACATTCAAATCATATTCATATTTTACATTCACATTTCCACGTTCTCACATTCACATTCTCACATCCGCATTCACATTCACATCAAGCTATGTAGTTTTCATAACAATTGTACTTAACTGCAAAAAAATGCTCCAATCAGGATACTACAATCTGAAGCTCACTGCACCATACATCATTCTGTTTTAGGATTCAGAAATTGGTCGACATTATTTATTGTTTATTCATTTATTGTTTTAGACATTTGATGTTAGGGTACTACATTCAAGAACAAACTTTGTGTCAATTTATCAATCAATAACAACTGCAATAGCTTTTGACTGCAAGCAACTAAAGATTATGAACTGCAACAGTTTACTAAGCTTCTGGAAAACGACAAAGTAGATGATAAAAAGCGACAGAAAAAGTTTGGAACTTAATGCACATAACTTACAGCAGTTAATAATGTAATAAAAAAACAAAACATGTCAAAACTGACATTTTCTGTACTTACATTTTCTTCACCAAAGATCATCTGTCACTAAAGATTACAAAAAGTTGCAACAATGAATGTACGGATTTCTCCGTACGTAAGTATGCTTACAGGATTTCTTGGGCTTTTAACAATGAATGTACGGATTCCTCCGTACGTAAGTATGCTTACAGGATTTCTTGGGCTTTTAACAATGAATGTACGGATTTCTCCGTACGTAAGTATGCTTACAGGATTTCTTGGGCTTTTAACAATGAATGTACGGATTTCTCCGTACGTAAGTATGCTTACAGGATTTCTTGGGGTTTTAACTTCGTTCGCAAGTCAGCATGTCAGGAGAGGTGAATAAATGTAAGAGATAGGGAAACAAAATAAAACCCTGAAATCTTTTCGAACTACACCGCGAATCGCTATTAGCGTCAATGTTTTTTTCGCCACTTAATACATCTTTTCTCCGTACACACTTGTTGGATTGTGGATCTGACGGTTGCGATTGAAAGGAAAGGTTCTCAGCTTCCGATTGGCGGTCTCAAATTGAAAATCCAACAAGTGTGTACGGAGAAAATATGTTTTAAGTGGCGAAAAAAACATTGACGCTAATAGCGATTCGCGGTGTACAGTACACCTTGTATCCGTATTAGTGTTAACCCTAAGGGTAGTGTTAACCCTAAGGTTATGGTTACATCAGGAGGTCTCTGTAATAGTACGGACAGCAAAATTTTGTATTACAGGGGCCTCGGTTACATCACGTATCGTCTGTAAATAAGTATTTACATACGTGTTCTTATTTGAGTGGTTCCCCGTAGGTCGACGATCAAATCAATAAAATAGTCAAAGATTTGTAAACCGACCATTTTCGTATGGAAATCCGTACTTGCGTATTACGTACGTGTACTTCGCAAGTGTAACCGCGTCAATGTACCTCAGAGATCTCCTTCACTCTACTGACATTCAGGAAAATACCGTATTTCTTTTCGGCAAAGATTTTACGGTCACCTTGTCCAAAGGCACGTGACTCCGAAGGCACGTGACTTTGGGGGCGTGTGAAAATTTTCATTTTTCATCGACGCACGTGTTCTATCGTCCAGGTGTACACCGCGAATCGTAATCTAGTGTTGTGTATCGGTAAGGATTTGCCGATAACCGATATGGGCCTTTTTCCGGGTATCCGATAATCTATATATCGGTACGATATATCGACATCGGTCTTATCGCCGATAAGTAGCCGATAATATCGGGTAATTATCGGCGATAATGCCGATAGCGATAACTATTGGCGATATCTGTACGGGCCGTATAGATAAATGTACGGCCAGTACACTCAACTGTACGTCTTATTGCCCGGACAGAAAGTACAGTAGCCGCCATGAAATCTGTACGGTTCTTATACGGATCCAGTAAAAACGATGTACCTTTCACAATCGACGCCATGGCTTTGTCCCTTTATTCCTTGAGATCCACAGGGGACCTGCCACGTGTCAATCTGTCGGCTTTTTTGGCATAAGCTGCCAAAAGAGCCATTCCGGGATGCCGGCGCTCACGCTGGCCCGTCCGCTCGTGTTTTCTCATTCCAAGTCGTCAGTTCGATTTGGCGGCGCGGAGAATGTTATTTTGCGTCCGTTGAACTGTGTCCGCCGTCCTTTTCCAGTTCCATGTTCATCAGTTTGCCAGTAAAATTGTGTACGTTGCCGTAAAATTTCTGTTCAGTTATCCGACAACCGTTTATGTGCTGCGCTGCCCGTAACAAATCGAAGTTAAACGGGAACGGAACAGATTTTTTATACGTGGCATGCCACGCTATATAAAGTCAATAAAATAATACAGTATGCTATAAAGTACTATTGTATGCATACTATATTTTTTTTAAGTTATCGCCGATATGGAATTTGTTGGTCTCAGACCGATATATCGGAACCTCTGACCGTTCGATAACCGATAACTATCGGTATCAGTGTTATCGCGATAAGTTTTTTACCGATACAAAACACTAGTAATTAGTAGTGTTGGGTATCGGGTAAATTCATATCGCGATAATTGCGATATTCGATATATCGAATATCGATCGAGCAGATTCCTCGATATATCGTACCGGGACCAACATAAATTATCGCGATATATATCGCAAAAAAATGGGTGTCCGTACAGTCATGGTACGGAAAATCGTACGGATATTTACCCCCCCCCCCCCCCCCCCCCACTGAGCAAGGGGGGGGGGGGGGGGGGGGGGGGGGGGGGGGTTTGAAAAAAAAAATGGAAATTTCATTTTTTTTATGGCTCGATATATCGGCGATATATCGCCAATATATCGCGATAATTTGGTTTTCGATATATCGAAGCGATATATCGATTATCGGGTACCTGAAATTCGATATATATCGAATATCGGCAAAGGGTCCTTGATACCCAACACTAGTAATTAGAGTAAACTACTCTAATTCGGTCGCTCAAAATTTCTACTCTATCACATCAAATAGAGTAAATGATTCTAATTTTTTCATTATGCTATTTAAGGTAAGGTTTAATTAGCGTTTTTAATTCTAATATATGTTCGTTTTAAATAGTGTGGAGTACGGACGACGTCCGACTGTGCAAAATTGTACATTTATAAGTAAAAAAGTACAAATAATGATTTAATACAGGCCATTATCATGTAACTGCGTTTTAACAAACCACGTAGTGCAAACGTCATAGTGACGATAAACTGTACGTTTTGTCAGATTCTGTACGAATACGTTATTTACAGTAGAGGATATTAGCTTGCCAAATTAGAGTAAACCGCATAAATTAGAGTAAATTCCTTTTCGAAACAGTTCTATCACATAAATTAGAGTAAATTACTCTAATTATTTTTTTCTCTTTTTTTACTCTAATTTTTTCATTACTCTAATTACGATGCGCGGTGTAGCTAATTGACTTATAGTTCAAAAGTAGGTGAAAGTAGGCCCATACAATATGCCCATTGTATGCAAAACATACAATATGACCTTAAGACCCATATTGTATTCGGACCTATTCGGACCAATTAAAACAATCAGACCAAAAATTGGACCAATTAAGACATTCGGACTAAAAAAATTTATTTACACCGTCACATCCGAACGATCGGACGGTCGCTGATCAAAGTAGCGATTTTAAGAAGATCACACGAAAATCCCATAACACAACTAACGATAAAGGCGCCGACCAAAGGCCTACCATAAAAACGCCTACATTTGAACTATGAATTAACTGCTTCTGTATTAGTGAACCACCTCTGAACCCACCTCGCGGAGGTGGGTTCACCAATACACAGGCGTAGGGAGCGATTGCTTCGCAGATGAAGATCAAAATGTAATTGGACGGTCGACGTCTTCTCCCGGATACTTAGAGAATCGTAAGTTTATTTTCTGTAATGTTGTTTTCAAGAAACTCACGAAAATATAGTGCGGAATGGTACGGGCAAGTAAAAAATTTTGTATTAAACCTCACTTTTCGTCTGATGTAACCATACCCTAATAGAGACAAATTCTAATCGCGATAATTTCGCTATCAATATGTTGAAGCCAGTATATCGATTCTTGGAAGATGAAAAAAATGGTACATATCGGTTAACGACAAATGGCTACGGGATACACAACAAAGAAAATTTCTGAGCATGTGAGAAAGAGCCAAAAAGGGAAAAAGACAAGGTTGGGGCCGGTACGAGGCAGAGGTCGCAATCAGTTACCCGAAACCGTAACCGTCCGTTACCCGACCGCCAACGTCGGATGCGGAACGGATTCGGGTGCCAAGTTTGGGGGGCTGGGCGGATTCGGGCGGGTGATTCACAAAAAAATAAATAAAATCGGTTACGGTCGGTTAAGCAAAAAACGATAAAATTTGAGGGTTTTGTACTGTCCATACTATCCAACATTATTGTACTTTTTACCAGAATCCAACATTATTGTATTTTTTACTAGAATCCAACATTATTGTACTTTTTACCATAATCCAACATTATTGTACTTTTTACTCTGGTATCGTCGAAGGTATGAGGGAGATGTACCATTAATTTTGTACATATTCGGGTACGAGCGGGTACGTGTAGTCGCGAGAAATCGAGTTTCGGTTAAACTTTTTTTTTCCTAAACGTATCGGGTAACGAGTAACAATTTAGGAGCGTGACATAACCTGGCCAGGCGTAGGGTACTCAGATTTTGAAAAAAAAAATGTCAGTTTCAGTTACCTCAAATTTTGACTTTTGCAACCTTTGACACCCTGCATATGCCAATACGATACACAAAACGAAACTCTACACAAAACGATACGCTACTCAAAACGATAGACTTCACAAAACGATACGCTTCACAAAACGAAACGCTACGCAAAAGCAATCTCATTTCGGTCTCGTCCATCATTTCCGTGGAGCACCTCCCCGCGGTCGTACAAACCCGCCAAACCCTAGATCCCCTCACGCAGAACCAACGCCTCTGTAAAAGAGTGACAGACTCTTCCCTCTGGTGCCTCTCACTCCCTCTGTCGTATCATCTGCAGGAGCCGCCTAGGATGACGTTAGCCAAAAGTCACTTGACGTCACACGTCATCGAGCGTGACACGTCACTTATCTTGTGTCCGAGGCAGGTATCACTGTCTGACTGTCGCCTGTATCCCAACCCTTTGTCAGTTTGTTTTATGCATTTGTATGCCTTTTCTATGTGAATGTTACGGATGTGTACGGACGAGTTGTAACTCATTTTTTGACCTTATCTTTGAACTGTTTCCGTACTTTACAGCGAATGCAACTGAAAGGTGGATCGAGCATGTTGTTACGCAGATAGTACCTTTCAAATTATGCCAATAGACTTGTGCGGCAACAACTTGTAAGTCGAGATTTGGGTTTATCACGACTGTAGTGATTCGTCGCTTGTAGAAGTGGTTCAATGTTGTTAATTCGACAATGTCCAAAAAAACAACACTTAACATACGCCGAGAGAAGTGATGACAATGCAAAATAGTGATGCGACAAAGTGTCAATTTATCAACGTCTGAATCAGATTTTTGCAATTTGACAATGTTTGATTGAAAGACTTAGGGTGGCGTTCCATCTTGTAATAGTACGGCGAACATTACAGGATGTTACATTCTGAAAGATGTTCTTTCGCGTAGAGTCTTTAATCCACGTGCTTCGGAATGAATGGTACCACGTAAGATAAGATCGTATATTGAAAATCGTCAAATATTTTTTACACGGACCAACTTCGACTCGAAATCGTCTTTTATATACCATGTACGTGCAGACTAGGGCATCTTACCACACAAATTTTGTACTCTTTGCAAACGCTTCTCAAATGCGAGCTCATTTTTTTAGGGTTTCTGCTTTTTCACGTGACGAATGAGCGCTTCCACAAATAGTGTGACGAATGGCTGGTAACAAAAATAGCGCGACGAAAGTTCGATACGAAATTACTTTTGTGATTTCGGTTGGATTTTTGAATGTATGTATCGTGTGCGGAATTTTGCGATTTCCGTTGGTTTCTGTCTTGACACGTATATTCATTGTCCAGCGTGTCGTCGCTCAAATTTTTGTGTAAATGGTGATGTACCTCCTCGAGATACATCAGCATTTACAAATACTTTGGAAGCGAATGCTTCGCGAAAAAATATCCAATGGTCATTCTTTCCTCCTAGACCTTTACAGAATATTGGCAAGATTTTCTGTAATGTTGTTTGCGTATAAAAACAAAATAAGAGGTACGCCGTGGTACGAAAAGGCCCCGATTTTTGTAAAAAACCTCACTTTTCGTCTGATGGAATGCCACCCTTGCACCGCATGCAATGAAACAATGAATTCAAATTAAAAATTAAATGGACTAAAAAGTAACAACGTAGTTTTTGATCACCATCCAGTCAAGGTACGAAGAGAAGTTCAAAATAAGTCACACTACTTAATGAACACTATGATGACTTCTCACACCGACGACTAACAGACTCACTACTGTTTTTAATTAAAAAGTTGTGACAAAGGTGATTTAAATGACTCATTACTAACTGCTAATCCAACTAGCTGCACAAATATGTTGTTTGCAAATGGTAGGACTAATTGTGGACTTATTGTTAGATTCACTTCCTTTACCGCGTCTGAGTACCTTCAATGTCACTTAAAACAAAAAGCGAAATTGCGGTTGAGTGCGCACATAAAATACGCACTAAATTAGTAAAATAGGTTTAGTGCAAAATGAGCACATACAATATGCTGTTTAAAATGGCAAAAGTCAAACTGGTGGAAAAAACATATCAATAGATTCAAAATTAAAAATCAGAATTAATTGCTTGGTTTAATGTATTTTATGGAAAGTAAAATCGAGTCTAAAATGAGTTTAATATTAAAGCCATTAAATTATGTTAATCTGACGGACACATCTACAAGCACAGACTGGCAAATTGTGTGAGCTATCATAGCACTTGTAAATTGTAAGTGTTCAACTATTACATGTCTTGTCTTAAGAAGGTCAGCAAAATAACAACCACGTCTCATGTTGATTTAGGTTAAAGAGCAATTTCTGGCGTTACTTTAATGTGAGAACCGAGTTCCGAGTGGAGTATGTACGTTTGGGTTTCGTGCGCGCACGGCGCACGAAATTAATTTTATGAAGGTTTCGTGGCATACGGCGCACGAAATTAATTGTTTGAAGGTTTCGTGGCATACGGTGCACGAAACATGTTCAACTATCACATGTCTTGTCATATGAAGGTCAACAAAATAGCATCCACGTCTCATAGCCTATTCCCACCGGAGCATTTCCCATTCCGATGATTTTCCGAAATCGATAATAATATGAAACTTTTAAAATCCTTTGTACGTACGAAAATTTCTTTCTATTTGTCGAACGACGATCCTTTCATTCATGACGTATTCCACCGGAAAAAAATTCACTTCCGCAAAAGACGGACGTTGGAATAATGTACGGCTTTCTATGAAAACCGTACAAACGAGCTTCCTCAAACTATTGCCGGATATTGAAGTCAGGTTAAAGTCGCGTATTTCGCCGAAAAGCTGACGTAGCCAAGACAACATCCGTACGACTAGTTCATTCTACTCGGGAAAACACTACAGGACTTTGAACCACCGTCGTCGTCCTTCGAACATTCAATACTGCAGGTTTGTTTTTCGCGCCTATGTTTGATGAAGTTGAAGCGTGTACATTTTCCGTAGTGGTATTAGACATTGGGGGGAGGGCTTATTTGGCAGGCGGTGGAGACCTTCGAGGAGGATTTTGGCCAGGCAATGTAAATCCCTCCCAGTTATTGATAAGGACAAAAAATTATCGCGCGAAGCGCGGAGAATTTTTTTTAGGAGTCACCTCGGTGATTAGGTCAGATGGACAAAAAAAAAAAAAAAAAAACAAAGTGTTCATACTTACACCGTTCCCATATAGAGCGTTCTCTACAAATAGCGTCACGGGCGTCGCATGAGAACATGTAAATCGCGTTCGGGACTCAAAATATCTACAAAATTTAACAAACGTTCACACTTTAAGCACTACACCGCGAATCCTTATTAGCGTTGAGAAATTATTAGTGTAAAGAAAAAATTAGAGTCATTCATTCTAATTTAGTGCCAGGAGACGTGGCAGATTATGGTCCATGTCTTTAAATAGTGTAGTTTATTCTATTTAAGGTATTAATGTCAAAATTTTGGGGTGCCGATATAGAGTTCATAACGCCAATAACGATTCACGGTGTACCATTTAATCCGTCGAACAAGCTGAGCCGCGCGTCACGTGAGAACACTCACGTATGACATTGAAAACAAAAAAATAATGTACAGTCATATTATGGTGAGAACACTCACATATAACATTAGAAACAAAAAAAAACAAGTACTGTCATATTGTCGTCTCGTTTGGCGCCGCAAGCGAATTTTTTTTTAGTACGCTACGTGAAATGAGGAGCATACGCGGAGAGTACAAAAATATCCTAGAGTCAAAATTGAATGAATATTTTGAAAAGAGGAGAAGGTATTTTGAAAGCGGAGAAGTTATGTACATTCAAATTTTGAAAAGTACACCGCGAATCGTAATTAGAGTAATGAAAAAATTAGAGTAAAAAAACAAAAAAAAAACAATTAGAGTAATGAACTTTAATTTATGTGATAAAACTTTTTCACAGTCGAAGTTTACTCTAATTTATTTAAGTACTCTATATTGGGTTATGTCGGCAATAAATATCCGCGCTGAAATTATAAACACTAAATTACGTGGACGTACAAAATCTGTCAGTCCGTATATGTAACAGCAATAGCAAATCGAACTTTTTTATAAAGGGGTATTTAGGTATTATGATTATAGAGTACTAAATTTGGTAGACGTCCACGAAAGAATCACGCTATTTGGAGTTATATTTTAAAAGTTATAGCGATGGGTGTATTTAAGTGACAACGTGGGGTCTAAATATCAAGTGGGTATCAATGAAACGGGTTAAGGGTCAAATTAGTACCGAAATTACGCGTGTACGTTTCATAAAGTTCTAACGAAACGTTTAGTATGCACGGTGGTTCGTTTCGTACAAATTTTAGTACGAAACGTCACTTTTACTTAAGGGAATTTAGAAGGAAGTTTCGCGTGCGAAATTTGTTGAACACGATCGTGCAAAGTCGCGTTTCGTTTGGCGCGCACTTTTGCACGTAAATGTTACGTAGTGAAACATAACGTTTGATTGGTTAGTAAAGCGCTAAGTAGTTAGTAAGAGATTTCGCACGTTTTTGCATTGGTCAGTCTGAGTCTTTGCTGATCAATGATTGGCCCAGGTAAAAGCCTGTTAAAACGGAGCGTTGACTCTGGCCTGGCGAGTCTAGGGCGATGATGGATAAATAGTGAAGTGTAAGAGGAGAGTAGACATCTTTTTGGAAATTCCGGTTGATCTTGGTCCTGAGCGATTAATACCAAATTGGAGAAAAGGCATTTTGCATTGAAATCTCTTACTAACTAAATAGTGTTTTAGTAGTTAAGAGATAAAATTATTAAGAGTGGAGAGTAATGGAAAACACTTTAATAATAAGGGTTGAGCCACGAGGGCAAGAGACCAAGCTAATGTTATGTGGACAAAATCTTATTCTAATTTAAAGTTTATCCTTACGTGAGTGTGGTCCAATATGGATGTGTATTTTCGAATGTGTGGAATGTGTGGTTGGGATTGTTTGTAGTAATGGGATTTTATGAAGTGGTATGAGATCTTGTTACATATGGTATTAAAGCTTTGGTTAGAAACCAGGGAGAAGTTTGCTCACCCGAAAATCAACTGCCGTGACCGGTAAGGGTGCTCTGACCTGTGTCGGTGAAACCACAATGTGAAGTGGTAGGGGATTGGAGGGAAACTAAGTGACCACACTACCAGCCGCCGCTGGTTAGATGTGGGGCGTGCTTAGGTCGTAAGGACTAAGGAGGGGTGGGCAGTGTAGCCACCGCTGAAGCTCACTCCAATTACCTAGAGGCCAAACAAACTTGCCTTCTCCTAGCTATGATTCATGTGTAGAGGGAGGGCTTCAAGCCATGAAGGGTGAGGATGTGAGGATTAGAGAGTAAAAGATCTTGATGTAGTGGGAAGTGGGAAATTTGCTAATGGAGGAGAAGGAAAGTGGAGTACTTTACTTCTTCAAAAGCAAAGGAGTCCAGAAATGACTCAAAACTTTTCAAACCCTAAATTGCTACCTTTGATTGATGTCAATTTTGCTGTTGCAAAATTTATGGTTAAATCTTACCTTTGAGAGCTTTCAATTTTGTTATTGCAAAATTTGTGGGGAAATTCTTACCTTCTGTTTCAATGTTGGGAATTGAAAATTTGAATTTGTACTAACTTACTGTCAATGTCTTTTTAATTTCTCAGATCTTGATCTTTTCAAAGGATTTGTTAAGGAGAAGAAGTCTTAGATTGGAGCAATCTGAGGACTTCAAATCTGCATCAAATTTCATTGGGAAATTATACTCTATCTTTCTTTTGCTTGATTTCATTGTGTGATAATGGCAAATTCTGCATGGAAACGTGAAATGGAGAATGCGTTGAATGTGTTGAAGAAGAGGACTGTGAAATTGGTCAAAAGATTTAATAATCATGCTGTCGCTGTAGATGAAACCATTTCCGAATTGAAAAGTGAATTGAAAGTTGTCAAAGAAAATGGAAATGTTTCAAATGAGAAATTAGATGAACGTATTAACTTAATTCAGACCAAGAATGATATGAATGACCAAAAGGGTGAGAGTAGTAAAAGGAATGCCAGTTTTAGGGAGGATGATCATGATAGACCTAAGAAGATAAGGGATCTGAAATTGTCTATTAGTGATGCACCATCGTTTGATGGTAAGAGGATCGATGAGTTGGATGCTTGGATTTTTCATATGGAGTATTATTTGGAGTATAGAAATTGCAATCGACATAATTACACTTCTTTTGCTGTTAGTTGTATGAAAGGCGATGCTCAGATTTGGTATTATACTCAGAGAAGGTCTAAATTGATTCCTGATAATGCTGATTTGGAAACTTTTAAAACCGCGATCAAATCGCGTTTCTTGTCTGTCACTTTTAAATCCAGAATGGAGGAAAAGTGGTTGAATTGTAAGCAGACTAGATCCGTGAAAGATTATATTGTGGAATTTGACTCATCTAGCATTCATGTCATATGTTTGACTGATGAAATGGCTAAATTGCATTTCTTGAACTATTTGAATCCTATACTAAAATCAGAACTAAAACATCAAAAATTTAATAATTTTAAGGAATTACAAGATAAGTCATTGGAATTAGAGGATCAATTGGGGTATAATCACAAAACTCGATCACTTAGGGGTAATTTGAATGAAGTATCAGAGTGGGATGAGGAGGAATTTGTTGAAGAGGGTTTGAATGCTGGTCTGGTGAATAGGCAAAATATCTTAAGGGGAAATCAAAGGGGTGGACATAGTGTTAATGCAGGAAATAAATTTAACAATAGAGGGGGGTACATTAAAAGTTCTAATCCAAGCATTAATGCCCAGAAGCCTAACCTTACCATCCCCACATGCACTATTTGTCAAAAAAAGGGTCATAGAGCATTTGAGTGTGCACAACTGAAAAAGATTA
>JBBHKE010002926.1:47914-120518 GCA_037447655.1 Zygnema cylindricum
CAAATATAACATCATATTTTTTATATGAGTTCAAATAACAAAATACGAGTAATCAACATACTGTAGATTTGTAGTGTTGTAAACATGGCGTACCACACGAGTGTTAAAATGTATATATTTACCAAAAAAAAGGAAAACCTAGAAATTTCCTGTTCCGCTTTCACTACGAACTTATAAGTGTTCAAAGGTAATGTACATTATTTGTGTTTAAATACAGCGTACATCACAAATATTTAATATACCAAACATACTTGTTACATAACACATAGATTTAAAGTGATGCAAAGACAACAAGCGATATCATTCCATGAGGGGTCGTACCCTCCTTTGTCACAAACTTGTTGGGCTCTTCTTAAGGGCATAGACTCCAAGCATCACTTTCACCTTGTCCACTGAATGAAACCAAAAAGACAAAGGACTGTTTAAATATAATATGAACTTGTGAATATAGCGAACAACAGAAACGTAGTGAAATTTAGATACACAATACATTGTTCATACAAACCATATAATTTATAAACACTACATGCGACATAAATTTGTGTTTATTACATGTAATGGAAACTTGTGAATATTCAAGCATCACTTTCGCCTTGTCCTTTAAAGATCCAAAAGGAAAAAAAACCATTTATATATGTAAAATTGTGAGCACACCATGCGGTACAAATGTTGTGATGTTTAGATGTCATACAACTAATGAGCATAAAACAATAAACTTGAGTATATTTTATACTACAATATAAACTCGCGAACCTTGAAATATTGTATACAATAGAAAATTTGGAATATCCGAGCATCACTGTTGCTTTTCGAAAGATGGAATCAAAAGGAAAAACAACCTTTTAATTTATCAAATTGCAAATTTAACACATCCGTTTGTGTCTCATCTATAAATTAAAGGTTATTTTAGTATTTTCTAGTTTTTGTAAAATGCAGAAAAAAAGTAGAGGCAGACTGCCTCTAACTCCTCTCTCCAGCTCCCACACTTGTCGCAGTCACTGAAAGTTGGAGAGGGAAATAGAGCCATGGCCGCCTATGCTATCCAGACGAGTGCACACATTAGATTGATAGATTTACCAAAATAGTAATTGACGGAGGCGAGATTAGAACCTCGTACCTGGCGTCTGTCAGAGCCGCTGGTAGCCGGTAGCGTTAGCCAAATAGTCTAAGATCAAGGTTATATTATGTAGGGTTTCATTATTATATAAATAGTGACACGTAGGCTATTTCATTTAAAACGATATTTGGACATAGATACAGTTTGTGTTGTACGGCGTACAGAACATCAGAAACAAATACCACGCACTTTGTTTCGAAGGCGAAACAAATATCGTGCAAGTATTTTTGACGGCTACGATTGAAATCCGGTTTAATCGGACGACCGCAAAGCATGTCGAGATCGCGAAAAAGGTTTTTGGCGGTTTACGATCAACGTCACATTGATTGACACATGGCACAACCATGTTCGACTACGGCATCTTCGAGGATTACATGAACGAATCCAAGAATGACATGTGTCGACTTATTGGCCATGTCGTACAATGGCCGTACATAAAGTACATTGGCACCTGTACTTTTCTGTACGACACACTATTATGAATGGTGTCGTACTTCAGTAGATAGAGTTTTAGAGAGAGAGATACGACTTAGATAATTTTGATAGATTGGACCCTCTCTCCCAGAGAGCTTTTGTACAAAAGGTCAACGTTGACCCTCCATAACTTATTGCTCAGGAGAGCAAATTCAAAGATTATTTTCGCTATAGACCTAGGGGAGTCTTGCTTTCACAGGGGTGAAGGTGGTCACAATTTTATGTCTGCTAGGGTGGCAGTTATTCTTGCTGAAACACAAAAGGGTCAGGGTTATCTTAGAGGCTTCGTGTGAGATGCCTACTTTGAGGACCGATGGAGGTCTCACAGTTGCAAATTATGAGCCCACCCTCTAGGTTACCCATCTTGAATGGAACTGGCTTAATATACTGGGAAAGTATGATGACAGAAGCTCTATGTGAGAAACAGTTTGGGGAATAGTGAGTGGACGCGTGAGGCGTCCATAAAGTCTTGGGATCCCTCGAGTGTTTAGAGGAATTAGATTCAACAAAGATGTAGATCCATCTCCAACGGAGGAGACAAAGGAATGGGAGATGGTGGACAAAGGAAAGGAGAAGAAAACGATCACGCCAATAGCAACTGGTTCGGCATTCATGTCACCTATTCTGAGGAACGAGGAGAATGATATCAATACATGGGACTACATCAATATGGCGGCTAAGCACTTAATCCTCCGCCATCTTACTCAAGGGCTTGCATCTCTTTATTTGCAGGTAGAGAGGGCTTTCGATCTTCGGGTGGCTCTCATAGAGATGTATCCAAGTGGTACAATCTAGCAACAGGAGTTGGCTGATATGATAATTAACGCATATGTATACAAGGGGGAGAAGATGTTGGATTTTTGTAATGAGCTTGCAACACTTTTCATGGAGCTAGAGAGTGTTGGACAGGTTGAAACTGAAAAGATGAAGGTTAACTGTTTGCTCATGAAGTTACAAGATGAGTTCGAGAACATAGTCAAAAGAGTGATGGACTTGCCAAACTCAAGGTGGATTTGGAATTCAATGGTAGGGATGATTCTCAGGAAACTCTGAGACCTCGATAAGTCCTCAGAGTGGACAGCTTCCAAGAAGCCTCTAGGATAACCCTGACCCCTTTGTGTTTTAGCAAAAACAACACGAACCCTGGCAGACAATAACTCTGACCACCTTCACCCCTGTAAAGGCAAGACTCCGTTGAGTCGATAACAAAAAGAATATCTGAATTTGCTCCCCTGAGCAGTAAGTTATGGAGGGTCAAAGTTGACCTTTTGTACGGAAGCTCTCTGGGAGAGAGGGTACTATTGCCTAATTTTTCTAAGTCCTATCTCTCTCACAGACTCTATCTACTGATATACAAAGCCAATCAGTTTTTAGTTCTGTACACAAAAGTACAGCTTCCGGTGATCTTTTTGTACGAACACAGTACAACATGGCCTAAATGTCGACACGTGGTATGTCCGGATTCGCTCCCTTAATCCTCGGAGATGCAACGATCCAATGTCATTCCACCATATGTCATCCGATGTGGCGATGACCAAAAACCGCCGAAATCCTCTTCCGCGATCTCGGCGTTAATTCCGACCGTCCGATTAAATTCACATTTAATCATAGCCGTATTAAATATATGCGTGGTATTAGTTTCATTAAAGAAATAAATGCGCGGTATTGGTTTCTTTTCCGTACCGTAATCCGTACGTTTACATTACTGGATCTATGTCTCCGTAAACAGTTTCAGTTAAATGAACTATCCTATGTATAAATGTTTAATTAAATATCAAACCATATCATACGTAACACTAGTTGAAGACTTACGGCTAAGGCTACCGCCTACCGGCTGTCTGCCGTCCGGTAGGTACCACGATCAAATCTTGTGGCCGGCACATAACTTTTAGTAAATAACCCCTAACTAATATATATTTCCCGTAAACCTCTGGATAGCCTAGGTAGCCATGGCTCTAGCTCCCTCTCCAATTTCTCAGTGACTGCGACAAGTTTGAGAGTTGGAGAGAGAAGTTAGAGGTAGACTGCCTCGGCTTCTTTCTATATTTCTATTTAGACCTAGAAAATACTTTAAATGGACCATTAATTTCTACACTCCCCTTATTTTCTAGTCAATCTTTAATTTCAGACCACACTTCTCCCTGCAGAAAATTAGCTTAGGGGAAGGCACAGGTTTGGTCATCATATCTGCTACCATCTCAATATCTGGTCGGTATTCTAAACTGATTATTTTGTTTTCTACTTTCTCTCTAACAAAGCTGAGTCTTATGTCCACGTGTTTGGCTTTAAAATGATGTTTAGGATTGGCAGAAATAGCGATTGCTGCCTGATTATCACAAAAAAAATTATGCACAACACTCTTAAGGTGACCCAGCTCACCAAGCAAAGACTTGACCCACATCAATTCTTTTACAGTAGAGCAAGAGGCCATATACTCAGCCTCCATGGTGGACTGAGCAATAAATTTTTGCTGTTTGCTACTCCAACAGCAAGCCCCATCACCCACATATAATACATATCCAGAAGTGCATCTCCTCATCGGAGCATCACCATAACTGGCATCACTCCAAGTAGTGATGTCAGTATTCTCCCCACCCAAATGCAACCATAGATCCCTAGTTCCTATCAAATATCTAAGGACTCTCTTAGCCGCCTCCCAATCCCTCTTAGTGGGAGCATTTAGACTTCTACTCAGCAATCCTAGAGCTGCAGCTAAATCCGGCCGGGTACAATTCATAAAATAGATTAGACTTCCCACTACTTGCTTGTAAGGAATAGTCTGCATGAACTTCTGTTCTTCAAGAGATAATTCCTCGTCTAAGACTATGACTCCTTCTTCCTCACTCCCCTCACTTCCCTTCTCCAACTCCATTGGAGTTGTACAACTATTAGCTTTATCCATTTGAATTTTTTCAAGCATGTTCCCTATTGCTTCGTTTTGAGTCAATTTTATAATTTTTATTTTTCCGTCTCTCTCTACTTGAATTCCCAAAATATATTTTGCTTCCCCCATATCCTTCATTTCAAATCTCCCCTTAAGATCGGTTTTCAGTTTATTAATTTTTTCCATTGATTTACTCAAAACAAGCAAATCATCAACATAAATTGCAATAAATAGAAAATCTTCCTCATCTTCGAAAACATAGATTGAGTGATCTGAGCTGATCCGGATATATCCCAGACCGGTAAGAAACTCATCAAGCTTCTTATTCCATTGTCGAGGCGCCTGTTTCAAACCATAAAGAGATTTAATCAGTCGGCATACCTTACTCTCCTCTCCTTTCTCCACCAACCATTCGGGTTGTCGCATGAAGATCTCTTCTTCCAATTCTCCACGCAAAAAGGATGTTTTGATGTCCATCTGGTGCACTTCCATGTCTTCCGCTGCTGCCAGGCTGAGAAGTATGCGGACGGAGGGAAATCTGACCACCGGGCAAAGGTTTTTTCGTAGTCAATTCCCTCCTTTTGTGTAAATCCCTTTGCCACTAGTCGGGCCTTGTAGCGCTCGATTGTGTTATCTGGGTTTAGTTTTAATTTGAAAACCCACTTACAACCGATTGGTTTTCGGTTAGGTGGACAATCCACCAGCTCCCAAGTATCGGCTGCCATAATTGAGGCCATCTCCTCATTGATAGTTGTCTTCCACCGATTTCTTTTTGGACAAGTCATCGCCTCTCCATAAGTTTGAGGTTCATCTTGATGAGATAGTTTAGTTACCTTGTTATTAACCTGTTTTTCTTGCTGTCTTTTGCTACTTCTCCTTCCCCCCTCAAAATTTGAGGTCGGAATAGATGGTTTTCGTGGATTCTTTCGAACAAACTCGGCTTCTCCCCTATCCCTTGATTCCGAATAAATTTCCACCACGTCTTCCGCTTCGGGTAGAGTTGTCACTGGAGTTTCCACAGCCGAGTCCTTTTCGGTCTGATTTGTACCTGCAATAATGCCATCTTCTCTAAAACCTAGATAGTTAGGAAGCTCAAAGTCATCAGAATTTTCTGACTCAAATCTGATTTTTACTGGCTTTGTATACTTGAAGAGATCCACAGACTTTCCTTCATCCATAACTACTAGATGCTTTACTAAGATTATATCTTCCCTTTTATATCCTAAACTCTAAATCCTTTAACATCCTCATCATATCCTAATAAGTATCCCGGTTTTCCTTTAGGATCTAGCTTCCAATTGGACCGATCAGTATCTAGACTGAATACTTGACTGCCGAAAACCTTTAAGTGAGATATGTCTGGTTTCCGGCTTGTCCATCTCTCATAAGGTGTTTGATCTTTTATAGCTGAAGTAAGAACTCTATTTTTGAGGTAATTAGCACAGTTCATTGCTTCTGCCCAAAACCTTTTTCCTATCTTTTTATCTAACAACATACTTCTAGCACTATCACTTAGTGTTCTATTTAACCTTTCAGCTACCCCATTCTGTTCCGGGTTTTCTGGAACTGTCTTTTGGTGTTGGACTCCATCTTCCCTCAGAAAATCCTCAAACTGGTTAAAAGTATACTCCCCACCATTGTCACTCCTTACTCTCTTGATTGGAGCTTCATGGAGTTTTTCACTCCATGTTTTATATTGTCTAAAACAATCCTGAGCTTTTGACTTGTTTTTCAAAAAATACACTCGGGAATACCGAGACCAATTATCACTGATAGTCATCATAAATCTCTTCCCCCCCGGTGAGTGCACTTTAGCCGGTCCCCAAATATCTGTGTGTACTAGATCTAGAATTTTTTCTCCCTTATAGGTGGCTTTTTAGGAAAGGGTAATCTCTGTGTTTTACCTTGAGCACATCCACTACAATCACTTATATTATCACTCTCACTGAACCTAATCCCTTCCTTCACTCCCATGTTTTCCATCTCTCTTAACTTGTCTAGATTCACATGCCTAAGCCTCTTATGCCACATCATAATATCATTAACACCAGCATAATAAAGTTTCTTCGTTTCATTACTTAAAACCAGCCTAAACATCCCATGGCTACCTTTTTGAGCAAGGAAATAGACAACCTCCTCAAATTTAGCAGTAAAGACTCCTTTCCTAGTGCTAGTAAAAAAACCCTTATCATCTAATACAGATGTAGAGATGAGGTTTTTGTTCAGCTCCGGAATAAATAATACATCGGAGAATGTTACTATGGATGTCTTTCCTTCTACTAACACTTTCAAATCTACCGATCCTACAAGAGTAATGGTGACTATCCTCCCATCCTCGTACTCTATCTCTACAGTGGGAATCTTTCTTATCTTAGTGAACAGGTGCCTATCCTTACACATGTGCATGGAGGCACCTGAATCTACAATCCAGCGTGCTTCACCTTTCAATCCACCGTAAGCACATTTCTGCCTTCGTGGAATTTTTACCTCGTTTTTCGCCTCCAACTCCTCATCTAAAAGAAGCTCATCGTCCTCGTCCTCAAATTCCGCCTCATGTACCTGTGTCACAAGGGCCTTTTTCTTTTCTCTCGGGGTACCACCGGTCTGCCCCTCCTTTAACCGAAGCTCGGTTAGCTTAGTGCACAATGCCATATAGTGCCCAGGTTTCTTACAAAAATGACATGAACCTTTGGGAGCCCTTGGTCCGAACTCGTCGGTCTGATTTTTCTGCTCCCTCCCCCCATAGTTACCGACCAGTTTCCGAGAATCCTTGTTCCTCAAATCGGTCGCAGTTGCCAAGGCTTGGCCACTCTTTCCTCCCCTTCGGATCTCAATCGTATTCTCCCAAACGAGAATCATCCCTACCACTGAGTTCCATATCCACCTTGAGTACGGCATGTCCTACACACGGTTGACTATGTTCTCGAACTCATCGGGTAACTTCATCAGTAAACAGTTAACCTTTTCTTTTTCACTAAAATCTTTTCCCGCGCTTTCTAGTTCCATGAAGAGTGTAGCAAGCTCATTGCAAAAATACAACATCTTCCCCCCTTTGTATACATACTCCTTAACTTTTTGATCAGCCAACTGTTGTTGCTGAATCCTACCACTTCGGTACATCTCTATGAGAGCCATCCAAAGATCGCATGCCCTTTTTACCTGCAAATGAGGACATGCAAGTCCTTCAGTGAGATGGCGTAGGATGAAGTGCTTTGCCGCCATATTGTTGAAGTCCCAGGTTTCAGTATCATTCTCCACGTTCCTTGGATTAGGTGACATGAATGCCGAACCTGTTGCTATTGGTGTGGTCGCCTCCTTCTCCTTTCCTTTGTCCACCACCTCTCCTTCCTTTATTTCCTCTGTTAAAGGTGGATCCTCTTTCCTGGTGAATCTGCTTCCAAGACTTGATGGACGCCCCAACCGTCCACTCACTATCCCCTAAAACCTTTTTTGCATATAGCTCCTATCATCATACTTTCCCAGTATATGAAGCCAGTTCCATTAAAGATTGGTACCGTAGAGGGTGGGCCCATAACCTGAAACTCTAAGACCTCCATTAGTCCTCAGAGTGGACAGCTTCCAAGAAGCCTCTAGGATAACCCTGACCCCTTTGTGTTTCAGCAAAAACAACTACCACCCTGGCAGACAATAACTCTGACCACCTTCACCCTTGTAAAGGGAAGACTCCCTTGAGTCGATAGCAAAAAGGATCTCTGAATTTGCTTCTGTGAGCAGTAAGTTATGGAGGGTCAAAGTTGACCTTTTGTACAGAAGCTCTTTGGGAGAGAGGGTACTATCTCCTAATTTTTCTAAGTCCTATCTCTCTCATAGACTCTATCTACTGATGTACAAAGCTAATCAGTTTTTAGTTCCGTACACAAAAGTACAGCTGCCGGTGTACTTTCTGTACGGACACTGTACGACATGGCCTAAATGTTGACACGTGGTATGTTCGGATTCGCTCCCTTAATCCTCGGAGATGTTGCGATCCAATGTCATTCCGCCACATGTCATCCGATGTGGCGATGACCAAAAACTGCCGAAATCCTCTTCCGCGATCTTGACGTTAATTCCGGCCGTCCGATTAAATTCACATTTAATCGTAGCCGTAATAAATACATGCGCGGTATTCGTTTCATTAAGAAATAAATGCGCGGTATTGGTTTCTTATCCGTACCGTAATCCGTACTTTTACATTACTGGATCTATGTCTCCCGTAAAGAGTTTCAATTAAATGAACTATCCTATGTATGAATGTTTAATTAAATATCAAACCATATCATACGTAACACTAGTTGAAGACTTAACGGCTAAGGCTACCGGCTACCGGCTGTCTGCCGTCCGGTAGGTACCACGATCAAATCTTGTGGCCGGCACATAACTTTTAGTAAATAAACCCCTAACTAATATATATTTCCCGTAAACCTCTGGATAGCCTAGGTAGCCATGGCTCTAGCTCCCTCTCCAATTTCTCAGTGACTGCGACAAGTTTGAGAGTTGGAGAGAGAAGTTAGAGGTAGACTGCCTCGGCTTCTTTCTATATTTCTATTTAGACCTAGAAAATACTTTAAATGGACCATTAATTTCTACATCTCATTCGGGAGAATACGATTGAGATCCAAAGGGGAGGAAAGAGTGGGCAAGCCTTGGCAGCTGGACCTATTGGAAGAACAATGATTCCAGGAAACTGGTCTAAAATTATAGAGAGGAGGGGCAAAAAAATCAGACTGAGGAGTTCGGACCAAGGACTCCCAATGGTTTGTGCAATTTTTGTACGAAACTAGGTCACTATATGGATGAGTGCACTAAGTAAATCCAGCTGCGGTTAAAGGAGGGGCAGACCAGTGGACCCCCAAGAGGAAAAAAAAAGGCCCTTGTGACAAAGGTACATGAGACGAAAATCCGACGACGAGGACAATGAACTCCTATTTGATGATGAGTTGGAGGCGAAAAACGAGGTCGAAATTCCACGAAAACAGAAATGTGCTTTTGGTCGATTGAAAGGTGAAGCAGACTGGATTGTAGATTCAGGTTCATCCATGCACATGTGTAAAGATAATCGCTTGTTAACTAAGATAAGAAAGATTCTCTAAGATTCCCACCGTAGAGATAGAGTACGGGGATGTGAGGATAGTCACTACTACTCTTGTAGGATCGGTAGAACTGAAAGTGTTAGTAGAAAGAAAGACATCGATAGTTACATTCTCGGATGTATTGTTTATTAAGGAGCTGAACAAAAACCTCATCGCTACGTCTTTATTAGATGATAAGGATTTTGATACTAGCATTAGGAAAGGAGTCTTTATTGTTCATTTTGAGGAGGAAGTTTATTTCACAGCTGAAAAAAGTAGCCAAGGGATGTTTAGGCTGATTTTAAGCAATGAAAAGAAGAAACTTTACTATGCTGGTGTTCATGATATAATGTTGTGACATAAGAGGATTGGACATGTGAATCTAGATAAGTTAAGAGATGAAAAAGAAGGGAGAAGTGGAAGGGATTCAGTTCGGTGAAAGTGAGAATCTAAGTGATTGTAGTGGATGTGCTCAAGGTAAAGCACAAAGGTTACCCTTACCAAAAACTGCCACCTATAAGGGAGAAAAGATTCTAGATTTAGTACACACAAATATTTGGGGGTCGGCTAGAGTGCCATCACCCGGGGGGAAGAGATTTATGATGACTATCACCGATGATTGGTCTCGGTATTCCAAGGTGTATTTTTTGAAAAATATGTCAGAGGGTCATGAATGTTTTAGACAATATAAAACATGGAGTGAAAAACTCCATAAAACCTCAATCAAGAGAGTAAGGAGTGACAATGGTGGAGAGCATACCTCTAACCAGTTTGAGGATTTTCTAAGAGAAGATTAAGTGCAACACCAAAAGACAGTTTCTAAAAATCGTGAGCAGAATGGTGTAGCTGAAAGATTAAATAGAACACTGAGTGATAATGCTAGGGGTATGCTGTCAGATAAGAAGATAGGAAAGAATTTTTGGGCTGAAGTAATGAACAGTGCAAATTATCTCAAAAATAGAGTTCTTACTTTAGCAATAAAAGGCCAAACACCTTATGAGAGATTGACAGGCCGAAAACCAGATGTTTCACACTTAAAGGTTTTCGGTCGTCAAGTGTTCAATTTAGACACAGATCCGTCAAACTCGAAGTTAGACCCAAAAGGAAAACCACGATATCTACTAGGATATCATAAAGATGTAAAAGGATATAGAGTCTATGATCTCAAAAGAGATGATATTATCCTAGTGAAGCATCTATTGGTTATGGATGAAGGGAAATCTATAGATCCCTTTAAGCATACAAAGACAGTCAGAATCAGATTTGAGTGAGAAATTTCTGATGACTTCGAGCTTCCTAACTATCCAGGATTTTAAGAAGATGATGATCTTGCAAGTACAGATCAGATCGAGAAGGACCCAAATGTGGAACCCCTAGTATCAACTCCAACCGAAGCGGAAGACGTGGTGGAAATTGACGCTGAAGCAAGGGATAGGGGAGAAATAGAAACTGTTCGGAAGAATCCAAGGGAGCCATCTGTTCCGGCAACCGAGTTTGAGGGAGGAAGAAGAAGAAGCAAAATACTGCAAGAGAGAAAAGTTAACAATAAGGTAACCAAACAGTCTCACCCTGATGAACCTCAAACTTATAATGAGGTAATGACTTGTCCCAAGAGAAACCGGTGGAAGACAGCCATTAATGAGGAGATGGCCTCAATTATGGCGGCTGATACATGGGAATTGGTGGATTGTCCTCCTAACGGAAGCCAATTGGGTGTAAGTTGGTATTTAAGCTGAAACTCAACTCGGATAACACCATTGAGCGCTACAAGGCTCGGTTAGTGGAGAAAGGATTTACCTAGAAAGAGGGAATTAACTACGAGGAGACTTTTGCTCCAGTCGTCAGGTTTCCTTTGGTTCGGATACTTCTCACAATCGCGGCAGCAAAAGACATGGAAGTGTATCAGATGGACATCAAGACGACCTTCCTACATGGAGAGTTGGAAGAGAAAATTTTTATGCGAAAGCCCGAGGGATTTGTGGAGCAAGGGGAGGAAAGCAAGGTATACCGATTGATCAAATCTTTGTATGGGCTGAAACAAGCGCCGCGTCAATGGAACAAGAAGCTCGATGAGTTTCTTACAAGTTTGGGATATATTCGGATCAGCTCAGATCACTCCATTTATTTGTTTGAAGATGAGGAAGGAATTATTTTTATTGCAATTTATGTTGATGATTTGCTTCTTTTAAGTCAATCTATAGATAAAATAAATAAGTTGAAAAATGATCTAAAAGGAAGATTTGAGATGGAGGATATGGGAGACGCAAGGTATATTTTAGGAATTCAGGTAGAGAGAGACAAAGATAGAAAGATAATAAGATTAACTCAAAAGAAGGCCATTGGAATCATGCTAGAAAAATTCCAAATGGACAAGGCTAATAGTTGTACCACTCCTATGGAATTATAGAAGGGAACTGAGGGGAGTGTGGAAGAGGGAGTTAAAATATTAGATGATGAGGTAGGCACGGAAGAGAAAATATTTATGCAGATCATACCTTATAGACAAGTAGTGGACAGCCTAATATATTTTATGAATTGTACTTGTCCGGACATAGCCGCAGCTATGGGAGTACTAAGTAGGAGTCTGAATGCTCCCACTAAAAAGATTGGGAGGCAACTTAGAGAGTCTTTTGATATCTCATAGGGAGTAGAGATCTATTGTTTCATGTGGGTGGGAACAATACTAACATCACCACTTCGAGTGATGCCAGCTATGGGGATGCTCCAATGAGGCGATGCATGTCTGGATATGTATTGTATGTGGGTTATGGGGCTTGCAGTTGGAGCAGCAAGCAGCAAAAGGTCATTGCTGAATCCACCATGGAGGCTGGGTACATGGCTTCTTGCTCTGCTGTAAAAGAATTAATGTGGTTCAAGTCTTTGTTTGGTGAGCTTGGTCATCTTAAGAGTGGTGTCCAAAAAGTGTTTTGTGATAATCAGGGAGCCATTGCCATTTCTGCCAATCCTAAACATCACTTTAAAGCCAAACACATTGACATTTTACTTAGATTTTTAAGCGAGAAATTAGAAAACAAGATAATCAGTTTCGAGTATAAACCAGATAGTGAAATGGTAGCAGATATGATTACCAAACTTGTGCCTTCCCCTAAACTAATTTTCTGCAAGGACAAATGTGGTCTTAAAATAAAGAGTGACTAGAAAATAAGGGAAGTGTCAAAATTATAGGTTATTTTAGTATTTTCTAGGTTTTGTAAAATACAGAAAAGAAGCAGAGGCAGTATGCCTCTAACTCCTCTCTCCAGCTCCCACACTTGTCGCAGTCACTGAAAGTTGGAGAGGGAGATAGAGCCATGGCCGTCTATGCTATCTAGACAGGGACAGACATTAGATTGGTAGATTTACCAAAATAGTAATTGACGGACCCGGGATTAGAACATGGAACCTGCAGTCTGTCAGAGCCGCCGGTAGCCGGTAGCTTTACCCAAATAGTCTAAGATCAAGGTTATACTATATAGGGTTTGATAATTATATAAATATTGACACGTAGGCTATTTCATTTAACGAGATATTTGGACATAGATACAGTTTGTGTTGTACGGCGTACGAAAAATCAGATTCAAATACCACACACTTTGTTTCGAAGGCGGAACAAATATCGCGCAAGTATTTATGACGACTACGATTGAAATCCGGTTTAATCGGACGGCCGCAAAGCATGCCGAGATCGCGGAATAGTTTTTTGCTGGTTTACGGTCGATGTCACATGGATTGACACGTGGCACAACCATATTGGATTACGGCATCTCCGGGGATTACAGGAACGAATCCAAAAATGACATGTGTCGACTTGTTGGCCATGTCGTTCAATGGTCGTACAGAAAGTACACCGCCACCTGTACCTTTCTGTACGACACACTATTATAATTGGTTCCGTACTTCAGTAGATAGGGTTTTAGAGAGAGATACGACTTAGAAAAATTTGATAGATTTGACCCTCTCTCCCAGAGAGCTTCTATACAAAAGGTCAACGTTGACCCTCTATAACTTATTACTCAGGGGAGAAAATTCAAAGATTATTTTTGCTATAGACTCAGGGGAGTCTTGCCTTCACAGAGGTGAAGGTGGTCAGAGTTTTTGTCTGCTAGGGTGGCAGTTACTCTTGCTGAAACACCAAGGGGTCAGGGTTATCTTAGAGGCTTTGTGTGAGTTGCCTACTCTGATGACCTATGGAGGTCTCAGAGTTGCATCTGAAGGGGCGTATAATTTATTTATTCATATAATATGAACTGGTGAACACTACCGCAATAAAAAACTTGTAAGCAAGAGGTAGAATACAACTTGCAAACACGAAACAAATACTTATGTACGTTGTGTACGTTTTAACACTCATAATTAGCACATTAAAAGAGTTAGATATAAATGTTTAAATATATAATCTTATAATTAGTTCTCACATTAAAAATCAACACATTATAATATATAACTAGTTATAACAGTTAAATTAAACCTACTATAATATTAAAAACATGTATAATATAGCAGTTAGATATAACTGTTTAGATATAAATTTTACAATGTATAGAATATCATAGTTAGTTGCCACAGTTAGTTAATATTGTAATAATTACCACATTATCACAGTTAGATATTAAAGTTGTAATATATACAAAATAACAATTAGATATAACTTTTAATTAAGTAATAGTTTATTTTAGTGTAATAATTAACATAGTATAGCAGTTAGATATAATTGCTATAATTAATAAAATATAACAGCTAGATAAAGTTGATATGCTTAGTATAATACAACAATTACATGTAACAACTGTGATGATAATCAAAATATTATAGTTATAATATAGTTGTTATAATAACCAAAATATACCACCTACATATAGTTGTTATTATTGCTATAATCTAACAAATAAAAATAACTGTTAAGTTAATAAAATATAACAGTTAGGTATAACTTTTATGATAAAATATAACATAAAAGCTATAACTAGCTGTTATATTTAGCATAATATAACAGCCAGATATAGTTGGTATGCTTAGTATAATGCAACAACTACATATAACAACTGTCATAATAAATAAAATATAACAATTATAACTAGCTGTCTTATTTAGTATAATATAACAGTTAGTTATAGATGTTATAATTTATAAAGTATAACAAGTAGATATAACTGATTATTTTTTCTACCTGTTATAATAAATATGATATAATTGTTAGATATAAGTGTTATAACTAGTGTAATAAAACAGTTATAACTAGTTGTTATAAATAATGTAATATAATAGTTAGATATAACAGTTATAATCAATAAATTAAAACAATTATGACTAGTTGTTTAGCATAACATAACTGGTAGATATAGTTGTTATATAAATAATGTAATATAACAGTTAGATATAACAGTTATAATCAATAAATTAAAACAATTATGACTAGATGTTTAGCATAACATAACAGGTAGATATAGTTGTTATAATATAAAAATATAACAGGTAGATATAACTACATATTTATCTACCTGTTATAATAAATATGATATAACAGTTAGATATAACTATTATAATTAGTATAATGAAACAGTTATAACTAGCTGTAATAAATAATGTAGTATAACAGATAAATATAACTGTTATAATCAATATATTACAACGTTTATAACTAGTTGTTGTTGGGTTATTGTCGTTTTCGCGACATTTCGCGAAGCGTCATACCAACATTTGTTTGTTTGACGCGAAGTGTCGCGTCATTATACAAAAAGTACTACGTGGTTTCGCGACGGTACTTTTGATATCCGCGAACGAAATGTTCTATTTCGTTTCGCGTCACTTTTTGTTTTCGTGCGCATGTGTCACATTTTGCGTGCAGGTGTTTTCGTGTGACGACACGTGTTTAAGTCAACGTTTGGAGTTAGTCATTTTGAAAGAAGAAAGGGCGTGCTACTTTCTTCGTGGAAACGTACTTGCAATGTGCATAGTCAGCTAGGGACAGACTTCGTCGCTACGCTAAGTCTTGCTTGTCTTACCTTGTTGTCTCTTAGTGCAGAGTAGCGAGTATATAGGCATCAATGTATATGTGCAGTAGATATCCTATTATATTGAATGAATTAATCAATCTATCTTAGATGATTAATCTTAGAGTAGAGATTATTTAAAGAAGAGAGAGAAGAGAGAAGAGAGATGATGTAAAGAGGCTTCGGCCAAGAACACTTATAAATCTTTTTGGTTGAATATTCATCTTGTTTATTATGAGCTTCCGCGGAGTAATGTTTTATGTTTTGAGAATTTATTTTGAGTGAATATCTTTTGCTTAAGATCCTACATTTGGTATCAAAGCTAGTGCTCCGGAGTTAGAGAGGGAGCGCATGGGGAGGAAGAAGAATAGAAATACTCCTTCCCCCATGTCGACTTCGGAGAGAGCAAGAGAGTTCAATTTTTCGGGATCTCAATTTGAGGAGACCCAAAATACGGAGAGAAAATTTGAGGAAATGTTTGACACACTTATGAGATATGTAGATTCCCGTTTTCAAACTCAACCGAGTGAGAGCAAAGAAAACACTTCTTTTCCGGCTACCGATCTATTTATTGGAGGAGCTAATGAGAGTGAGAGAAAAGAGAGGATTAGGAAGGGAAAGTCGAAGTTAGAAGAAGAAGAGTCCAAGTTTGACGAACGATTGGAAAACGAAGAAAATTAGAATATGTCGGGGAAATCCGTGGCCTTTAATGGCACCAATTATGCCGTTTGGAAGAAGTTTATTCAGCCCAACTTATTCTCAAGAAGCTTTGGAGGAATGTCAATGGAGAAGAGAAAATGCCACTCGAGAGTAAGGCACGTATTCAATGGAGGTTGAAGGATATTGCGGCAACAACCGGTTTGATGAAAAATTGCACTTCTTCCTTGCTTGATCATTTCCTTGCTCACGGCAAGGCCCATGAGTGTTGGCAAGCATATGAGGAGCAATATGAGAAAGGCGTTGAGAACAAGGGTCAATATGTTTATATGGACTTTATGAATTTTAAAATCAAGTCAAATGAATCGATGGATGATACCCTCAAGCTTTTCAATATTATACTCGAGCAATTAATCAACAATGGCCGAGTTATCTTGGATGCGGATAATTTAAGCGTTTTTTTAATGCTTTACCGGAGAAGCTTTCGCATCTGAAAGCTATTTTACGAGCGAAGGCGGATAACACCTTCGGATTCACCGTCAATTTTATCAAAATGTCGGAGGGAAATCCATCGGCTTCTTCAAGTGGAGGAGGAGAAGCTCTCAACTCTACTACTCCCAAAACCCCGAATCTCAACTATACCGGTAGTAGAGGAGGTGGTAGAGGAGGTGGCCCGAGAGGTGGTGGTGGCGGCCGAGGCAACAAGAGGGATCAAGGTAGTCCACCGAAGGTCCCTTCGAATCTTTCCAATGTGACATGCTACCGATGTAACCGGCTTGGACATTTGTCTTCATCTTGTCCGGATAAGGATAAGCAATGTCATTTTTGCGATAAGTGGGGGCATACGAGCCCTCAATGTTATGCGAAGAGTGGAGATTCCGGAAGTGGAAGAGGAGGTAGAGGAAGTGATAGAGGCGGCCGAGGTGGCGGCCGAGGAGGAGGCCGTGGTGGTGGTCGTGGTTATGGTAATGCAAATTACTTTGACGATGGTAATGAAACCGGTGATGAGTTTCCGGTTCTTAACCTTACCCTTGATTCGGTAAGTAGGTTCTTAACCTTACCCTTGATTCGGTAAGTAGTGGAGAAAATTTGGAGAAAGAGTGCATTATTGATACGGGGGCATCTCACCATGTTTGCACTGATGCTACCTTGTTTGATGACATGAGGGAACTTACGGTTCCAAAGATTATTACGGTTGCAAGCGGCCATGTCATTTCGGTTGGTACGGTTGGCACGGTTCGGCTTGATCTCCTTTCGTGGGATAATGATGGGAAAGAGAGATCATATCTATGTATCCCGTTAACAGTTATAGTTAAATGACTTATCCTACGTGTACATGTTTAAATCATTATCGTACTATATACTATGTAACACTACTTCTAGACTTAACGGCTAAGGCTACCGGCTATCTACTCTCTGACGGCCGGCAGGTACCAGGATCAAATCCTGTCGCCGGCACATATCTTTTAGTAATTAATCCCTAGACTAATATAAATTTCGCGTAAACCTGAGGATAGCCTAGGTAGCCATGGCTCTAGCTTCCTCTCCAATTTCTCAGTGACTGCGACAAGTTTGAGAGTTGGAGAGAGAAGTTAGAGGTTGACTGCCTCGGCTTCTTTATTTCTATTCAGACCTAGAAAATACTTAAAACCATTAATTTCTACAAGGTAAGTTTGAAGAAGATGATTCATCATTCTTCGGTGAGGGGTTTGGACCTTGCATCCGGTAAGAAGGTGAATGAATGCGGAGGATGTAGCAAAGGACGTCAAATTCGGAAATCCCATCCGAATAAAGACATCAAGGATCGAGCTCAAAGTCCTTTGGAGGTTGTCCACATCGATCTTTGTGGACATATTAAACCCGAGACAATTGGAGGTAATAAGTATGCTTTGGTAATTGTTGATGACTTCTCTCGGAAGTCATGGGTGTATTTATTGAAAAAGAAATCGGATGCATTTGAAAAATTTAAAGAATGGTATGTAATGGCTGAGAGGCAAATTGATAAGAAGCTTAAGTCCGTTCGTTCGGACAATGGAGGGGAGTTTGTTGTTTTTGAGGGGTATTGTAAGAAGTGGGGGATAAGACATCAATTCACGACGCCTTATTCTCCGGAGTCAAATGGAGTGGCCGAGAGGAAGAATCGTACCTTACAAAAAATGTTCCGTGCGATGGTTCATAGCTCCGGACGAGAGATATTTTTGTGGGGAGATGCGATTCTTACGGCAAACTATATTTGTAACCGAAGACTCACTTCGGTTTCCGGAAGTAAAACACCGGAGGAGTTATAGAGTGGGAGAAAGCCCACGGTTCATCATTTGAGAATTTGGGGATGTCATGCTACGGTTTATGTTGAATCAATTAAGAGGAAAGGGAAATTTTCACCAAGGTGTTGGCCGGGGAATTTGTTGGTTATAGTGCGAAGAGGAATTTGTACCGAGTGTATGATCCGGCTCGTCACACCTTGGAGGAATCTCGGAATGTGGATTTTCATGAGGATCTCAAATCCGTCATGAATTCCGTTGGGAAATTTAAAGAGAATTTGGATTTTTATGAGGAGAGTGAAATTGATAATTTTCCGTACATTGGGGATTCGGAATCCGATGAGGAACCGAATGTAAAAACTCAGTAAAAGAAATTGGGAAAATTGGTTGAAATTGAATTTGGAAGTAATAGTAACGGATCTTTGGATTCCCGAGTGCCTTCGAACATTCAGAAATCTCAAAGCTCTAAATCCAGTTCTAAATCGAGTGAGAAGGAATTGTAAATTGAATCCGAGGAAGAGAAAGAGGAGGAGGAGGAGCAAGTTCTTAGAAGGAGCTCTCGGAGTACAAAGGGGAAGAAACCGGAGAAACTCACTTACGATCGAAAAGGGGAAAATGCGTCAAATTCACATTATTTTCTTTCCGATGCTAAAGAGATTGAGTTTCTTTTGTAGCAATCACTTACGGAAAATATGACCGGCGACCCTCAATCTTATGTCGAGGCAAGGAGGTCGACCGATTGGGAGAGTAAGTGGAAACCGGCGTGGGAGAAAGAATTTAAATCGGTGGTTGATAATCGAACTTTTGAGGAAGTAAAATTACCGGAGGGGAAAAAGGCGATAGATGCAAAGTGGGTATTTAAGACAAAGACTGGAGCTTTGGGTGAAATTATTAAGTACAAGGCGAGGCTTGTTTGTAAGGGCTTCCAACAACGTGAGGGAATTGATTTTAAGGAGACTTATGCTCCCGTGGTGAAGTTCGACTCACTACGGATTATTATTGTACTTGCAACGATGGGGAAGAAGCACGTCCATCAAATGGACGTGGAAACTACATTTTTAAATGGTGAGTTGGAGGAAGAGGTATACATGAAGGTACAGGAAGGTGTCTCTCCTTTGCAGGAAGAAAATGTATGGTGTTTGAGAAAGTCTTTATATGGTTTGAAACAAGCGCCACTCACTTGGTATTTGAGACTTCATCAAGTACTATTAAAGTTTGGATTTGTACGGACTACGTCCAATTCTGGAGTTTACGTAAAAGGCGAAGGAGTTGACTAAATCATCTTTTCTGTTTATGTGGATGATTTTTTGATGGCATTCGACAAGTTGTAGCTCATTGATGAGTTGAAACGGTACCTTGGATTACATTTCAAAGTAACGGATCTTGGAGAGGTACGATATATTTTGGGGATTAAAGTGATACGCGACAAAGAGGGGAGCACTAAAATGAGTCAAGCTCAATATTGTAAAGAGATTTTGGAGAGATTTGGTATGACTGACGCGAAATCGCTTTCGACGCCGTTGGATGCAAATCTACACATTCGCAAGTTTGCGCAAGAAGATTCTGTCGATGCACCATATCGAGAGGCGGTTGGTTCACTTATGTACCTTAGTGTTGGTACTCGTCCAGATATTTCCGCCGCGGTTTCCATCGTCAGCCGTTATTGTCACGAGCCAAAAAAGGCGCATTGGGAGGCCGTACGACGTATATTTCGATATTTGGTTGGAACGATTGATCTTGGACTGCTATTTGCTTCATGCAATTATTACCTAGATTGTGTTGGGTATTGTGACGCGGATTGGGGCGGGGATTTTGATTCAAGTCAGTCCACGTCAAGGTACGCATTTATTTTTGGAGGAGCCGCGATCTCGTGGAGTTCTAGGCTACAACCTACGGTTGCGTTGAGTTCCACAGAATCTGAGTATATGGCTGCGTGTCATCCAGCTAAGGCTTCGATTTGGATTAAGGAGATGTTACGTGAGTTAAGCATTCCTATTGGTTGTATGGCGATTTATTGTGATAGCATGAGTTCGATGGTGTTGGCGAAAAATCATGTGTTTCACAAGAGGAGGAAACACATCAGGATCCAATGGCATTTTGTAAGAGATGTGGTTACGGCGAACGAGATTGTATTTTTATACGTTCTGACAAAGAGGAGGCGGCAGATTTGCTGACGAAAGCAGCTACGCATGATGCATTTGAGAGGGGGCAACCAAAACTTGGATTATTTTGAAGAGTTTGGCGATTACGACAATAAGAGGGGGATTGTTGGGATTGTCGTTTCGTGGTATTTCCGCGAAGCGTCATACCAACATTTGTATGCTTGACGCAAAGTGTCGCGTCATCATACAAAAATTGCTACGTCGTTTCGCGACGGTACTTTTGATATCCGCGAACGAAATGTTCTATTTTGTTTCGCGTCACTTGTTTGTTTCGTGCGCAGGTGTTTCAATTTGCGTGCAGGTGTGTTCGTGAAGTGACACGTGTTAAGTCAATGTTTAGAGTTAGATGTTTTGAAGGAAGAAAGCGCGTGCGCCTTCCTTCGTGGAACTTTCATTGAAGAGTGCACAGTCAGCTAGGGACAGATTTCGTCGCTACGCTAAGTTCTGCTTGTCTTACCTTGTTGTCTCTTAGTGCAGAGTAGCGAGTATATAGGCAGCAATGTATTTGTGCAGAGTATTGAATCTTATATGATTGAATCATAGAGGATTAATCTTGGAGTAAGAGATTATTTAAGAGGAGATAGAAGAGAGAGAAGAGAGAAGAGAGATATATCATTTTGCTGTTCCTTCTTCCTCCCTCAAACTCCGAAGCTGGAATGGATGGAAGTCTTGGATTTCTCCTCACTGGGGAGAGGGGAGAGGGGAGAGGAGAATACAGGGGAGAGGGGAGAGGAGATTACAGGAACGAGAAATTTATGGGAAAAAGGGAGTGAGTGGAGGAGGAAGAGGCGGTAAATATGGTATTAAGAAGAAAGAAATAAGAGAAAAATAAATAAAATAAAAGAAAAGAAAGTAAAGAAAGAAGAAAAAGGAATGAAAGAAAACAAAAAAGAAAAGAAAAGAAGAAAAAAATGAAGTTATCCAAATAATAATATGTGACGTGACTTTTTTTTTTTTTTAACCAATTAACTTTGGCTTGAGAAACGGTCGGTTGGGAAAAATCGAACCGAGGGAACTTCAACTTTGTTTTTTTTTTGTTTTTTGTGGACAAGAGTTTGTCGAGAACAATAATTTTTGTTTTAATAATTTTGGGTAGAAGTTTATATATTTTTTGTTTTTCAGATCTTGTGAAAAATAATTCCTGTTTTATATTAGTTTTTCAACTTTGTTTTTTTGTTTTTTTCAAGATGTATTTTGGGGGAGGAGGAACAAGAAGAAAACTTGGGTTCTTTTTATTTTCAATTGGCATTTTTTAATAATAATTATTATAAGTTTCTATTTATATATTTATTTTTTAATTTATTTATTTGTTTATTTATTTTTTTCCATTTTTTAGTTTTTATCTTGGAATATGAGAGAAAAGGTAAGTTCTTTTTAGACGATTTAATCCTTATTGCGGATCGCGTGATGCGCCTGATTTTCTCGCTCCGATCTCCCCGATCTCGATAAATGCATATCCAGACGATATATTCGACTTTTCGATATTTTCTTTCCGGAAATTTTGTCATACCTAATGAAAGATCGACAACGCTTTCGACGACTCGATACGGATTTCACCGAGAATCAAGCACTTTTATTAGACCAAACCAAATGGAAGACATAAACAAATGCCACCCCATCAATGAACTACAGTTAGCCACTCTATGGAGCATTTCATCACAAATGCATACACCAAAGGGATAAATGGGCATCCAGAACAACGAATTGAATAAGGCTCTTAGAACAAGCTTTCAGAAGCAACACCTTGTAAAGAACAAAGCATAGTGAGAACACAAGGGTGTAGACTTTAGTAGAACATCACATCATTCTTACAGTTTGTACAGTTAGAATAAAAAATAGTTCATAACTTAGCTTTAGTCTTTATTGAGATTAGGTGTTACAAGTGCCAAACTTTATTGTTATCTCTTTGTAGGCTCTCGGTAGCTTTCGCTAAGCGACCCCTTCACTAAAGCAGTCTTGTATAACAAAGTTGAACAACAACGTTTTTGTGTATTCTACCAATAATGTGATTATACCTCTGTGTATCTGTTCTACTTCTTACTTTTATCTTTGTGATATTTTGGTGCCTCACTTTGTGATTACCTGTGCTAAATCTCTCTATCCAAGGCTACGGGGTATTACTCGATTGCTCGAATGGTTAATCAAAAGTTTGATATATATCGTAAACGAGAAGTGTCACCAATAATGACTTGAAGTTCAAACGCCTTATTGGCACGACGTACTAAATGTTGTCGCACGTCAAATACGATGCCGCCGCGATATAGTCATGTTATAAGAAAAAATTCAAACAACGTGTATGCCAAATGGTATGCGTATGTGCACCACTTTAAGTGTAATTCTAATTCTTATGACGGAGGTGCTATGTGTACCAAACTATACACCATCTAAGAATAATCTAGACAGTAGATGTCGGAGAGCCATGGCTACATTATTCTACAACGGAAAGTGGTCTCTATCGCTAAACACATAACATACTATCTATTCTAGCATATAAATACTGTTGGGAAAGTAAATAACAGAGGTGTAGCCCGAAACGACGATGGTACTATAGGTAAGACTTCCTTCCAATCGTCTTTTGTTTGCTTAGCTTAACCACACATTCTTTCATTTCACAAGCTTATACCATTCGAGGAACTATGACTCGACAGGTACTTGTGCTAATATGGCGCGAAACACGACCCTTTGCATTACTTTGAATACGTGACACGGTGTGGAAGGAAGCAAGAGTGCATGATGATCAAAACCAATCAAACCGTAAAAAGTCTTAAAAGGGCCAATTATCGGATATCGATTCATTGGATATGACTTTCATTCGATATATAGAGCCAATGTATCGAATATGTGCAAGTAAAAATAGACGCATATCTATTACGGATAATGGCTACGGATAGACAACACTAGAGTGTACAATACACCTAGAATTGTTATTAACGTTATGAACGCTCGGCGCCCCCAATTTTTTAGGGTTTTACTTGAAATATAATTAATAACACCAATTTTTTTCTACGTTAATTAAGGTTCTGGTGAGTTAGCGTTAATAATTCTAATTTATTATTTTATTGAATAGTGTGGTATACGGACGTTTTAGTCCGTTCAAAATGGTACTTTGTTCAGTAGAAAAGTACGAAATATGGATTAAAATTATCGCGATCGCACGGAAAACTTCGCTCAAAATAAAAGGCAAAATGAGATCGTATCTATTTTAGTGTAAAGATATTGATCGCGTATTAATTATACAAGAGAAAAAACCAAATTAGAGTTATGAATAAATTAGATTAAAAGGACGCGACGATGTAGGATTTGTCAGATTTTGTACTTTTACCTATTTTACTGTGAATATCCTAATGGCAGATCCGTTGTACCCAAACCAGCTTTATGGATCAATTGGAGTAATTTTTTTTTTTCAAAATCTTGGGAAATCCAAACTACACCTTAAATCGTTATTAGCGTATAGAAATTATTAGTGTAAAAAAAAATTAGCGTCATTCATTCTAATTTAATGTAAGGAGACGTGGCAAATTATGGTCCACGTCCTTAAATAGTGTAATTTATTATATTTAAGGTATCAATGTCAAAATTTTGGGGTGTCGATATAGCGTACATAAGGCTAATAACGATTCACGATGTAGTATTAATAACGCTAATTAATTTTGGGAATTGATCATGAAAGTGACTGTTTTGGTTGCGCACAGTCACTTACGTCACTTTGTCAAAAAATGTACCTTTGA
The DNA here is from genome assembly GCA_037447655.1 of Zygnema cylindricum. NCBI lineage: Eukaryota > Viridiplantae > Streptophyta > Zygnematophyceae > Zygnematales > Zygnemataceae > Zygnema > Zygnema cylindricum. The sequence continues at coordinate 72,260 of JBBHKE010002926.1, forward strand.
AGTACATAATATATTGGTACAAATAAAGTACAGTTGACTAAAATTTTGACTGTCAATCGGTTGGACAACTTTAACTTTCAAAATATTGTTTCAACCGCTTAAATTTTGCCGCGCTTGCGGACGTCGAACGTCATAATAAAATTAGCATTTCACACGGCCGACGAACGTTTACGGTAACAAAACTGCGGCAACCACATGTAAATAAAATGGTTGCAGACACTACTTTTTGTCTTTACGTGAGCTCCACGGTGAGAGCACTTAGCCGCAAAATTGAAATTTAATCGTCTAAGCGTTACATTGAACTTAGACGCAAATTGAAAAAAAACCCTAAAAAGCTAAATTGAACTACTGTAAGTTTTGTACGGAAATATAAAACGCACAAAACGAATTTTTGATGTCAATGTAAGAATGCTAAATCGTAGATAGTGTGGCTCAATTTCGTCGCGCGTGACGACGCGCATTTTTTTCATTTAATTTCAATTGATATTTTTACGCCGGTTCATTTTATTATAGTGCACAAAGTTTATTTCGTTTCGTGCGGTTTAATAGTTCCGTACAAGACTTATAGTACTTTAGTTTAAAAAGGTTTCGTTTCATTTTGGGTCTAAGTTCAATGTAACGCTTAGACAATTAAATTTCAATTTTGCGACTTAAGTGCTCTCACCGTGGAGCTCACGTAAAGACAAAAAGTGATTGTCTGCAACCATTTTATTTACATGTGGTTGCCGCAGTTTTGTCACCGTAAACGTTCGTCGGCCGTGTGAAATGCTAATTTTATTATGACGGTCGACGTCCGCAAGCGCGGCAAAATTTAAGCGGTTGAAACAATATTTTGAAAGTTAAAGTTGTCCTACCGATTAACCGTCAAAATTTTACTTAGCGGTACTTTATTTGTACCAATATGTACTTCAAACGTACAATTTTTGACAAAGTGACGTAAGTGACTGTGCGCAACCAAAACAGTCACTGTCATGATCAATTCCCTTAATTTTTAACACTAATAATTTCTTAACTATAAGGGTGACGTTCCATCAGGCGAAAAGTGGCGTAGTTTACAGAAATCAGCAACCCTCCGTACCAGATCGTACCGCCTATTTTGTTTTTATACGAAAAACAACATTACAGAGAATCTTGCTGATACTCTCCGAAGGTCTTGGAAGTAATACTGGCCGTCGGATGTTCATCTGCGAGGAGTTCGCTTCATTTTTTTCTATAACTGTCAACCCACCTCGAGGAGGTGGGTTGGCAGATACAGAAAAAACTCCATTTTTTTCTATAACTGTCAACCCACCTCGAGGAGGTGGGTTGGCAAATACAAAAAAAAACAGTGACACGCTGGACGATTGAGCTACGTGTCAAGATAGCAAACCAACGAAAAATCTTCAAATTTGCACATGACACGCGGTTTCCAAAATACAACCGACAATAAAAACGAAATTTCGTAACATTCCCTCGTCACGCTATTTTCGGTAGCTTTTGTTCATCACACTATTTCTCGCAAAGGACTTTCGTTATGTTCGAAAACTGAAACCCTAAAAAATGAGCTGGCGTACAGACTGGCGTCTGCAAAAAGTATAAAAATTTTGTCGTATGATTACTTCGTACGCAGGTACATGGTACGCAAGTGAAGATTTGAAGTTAAGTTTGTCGGTTCTAAAATCCTGAAAGATACTCAAAATCGGATCGTAGCTTGCGTGACGCCAATCAATTTAGAACACGTGGCTTACAGACTCTACGTGATGGAACTTCGACTCATTTTACCCGGTCTGTAAAGTTTGCCGTACAATTACAGAAACGTATGATGGAACTTCACCCTAATATGTAATAACGATTCAAGGTGTATAGTACACCGACTCCCGCTATTAATGTTAATATTTGTTTTTGCCATTTAAAACATTTTTTCTCCATACACACATTTCGAATTGTTGATTCCCACCTTCCGATTGCCGGTCTCAAATTGAAAATCGGACAAGTGTGTACGGATAAAAAATGTTTTAAGAGAGATTCACGGTGTACTGTAAAGTACAGTACAATACACTCTCCAGGGGGTTAACGTAGCTATTATATATTTTGAGTACTGTACTGTAGCTGACTTTTACGCTACACCGTGAATCGTTATTAATAAAGAAACCAAAAGCTATTTTACTATTTCAACTCAAAACCACAAATGCCCACGAGGACTTTTACGGGCCCGTCTTTTGACTGAGGCGTGTTTTGGCTGTACGCTACAGTACAGTAGACTGTACTTTACCGGACCGTGACTACAATATTATCGACGAAAAGGTGGTATGACAGTCGTACGGAGGTCCTGCTAAAGAGACAAAAACCTCCCCTTTATCGAGGTCGAGAGGAAAATCAGAGGTTGCTTTGTGGAGACGAAAGACTCGTTATGACTTGTTGCATGGAAGGTTCTAAAAAATGTGAATCTACATCTCAAGGAAATTACGCCACGTGTCTACTATAACTGACATGTGGAGTCTCAAATGCGTGACCTTTTTGGTTTCACGTGGGTCACATCGCGGAAAAGTATACAGGCCAAAAATGTTCCTAGGACCGTACCAGGTCGCTCCACGTGTTAATTATTTAGCAAAAAGTGTTAAGCGAGTAATTTTTAACTTTTGAAAGTGGCCAAGCGCAGTGCGTATTACCAAAATTGGGTAACGACAGTTTGCGGTTATCCGTACAGATGGATCGCACGAGCAAGAAACGAAATCGCATGACAAGCCGTCAGCCATTCACATTTGTACACGCGTCGAACATCATTTGATGCTTGCTATTTTGGCGCGCATATCCGTAGACCTGATTGCACCGACATTTACTGTCCGCCAATGAAACAAATCTGTTTCGGCGCGACGAAAAAATCTTACACGAAGCGGCATGCCACGTGTCGATCGCCCAAAAGATACCAAATCCCAAAAAGATGGCGTGGGACCACTCGACCATTTTTTTTTTAAATTGGCGGCGACTGCTCCGAGGATCAAAGCGCGCCATTGCAAAAATTTGAAAAAGCAAAGAAAAAGGAAAAGAAAAATAAATTAAAATAGTTTTAAAAAGTTTTTCCGCGGGAAAAGCTTGCGACTATGACAGCATAGTATATATTGTAACAAGTCTTCGCTCTCCCTCCACTTCTCACCTACTACTATGTCATACACTTGATTACTTCTCTCTCCCTCTCTCCCTCTCTCCCTCTCTCCCTCTCTCCCTCTCTCCCTCTCTCCCTCTCCATCCTCCCTCACTGTCTCACCATGCCGTCTGATTTCAACTTCTTTACCTCTACCATGTCTGCTTTCTCCTCTCTCTCCTCTCCCTCTTTCTCCTCTCTCTCCTCTCCCTCTTTCTCCTCTCTCTCCTCTCCCTCTCTCTCCTCTCTCTCCTCTCCCTCTCTCTCCTCCAGCTCCTCCTTTTCTAACTTATTCGGCCACCCTTTCCCCTCCTCTCGCGTCACCCCTTCCCCGTCCTTCCCTTCCTCCACCACCATCTTCGGCCTTCAATTTCCTTCCTCTTCCTCCACCCCTCCTCCCTCCTCCTCCTTCCCCTCCCCCACCTTCTCCCCCTCGCCCTCCCTCCACGTTCCCTCCTTCTGGGAAACTGCCGGAGCGGCGCCTTCCCAGGGACTGCAGGGAAACGACAAAAAGGTGCCCCCCACGATTAGAGTGTATGCGAGAGGGATAGGGGGAGGGGGAGAGGGAGAGGGAGAGAGGGGTGGAGGAGAGAGAGGGGAGAGAGAGGAGAGAGGGGGTTTTTTTAACCTCGTTTTCTTTTATTTTTTAACTAAGCAATATCAAATATCTGAACATCAATTTTATTTTTTTTGCGAAACATCTTTTGTTATTTTGTAACATCTTACTCTTTTATTGTCATTATTTTTTTCTTTCTAAAAAAATAGAATGTTTTGTTTTTTCTTCACCAATTTTTTTTTTCCAAACAGTGGCATCAATTCTTCGTTTATTTAATTTAATTGCAACATTTAATTTATTTTTGTATCTTTTTTTTCCTTTTGTCAGGATTTACGAACAAGTATTGATGTAAATTATATTAATGAGTGCTTCGGTGAAAATACGGCAATTTCTCTCCAAAACTATTTGAAAGAGGTAAAATAACTTTTCAAAAACAGAAATACTTAAAAAAAATAAAAAATGAATGAACAAGAAAAAAAAAAACAAACAAAATGAAGTTCAGGGAATTATGAAAAAAAAGTTAGCCTAAGTATAAAATGAAATAGAAAAAAGTTCATACCTGACAAATTATTAGATTATCAGCAGGAAATAGAGTGGAAGAAAAGGTAGCCTGGAAAGTAATTATTGAATTGATAAAAAAGGGAAAAATAAAACAAACTTAAACAGGAAATAAGAAAAATATCTCGAGAGTGACCTCTTGGAAACTAAAGAAACTTTCCTAACCTGAAGGGTCACTTGACTCGAAGGATCTGGTGAAGATTTATAGACAGATCTTTGACCGGATTCTAATCTAATCGTACCGGAGGTACACGGAGTAAAAATGATCAGACAGGAAAAGACAAACTGACAGAAAAGACAAACAGAAAAAGACAAGCAGACAGAAAAAGACAAACTGCCAGAAAAAGACAAACAGACAGAAAAGACAAACTGACAGGAAAGGTCTAACTGGCAGAAAAAGACAAACAGAGAAAAAAGACAAACTGACATAAAAGGACAAACTGATAGAAGAAGAAAAACAGACAGAAAAAGACAAACTGACAGAAAAGGACAAACTGATAAAAAGACAAACAAACAAAAAGACAAATAGACAGAAAAAGACAAGCAGACAGAAAAGACAAACATACAGAAAATGACAAACAGAGAAAAGACAAGCAGACAGAAAAAGACAAACATACAGAAAATGACAAACAGAGAAAAGACAAGCAGACAGAAAAAGACAAACAGACAAAAAATCCAAACTGACAAAAAAGACAAACAGACAGAAAAAGACAAGCAGAACAGAAAAAGACAAACCAACAGACCAAATACCGAAATCCTAGATACTGAAGCAGTCTACAATTCTAGATTCCGGTATTCTAAAACACATCTAGCTTTCCAATTAGAAAATACTTCTATCAAAGCCTAATCTTCTGACAACAATTTTTTTAATTCCAAAACAACGATCGATAGTACTTCTTTTCGAAACTTTCAAGTTTTTTTTAATAAAGTTTCAAATTGATCTGGAGCTGATCCCTCTTCCTTTCTTGTCCCTCCCTCTCCCTCTCCCACTCCTTCTCCCTTTCCCTCTTCCTCTCCCTCCCTCTCCTTCCCCCTTCTCCCTCTCCCCCCCTCTCCCTTTCCTTTTCCTCTCCTTTTCCCTCTCCCTCTCTCTCCCTCTCTTCTCCCTTTCCGTCTCCTCTCTCTCTCTCCTTGTCCCTCGCCCTCTCCCTTTCCCTCTCCCTCTCCCTCCTTCCAGTTTGGATCGCCCGCAGTTGTCTCCCACGCGATTTGTGTCGAAAGTTGTTTTTCAAGTAGGCCTCGATGCCTGTCTTCCCCCTCCTTTTTTCATATTTTTCTCCCCTTTTTTTCATTTTGTTTTTGTTTTTTATTTTATTTATTCTTTTTTTTTCTTTTTTTGCCCTCTTTCATTTTTTTTTAGTTTATGATTCAGTTTTGCCTTAACCTCTTTCCATAATGCTAAGTTTTTTTTCTCGAAGTATCGTGATAAAATGGTAACGTGACATCATATCATTTTAGAGCTATTATCTCATTTTATCTATTTGTTTACTCCTTTGTTGAGGTATTTTGTAGTTCCTCTTATCTATTTGTTTGTTTATTTATTCATTATTATTGTTTTTTTTTTTTTCCCTTTCATTGGCGCCCCACAGCCAAGCCAATCGAAAAGGACTCAAAAGATTTTTCGAAAGGTTTAAAAATAAAATCTTCAAAACGTTTTTTCGAAGACGATATTTTTGCTCCAGGGTTTAATCTTTCAAGACATAAAAGTGAACCACTTAATGCGAAAGGTAATTACTCTATTAGAAAAAACAGTTAAATTTTGAGTTTCTTTAATTGCAAACCGCATTTGATGTGCTGATTTTCTTTAGTAGACTGAGCATTTTTTGTTCTATTTTTGTTCATTAGACATAACCTTCAATGCTATGTTTCTTTAAAGACATTTAATCGATGTTCCATTGTATGGTTACCGAATGTATTTTAATGTTGTTGTAATTAGTTATTTTCGTTAGTTGACTGGTGGAGAAATATTATATACCACATTATTGTTTGTGTTTCTTTCAATATCAATTGATGTTGACAGGCCTTGTGGAGGCTTACGGAGGAATAGGGGACGGTATTCTCTATATTAACTCAGTTCATTATAAAAAAGTGAGTTGAAAAAGATATTTCTTCACTTTTAATGTTGTTGTCCTTCTAAGTGAAGGAAAATAATTGGCTGTGGAAGAGCTGGACAAGCAGAAAATAAACTCTTTTACTTTTTAATCGTCTACTTCACAAAACAATATAATTCTGAAATCTCCAATGTCCAATAATCATTATCATTTTGATATAGTTCTGTCCACCCAAAAAATTTGAAGATTTATTGGTACGGAAACATTATATGTAAAATATTTCCCTTCCTAAAAACACCAAAGTAAAGAGCGTTGTCGGAAGTGTTAGTCAGGTAAACTTTCTCAAACATCCTCTCAACAATCCCCGAACTAATTTCCTCCAATGTTTCATCAAAAGTTCCCATGTCCGATATCCATTGTTCAAAGTCTAATGTCCAATGTCCAATTCCCAATTTGAAAGTACCAATGTCCAATGTCCAATTTCCAATTTCCAATGTTCTTGTTTGATGGCAATTTTTTATGTCCAATTTCCAATCTCCAAATTTCCAAGCTCCGACGTCCATTGGAGAATATCGTTTGAGAATATAATCAAAAATATATCTCCAACCCTCTCTCAACGATATCCAAAACAATATCTTCCATTATTTCTGCAATAGTTCCTATGTCCAATGTTCAATTCTCAAATTTGAACGTCCAATGTCCAACATCCCGTGTCCAATGTTCACTCTCCAGTTCCAATTTCCTTATTTTCTAGTGTTCCATGTTTGATGTTCATTGCCCAGTGTGTAATTTCAAATATCCAACATTCAATGTCCAATTTCCAATTTCTAATGTTCAATTTCCATCGTCGATTGTTCAATATCCAATCTCCAATGTCCACTCTTCAATGTCGAATCTCCAATGTTCAATTTCCAATATCTAATGTCGATGTCTAATGTCCAATGTCCAATATTCAATTTTCATTGAATTCTTTTTCGATGGCCAATATTTGATATTTAACTTTCAATCTCGAATCTCTAATGTCCAATCTCTCATGTCCAATGTGTCCATTGTTTACCGTCTATTGTCCAATTTTTTCATAGGAATGTGATAAATTTATTGAATCACTCTCGTTATTGAGATTTTATGTTTGTGTTTGAAACTTTTGTACCATATAGCTATCAACTATAGCTTCACGACCAAGCACGGAAACAAATAGAAGGGATGAGGCTAAGGGGGAGGGTGAGAAAGAAAAAGGAAAAGTGAGGAAGAGGGCAAGGGAGGAAGAGGGAGAGGAGGAACAAAATTTGGATAAGGAGATGGAGACGGAGACAAGATGAATGAGGCAGAGAAAAAAAGAATTATTGTGAGGGGAGAGAACGAGGGAGGGGATTTGTCGTTGTATAAAACTACATTTTTGTCAATTCTAACATTCTTCATGTATTTTTTTTCCGTTCCGTTAACAGATAACGAGTGCCCCCTATGTGAGATTGGGTTATCTGGTGGATGCCCCTTTTAAGAGGAGGGGAACGTGCTCCTCTGATTTATCCTTTCAAGTAAGTTTTTCCTGACTAAGTTCTTTAGAAAAATATGTGAAATTTGTGACACGGGTAATATATGTAGTAAATATAAAGTATGTAATACATGTAATATATGGAATGCATGTAATTCATCACATACATGTTCAATATGTAAAATTTGTAATGTATGTATTGTATATATTGATATAGTATATGCAATATGTTATGCAAAATTTTACTTGTTAAACATGTAAAATATGGAAAGTATGTAATATATGCAATGAATGTATATATGAAGTATATCTAACAGTCAAAGTAAATAAAGTTTATTAAGTGAATAAAGTGAGGTAAGAACACGGAGGAAAAAAATTGGAATGCAGAAAATAGGGGCATGTAGGAGAAAACAATATAATTGAATTTCGTATATTTATGTTGAGAAAACGAGGTATTAGAATATGGAAATTGAGTGAAATGAGAAGAATCCATAAATAAAAAATAAAAATAAAAAGAATAAAATTTTGCGACCAAAGGTATGGTCGTAATTTTGTAAAACTGTGCTCTTGAACAAAAAAAAAGAAAAAAAAAAGGGAAATCTTTAGTCGTTCGAAATTTTTAGGTCAAGTTTTTAATATTTAATATTAAATAATTAATGTGTATTAATCTACAATTAGCAACTAACGTTAGATTAAAAATGTTTGATTAATCAATCAATATTCGAAATCCAATAATGAATAAATATAGTTAATTGATAAAGTTCTCTGAAATATCAGTAGAGTCTAACAAAAATATGTAACTACATTTGTTTGTAAATTTCCATCTTTTTTCTCCTATTTTTTGCTATCGTGCCAATCAAATCAATGTTAGAGGGTTTGTGTTGCTTGCTATTGTAGTTCACAGAAATTTTCAGAATTAAAAAAATATATATATATATATTTGGATAATGCCTATTTTATTAATGTATATATCTTCTTTTTTATTGGACCTATTTTTTTCTATCTATTTAAGTCTTACATTTCATTTTCTTTTCCGAGATATGGCAAAAATACCAATTTACAGTATCTTGAAAAGCCTTATTCTTTTCTTTCTTTCTTTTCTCCTCTCTCTCTCCCCCTCTCCCTCTCCCTCTTCCTCTGCCTCTCCCTCCACCTCTACTCTTTTCATTTTTCTCTCTCCATTCATTCTTTTTCCTTTTTGTCCACCTAAAACTGCCTCTTCTTTTTATATTTTTAAATTTACTCCTGTTAAAATATTTTTCTGTCCCTTCCTTTTTTTCAATTTTTTTGTCTATCTCCCTCTCTCTCTCTCTCTCCCTCTCTCAGCACCACCCCAAGTGTTTCTTCAATATGTCGGAAGTCTCCTTCTGTCTCCATCGACAGTTAGAGCGGTCACGTCTCCGTCACGTCTTCATTGCCTCCAATGGAAATTCGCAAGAAATCAATTTTTTGAAAAAGGAAAAGATTCCTTTTATTAATTCAGACGATGTTCGAGATAACGTGTGGAAATTGGAACTCGTCAAGAATGTATATTATAGCTTTGTTTTTATTTTGACGTTGGTTCGTTAATTCATATGTTTGTTTTTGTTGTTTTTGTTTGTTTGACAGTCTTTTTTTCTTTCTTTCTTTTCTTTTCTTTTCTTTTCTTTTTTCTTTTTCCATCGTTTTTTTGTTATTATTATTATTTTGTTTTGGCTATCATATTTATTGATTTAGGTTATTTGGTTATAGCCTTGTTGGTTATTTGTTTATATTTTTTGGTTTTTTATCTAATTATTTATCTCTCTATTTATTTATCTATCTAGTTATTTATTTATCTATTTATTTATCAATCTATTTATTTATCTATTTATTTATCTATCTGTTTATTTATCTAACTGTTTATTTATTTATTTTTTTGTCTATATGCAATTCGGTTCGGTTCGCAAGTGCAAGATAGTCAACTCCTTTCAGTTTTTAACATTCTAACTCCCTTCATTTGTTGTTTTTTATTATTTTATGTTTTTCCGTTTGTTTTTCAGGGATTTGATATAAATGACCCAGCATGTTTAAGTGTATTCGATAAATTAGTTTGTGCCCATTCTCATATTTTTTTGGGTTCCGTAAGTTCAAGTTTTAGTCGCGACATTATGAGACTTCGGTACGGATTTCGTACCGCCTCATGTGCCGATGATTATTACTGTGGACCACCAACACCCTAATTTTTTTTCCAATACCCTAAAAAAACCTTTCAAAGCCCTCAAAAAAACTTTCAGAACCGTAAAAAAACCTTTCAAAACCGTAAAAAAACCTTTTAAAACCTTAAAAAAATATTTCTAAAAACCTTTCAAATAAATTTTAAAGACACTAAAAATCCTTCAAAAACACTTAGAACCTTTAAAACCTTGAAAGACACTAGACATACTCTGGAATTTTTTAAAAACCTTTACAAATCTCATGAAAACTTTCAAAAAAAAATCAAAAGACTTTCAGAAATATTTGTCAAAAGAACTGTAGAATTTAAAAATAGAAAAAAAAATTGCATAACAAACCCCAAAGGTCACCTGAATCTGTCGAAAAACTAGAAAAACCTTCTAGGAGTTGTCAATAACACCAATAAACCTAATGGAAACTCCTAAAGGAAATCATCGATTTATTCGCGAACTCGTATAAATGAGAAGGTTTATAAACTTTGTCACTTTTCCTACTTTCAATCCTTCTTTGTGAAATTAAATTATTCCATCACTAAGTCCTTACATTATTCGTGTGGAAATCGTAGACTAATTTGCAAAGTCGTATGAATGAGAAGGTTGGAGAAGGTTTTTCTTCCATAAACTTTGTCACTTTTTATATTTTCAATCCTTATTTATTTGTGAAAATCTTACTTTTTTTCATCACTGAGTCCTTACCGTATTATTATTAGTGTGGAAAATCTACATTTAAATACTAATATGGGGCGAAAGCCTCCATGAACGGTTCTCATTTATCATTCTAAAAATTCTAAACTAAAAAATGAACTAGATTAGTGTGGCATGAGGCCAGTTCTACATGTTCCATTTCGTTGTGGTTTTTTCTTTTTATTTTTATAAAAATTCAAACATTTCTATTGTGTTGACACTTTAATATGTGTAAAATCATTTTCTTTTCACGCCTTTCTATAGTTTATGTTTCCTGTTTTTGTAAAAAAAAAAATTAATTTGGTTAACAAACGCAATGGCTCGGTCCGCGATCAATTTTTCATTTCGAGGATATAGTGTAAATCTGTTGATTCTTTAAAAAAAAAAAATGTTAAACATTCATTTCTGGAAAAAAAAAATAGGTTTTCATTCCTCATTCGATTACGTATGTGATGTCCCCTACAACAAATCAACTACTAAGATTTAAAAAAATACAGCCTATAAATACAAGTGAGGCTCCCGCTACGTACTTGTGAAGTCGTTGCCTTATTGCTTCCACTCTTATCTTTTGTTTTTTGGTTGGGGACACTACCGTTCTTTTTACCGTTGTCTTTCATGTTCGAACTATATGTTGGCCTTCCAACAATTTGTTTGGAGGCGTCATTTTTACTCGTCCACTTGCTTTAGCTGATTTGTTGGTTCTCTCCATCTTTGTTTTGAAATAGGTGCGTGTGTCCAAGAATCAATTTTTTGACAAAGTTGCGCTGCAATTAAATTTGAGCTTGTCGAGGCGATTCCCTTTGATTCTTCGCATGCTCGCTTTCTCTCGTGTGGTGGATTTGGTTTTGGAGCTCGGATGTTATCGACACCTAATATATCTACTCTATTTCACACTTGTTCAATTCATCATTGCTCTTGGGTTTACGTTCGGCCTCCCTCATCCATTTTTATTGGGCCCTTTTGTTTGCTTATGTGACAGTGTTTTCCAACCCGATGGCGTCTATTTATTTCATTTTTCTCATGGGGGAGAGTTGATTCAGGTGCTTGACATTGTTCACGACGTGAACACTATTGCAACTGTTGTTGCTAAGGGGGATTATTTTGGTTGCCATGAGGTATCATATATTATTCTTTTGCATCGATGTGATATTGTACAGCTAGATGGTGCACATCACATATTTGGTGACATTGTTTTGGCGAACACCTCGGGTACAACTGTTGCTCAAGCGGCTCGATATGTTAGGGTGGTGCCCGTGGAGCGGCTTAGAAAGAGCGTGATTATACACAACGAGATGCTACGGGTGACTTTATTTGATGGCGGTCGGGATATTTGATTGTTTGTTTGTTACTTTGGACGAGTTTTCCGTACTTATATTCGACGCTCTTTTGAGCGACCGGGTCCGAGGAGCCCTCTTGCTTCGATCTTTACTTCTTTTTATCGTCAAAGTTTATCTATGGCTTTACAACGAGTGTAGGCCACTATCCTCCTTCAATTTGTTATTGTAGTTATAGATCGTCGGCATGTTCAGAAACTGCCTTAGATTTACACGATTCCTTCTTGTGGATCTTTAATCACATTGAGGAGCAAGAGAGAATAGTTGGAGGACTCGAACCTTTCAAAAAAGCTCACCAACCAAATAAATTGCTCGTCGGTAAGAGGACGAAACATCCGAAGACCTAGATGGACCACGCGGTGTAAAGGAAGTATTGAAAACACAATCCTCGTGCTCGGCATGGAGGGCCTTTCAATCACCTCGAAGAAATCACGGACAATGAGCCATAGTCTCTCGAGCCCCACTACCACCCCCACGTCCGGTCCCAAATAGTCCAATATGGACTGCTTAACCAAAGAAGGGAGCCGCAAGTTTGTTTCATTTTTGCGGTACCTTTTTTTTTTTTTCGATTTATTAACTCTCATGAAGACATTTGCGGCATCCACGGTCAAGGTCACTTAGATTCTGATCTTATGATTGATGTGACATGCGCCAATTAGTTTTCCACTTAAGTTTTTTCGATATATCAAGACAGAGAAAAAGTAGATCTAAAGATAAAAAATTGTTGAAAAAAGGTGTTCTCACATAGTGAGGGAGGAGAAAGAAACTAAATCCAAAGGTAAAACATCGTTCTTCCAATGTTCATTTAATTACAAGCATCAAAACTTACATGTAAGTGTTTTTTTTTCTTATGCCAAGATTTAGAAAGTTATTTTTCAAGTCCTCTATTTGTTTTTCACTCACTTTTAATCGTGCACATATCAACTACACCGCGAATCGTAATTAGCGTTATGTACGCTAATTCCGTCACCCCAAATTTTGACTCTATCACCATAAATAGAGTACATTATTCTAAATTATTTTTTACATTATTTAAGGTACTTTTTGAATGAGAGTTAATAACTCTAATACAGCGCCGTTTTATATAGTGTGGCGTACGGTCGGTGTCTGACCATGCAAAATTGTACTTTATTAAATAAAAAAGTACAAATAATGATTTAATACAGGTCGTTATCATGTAACTGTGTTTTAACAAACCACGTAATAGAAACGTCATAATGACGTGAAACTGTACGTTTTGTCAAATTCAGTACGTGTACCTAATTTACAATAGATATATATTCGACGCCCAAATTAGAGTTATTGATAAATTAGAGTAAATTTTTTTTTTGAAAAGGGTTGATTACCCAACATAGAGTGAATAACTCTAATTATTTTTTTTCGTTTTTTTACTCTAATTATTTCTTCTCTAATTACAATTCGCGGTGTAGTGGCCATTTTTTCAAAAAGAGTACAAGGAAATACAATATTGAAGGGAAAACAAGCACGCAAAAACGATAAATTGAAAAAAACAATGAATTTTCCAATAAAGTAATAAATGAATAAGTTGACCTACCTGGTTACAACTAAGTGACACACCACCACATGTCACGCCACATAGCTACTTGCCAAAAATTCATTACTGGGCAAAAAAATCAAGTCGAAAAGGAAAAAAAAAATGAAACTAATAACCAATGGGAGCCAGACACTGCATGCTATACATAACTTAACCTTTTTGTTTCGAAGACAAGTGTCTTTCACATTCGGTCAACCCAATCAAAACTTCCATATATATATCCTTATTTAATCCCAACTTTTGAACAAAATTCTCTCTCCATAAAAAAAAATAAAAAAAATTAAACTCCTTCTCAACTTCTCGTTTTTCACCTTCTCATTTTTCCCCGTTTAATTTTTCCCTTTCTGATTTTCCACCCCAGTATCATCATTATTTATAAACCATGTCCTTTGTCATCAACATTGTCGACTCTCGAATCCACGTATTTGTTGAATCTCCTCTTTCCCCTTGCTCTTTTTCTCCCTTTTTAATTTTTCCCCTTCCCATTTTCCCCCTTGATTATTTTCCCCGTCTCATTTTTCCCCTTCGCTTTTCCTCCCTTTTTATTTTCCCCTTCTTATATTTCTAGTGTTGTAACCTCTTACCGATAACTGATATGTACCTTTTTTTGATCTATCCGTACTTTATACGTACAATTCCGTTCTGTACTACCATACTCCAACATGAAAAAAAAATCAGACCCCCCTTCCCCCCAAATACATCAGTTATTGGTTACCGATATATCGGATTTATCGACGATAATTACCAATGACGATATATCAAGATAGATCACCTCCCCTTACCGATACCGATAATGATATATCGGTTATCGGATTTATCGCCGCGGGAACTTTACCAATACACAAAACTACATTTTTCTCCTTCAATTTCTTTTACCGTGCCATTTGCGTGGTTCACACTTGGAAAAATGGGAAAACGATGTCATAAATTTTGGGATCCGTACGCCAAATTTCATAAAATGACAAAAAACGCGGCGGTGACGGTTGGGACGGTCGGTTTCGACCGTTTTGGAGCGTAGCGGTGGAAAAAAAATGCAGTTTTAAGCGTCAAAACTTGACAGCTGCGAATACCGAACAGCAACTGCCGTCCGCCATCGGACATCATGTTCGGAATGCACTTTTTCGTTTTTGAAGAATTACGAAACGAAGCGCACGGACGTAAACCGTACAAGATATTTTTACCCTGCAAACTTATGAACAAACTAGACGACCAATCAGGTAAGAGAACATTTAATGTAAAAAAAAAAAAAATACCGATGGAAAAAACAAAAATACAAACTAATAAATGTTCTAAACTTCTAATACTAATAACCGTGTTAATACTAATTAAACACTATTAATAACTGTACTAACACTACACCGTCGATCGTATTTAGCATGTAGAAATTATTAGTGTGTAGAATAACTAAGTGTCATGTACACTACACCGCCAATCGTTATTAGCGTGTAAGTTTTTTTAGCGTATACGAATAATTAGCGTTGTTTACGCTAATTGGGAATTTGGAAATTTTCGAAGAAATCGTCTATTATAATTAGGAATTAGGGTTTTTTTTAAATAGTGTGGATAATTCTATTTGAGAATAAAAAAAAAAAAAGCGGGACGGAATTAGCGTACACAACGCTAATAACGATTGGCGGTGTAGTTTTGACTTATAAAAATTTCGAAAAAAAAGTTGTGCTCTAATTTTTCAACGAATGCCAATATGGGTACAGCTGATTTGTCGAGAGGATATTTACAGTAATATAGGTAAGAGTATAAACTCTGAAAAATCGTACACTGTCGCATACTTTCACTCTAATTAATTCCTAACTCTAATTTCGGTTTATTAGTGTGTAGGCAATACTCGACAAATAAATGTACACTAAAACAGGTATAAGTACGCAATCTTTTAAATCGTACACCGAATCGTGATTGTATCCTATTTAGGATTAACTCCCATTTGGGTATATGTTTGGCAAACTCGTTTTTACTTTAATTCACAGGGCAATTTTCTGCGTGATAGCAAATATTTTATTAAAATATCCATACTTGTATAATGAAAAAGTACATTTTTATATGCACCGACACCTTCCGTATTCCACACTAATAAAAAAATACATAAATTAAAATGGTGTACACTAATTGTTCTTCTCGAAATTAGCGTACAAGAAAAATTAGTATCATTTAACCTATTTTAAGTAAAACCCTCAAAAATTAGGGGGGTCGAATTAGTGTTCAACACGCTAAATACGATCGATGGTGTAATTATACAGATTAATAATTGAACCAATACTGGTTATACAAAATACTAACTATAAAACACTAAATATACATACTAAAACTTGTACTAACACTTATTATACAAAATCATACTGTACTAATACTAATTTTATAGAATAATAATTGTACCAACACTAATGATACAAACTCATAACTGTACTCACATACTAATAGCTTTACTAATACTGATTATACGTACTATTAGCTTTACTAATACTGACCGTACTAATACTGATTATACGTACTAATAGCTAGACTAATACAGATAATACACAAATAATTAGTATGAATATGTAGTATAAGTACAGTTAACTGTCTGTATGCTTATTTTATTAAAACAATTGTTAGCTTTTATATTTAGTATTAATACAGTGTTTAACCTGCATATCTAGTAGTAATAAAGTGCTTAATTTATATATTAAGTATTAAAATCCTTTGTATTTTGCATAATTAGGATTATTATTACGATTAGTGCGTTTATTAGTAATGTAGAATTAGTATTAGGATAGTTATTAGTAATGCATAATTAGTAATAATACTTTTATTAGTAAGTATAATCAGTATTATTTTAGTTATAAGTATTCATAATAAGTATTAGTACAACTATAAGTCTGTATACTTAATATGAGTCCAATTATGAGTTTGTATAATCAGTATTGGTACACTTGTTAGTCGGTGTAGTTAGGATTCGTAGAGTTATTAGTCTTTATAGTTAGTGTTAGTATAATTATTAGTAATGTTTAATTGGTATTAGGACATTCAATGTATCCTAGCTATGAGCACTTATACTAATTAAATAATAATTGTACTACCACTAATTATACAGACTAATAACTGTAAAAATACTTATTTTACAAAATGTACTTATACCAATTGCATGAACTCATAATGTGCTAATACTAATTATAGAGACAAATAACAGTGTTGATATATTAATTGTATTGACTAATAACCATGCTAACACTAATTATACATACTAAAAATTGTACTGGTACGAATTGTACATACTAATAACTATAGTATTACTACTTATACAGACTAATAACTGTGTTAGTACTAATGATTCAGACAAATAGTAGGACTAATACCAAGTATACATTACTTGAAACTGCTCATTTTATATTACTAACCATTGTACCAACACTAATTCTACATTACTAATAACTGCACTAACACTAATTACACAATACTAATTACATAGAGTAATAACGGTATTAGCGCCAATTATAAAGACTAGTAACAGTACCTATACTAATTATTTTTACAAATAAGCATACCAATACTGGTTATACGTAATAGTAACTGTGCTAATAATAATTATACAGACTAATAATTGTACAAATACTGATTACACTAACTCATTACTGTACTAATATATATTCTACATATTAATAACTGTACTTATACTATTTATACTAATTATAGAGACAATAAACCGAGTTAATACTAATTATACGGACGAATAATTGTAGAAGTAATTATTATATAACGATTGTCCTAATACTAATTATACATAACTAAAAATTGTCGCTATACTAATTATACAGTATTACAAGTGCGCTAATACTAATTATATAGACTAATAACTGTGTTCACGCTAATTACAAAAACTAAAATTTGTTAAGACTAATTATACAAACTAATAACTGTTCTAATACTAATTACACAAACACTAATTATTTAGAGTTGTAATTGTCTTAATACCGATTATACAGATTAATAACAATACTAATACTCATTATACATTACTAATAATTTTAGTAACTCAATTTATACAGACAAATTGTACTAATACCAATAAAACAGACTAAAAACTGTACCAATACTTATTATAGTTCCAATACTAATTTTACCATAACGTTCTTAATACTTATTTTATACTAAAAACTGAACTGAAACTAAGTTTTTTTTTGGGGCGCCCGTGGTTTTTTTTTTGGGCATGTTAGTTCCTCCGGGGTTATATTCGGTCTGTACAAACGCTTGCGTGGCAGTACAGTTTTTTTTGGAAGGTGTCGTACATATCATGTCCGCAAAGCGTTTCCTTTTTCATACGGGCAAGTGGCTCATATCACGACACGCTAGTTGACGTAGGCTAGCGTCACGTGCCAGTTCACGGCGGACAAAAAAAAGTACCGTTTTCATACCATACCGTTTTCCCATTTTTCAAGTGTGAACCACGCAATTGTCATCGACATTGTCCTCTCTTGGGTCAAGGTTCTACTTAAATCGAAATCTAACGGATCTTTTTGTCAGGGTCTATAAAAATCCGCCCGAGCCAAAGCTTATTCGTTTAACATATAACTTCATGTTGCGTTAAATCGCGGTAGGAGGTCTTATAATCTCCGTATCCTAATACATTCTCGAGGCTATCGACTCGAAGCTCGATTCGTCGCTCCTTAACGCTCGACCTAAGCTCGAAATTTGCATTAACCTTTCGAAATATGTCACATCATTACTAGGCATTGATTTACTTCGAATTTCGGCTAATGTCCAAGCGACTTCGGCCATATCTTGATGATATTAAGTTTTTTTGAAAACATGATCCCGTGACATGAGAGTACGCATCGCTTCCTCAAAATAAACATCTTGCAAAAACGAATCAACAAAGGATGCTATTTTGTCCGCTTTAATGAAAAAATATGAGGGATAAAACGTCACATAGAAAGTTAGTTTCGTGATTTAGATAAGCAAGAAATAATTAATATTTTAATATAGAAGTCAGTATTGAATAAATTTAAGTAAAATAAACGGAGAGGTACAAACCTGCGCTTACTTTTGTGACTTAGAGAAGTAATAATTAGTTAGTCATTAAATTAGAGGTCAATATTGAATAAATAAGGTAAACAAACCAAGATTCTTCCTTCCTCTTTCAACTTCTCCTACTCATCTTCCATCCTCTTACTGCAAGTCTCTTCCTGATTCATTTTTCTCCTCTCCTCGACCTCGCCCTCTTCCTCCCCCTCCCTCCCCTTCCCTCTCGTGTTGTTTCTTTTTCTCTGCCGTACGAAAAAAGTACTTTTACCACAATACAATGAACACCAATTCGATAATTTGAATGTACTCCATGTTTGTGGTCTTGTGAACTCATTTTGGCGCTTTCCTCTTTTCGACCCCCGAGCAAGAGAATCCATCTCTTCAATTTTTTTTTATAAAAAATCACCTCGCGAGTTGATTTTAGATGAAGTATCACCCAACAACAAATGACAAACGATCCACGCACGCGCCACACGAGTTTGAAAATTTTAGGACGAGGGAGTTTACTCGCTATTTTTCTCCCTACCCGTCACGCGCATGTACGGAAAAAACTTTGTAGGGGTCTCGGACCTCCACTTTCATTCATGGGTTCGTTGCTGAATTTTACGCCGTCGTCGCCTTTCGCCTCTCCCTCTCACACTATCGTTTTTTTCTCACACTTTTTAGAATGGGACACGACAATACTAAAATATAAAATGAAAGATATTTGAAAAATAATTATTTTGACTACCTTTATGCATATTTGTATGGCAAGTTCAGTGAGAAAAGTCGAAAAAACGAAATCGGGAAACCATGGCAAGAAGTTCTTGAATCAATTGCATGGTTCACACTTGAAAAAGAGGAAAACGGATGTCATAAATTTTGTGATCCGTGCGCCAAATTTTATAATATGACAAAAAACGCGGCACTGACGGTTGGGACGGTTATTTCGACCGTTTTGGAGCGTAGTGGCGGACTAAAAATGCAGTTTTAGGGTGGACTTCCATTCATAAATGTCCAATTCGTACGGATTTGGACTTTTTTCCGAAAACTACGTAGTATTCGCTTGTTTCGTAAATTTCGTAAATTTCGTACGTCACACTGTATGAATAGTTGTACGGACATTAAAAATAAAATACGTTGCTTCATTTGCGCGCTCGTATTTTTTATCTGTCCTCCACTCCGTCATCAGAAGGAAGCGACCGTTGGAGACGCCATAAATTCCGCCGCTCGCCGCTACACCGTGCATCGCTATTTGGGTTAATAATATTTTCGTCACTTAAAACTTTGTTTCTACGTGCACGTTTGTCCGAAAGTTAGTCAGACGGTCGCTATTGAATTATAAGTTGCTCACCTCTAAACTGGCGGTCTCTAATAAAAAATCGGACAAGTGTGTACGGGAAAAAAATGTTTTAAGTAAAGAACAAATATTAACGCTAATAGCGATACACGGTGTAGTTCGTTGAACTTTTCAAAAGTTTTGCTTCATATGCGGGTGCGTATTTTTATCTGAGCGGCGAGCGGCGGAATTTATGGCGTCTAACGGCCAGCGGCAGAATTTATGGCGTCTCCAACGGCGGCTTCCTTGAGCCGTTTTGCTTCATTTGCGCGCGCGTATTTTAATGTCCTCCACTCCGCCATCAGAAGGTAGCCGCCGTTGGATACGCCGTAAATTCCGCCGCTCGCCGCTAGTTGGTTGCACGTTTCAATTTTTAGAGTATTGAATATTTAAATATTTAAATTTGAAAAGTAAAACAAAAGTACGAATTTTACCTACGAATTTTAAAATTTTGAAATTTTTTTATGCGCACTGTACATAGTAATCGTTAGTTTACTCCGTGCGTTTTATGCGCATATGACATCTATGCTTCCATAAGCGAAAAAGTGTGGTTTTTTACTGAAGGCCGTACCGTTTCGTACAAGTTCGTACATATTTTTTTTTTCAACTAAAGCAACATTACAGAAAATTGTCCAAGGTTGTAGGCGTAAATTAGGACCGTCGGATTTAATTATACTTTTTATCCGTGACGCCACGTCACCAATCCTACAGTTTGTTAAGACCGTGCACAGGGAGGACAGTTCTCGAATACAGAACGTGTAAAAGTGGGCCGCGTGGAAAAGGAAAAAAACATCCACGATGGGCGCGCGCAGATGTGCGTACACGTCGCAAGGGCTCTGTGCCTTCTGCCGGTGGCTGCGAATCCGCCGAAATTATCTCGTCACGCTCCCACCATCAAAGTTTGCCGCCGCCTTTTTGTCGTTGCGTTTTGAAATTTTGGGTTACGAGTCATTAATTACCTCCGCTGGTACAGATATTATCTCCGCTGGTACTGATATTACCTCCGCTCGTACAGATATTACATTTTGACATTGCGCTTGAAGATTCTTTCAAGCTTTAAAGCATCGAATATTAACCTACGTGTTACCAACCAGAATAAGCCACGCAAATAAAAAGGGATTTACAGACGCGACCTAATGGAAGGCACGCCTTTCAGTAATATTTTTTGTACAATTACTGAGACGCATAATGGAAGTCCACCCTTAAGCGTCAAAACTCGACAGCTGCGTATAGCAAACGGCAACTGCCGTCCACCATCGGACATCATGTTCGGAATGCACTTTTTCGTTTTTGAAGAATTACGAAAACGAAGCGCACGGACGTGAACCGTACAAAAATACATTCCCTCACAAACTTATGAGCAAACTAGAGGACCAATCAGATAAGAGAACATGTAATGTCAAAAAAAACAAACGCTTCGTGGCAGTACAGTTTGTTTTGGAAGGCTTCGTACATATCATGTCCGCAAAGCGTTTACTTTTCGTATGGACAATTGGCTCATATCACGACACGCTAATTGACGTAACCTAGCGTCCCGTGCCAGTTCACAACGGACAAAAAAAAGTACCGTTTTCATACCATACCGTTTTCTCCTTTTTCAAGTGTGAACCACGCAAATGACGTCGACGTCGTCACAAATGACCATGACGTCAAAATGTCACAAAACCTTAAACATCTACAATGTCACAAAAAACTAAACGTCACCAGTCGTCGCTGTTTTGTCGACGTCACCGATTGTCGAACGTTTCGTAGTCGTCTTCAATCGTCACAAGTTGTACCTACGTCTACAACCGTCACATGTCAAAGTTGCTCTGAAAAATAGTACGGAGAATCTTTATGTAAAATCCAAAATAATCCTTTGAAAGTACCAATTACATGGGCACATACATACCGTTACAGTTAAAACTAAAAGATTTTATTTCCAGTTAAAGATTTTAGGGTTTCCACCATAGTTGTTCAAATCGCGCGATTTTTTCCTTTTTTGCGATTGAAACGTATAATTCGTGCCTTTTGAAAAAATCGTAAAAAAACGTGAACTGTAAACTGAAACTGAATTTTTACGGAAACATGTAAACTAATTACTGTAACTGTGCATTTTTGTACGGATGTGTACGAAATAAAACGGTGAATATGCGTCGTAATTATTGGTACTTTCTGTTCAGTAAACTGAACAGAAATACCACGGAAGTTGTACGTCGTATAATCGAAAATGTACGGACATTTTCGAAAAGAGACGTTCAACGTCACAATTTTTTCGCGCGATCAGTTTAAAATTTGTACAGGCGTCTTCTTAAAATTTTTTTGAAAGAAGACGCCATGGAATTTTGAAAAGGAAACCGCCAGGAAGCCGCTTCCCCATATCCGACCCTCCTTCCTCCCAAGCTTTTTACTATCCTCGCCTCCGGACTTCGACAAAAGCAATCATGCCCCGAAATCGAGGAGAGGAGTGGGAGCACGTGAAGGCTGCAGACGGTGGGATTCTTCTGGCCAACCGATTATGCATCTGTATTTATTGCAACTTCGAATATAACGCCCAAGCGACGAGGATCAGAAATCATCTCCTTGGAAACGTAAAAAATGCAGGGATTAGAGCCTGCACAATGTGCCCAGATGAGGTGAAGGAGGAGTTCAGTGCATCGGAAACCCAAAAATCTGCAACTTCCTCTCAAAAACGTGTAATTTCCGACTTGGATGATCTCACCAGCAGTTTTCCATCGATTCCTAGTCCCAAAGTAAGAGGGGTGCAGACTAGAATACAAGATGCTTTTAATAGGTGTAATAAGAAAGAGGTCGATTTAGCATGGGCCACAGCTTTCTTCGCCAATGGATTGCCATTCCGACTTTTAGAGGATCCATATTTCAAAGCAGCGGTGAATAAGACCGGTGTTCTAGGAGGATCTTACAAGTTACCAATCCGTAGTGCAATGAGAAATCGTCTCCTGTTAGAGACCAAGGCGAAGGTGAAGAAAGATTTAGCAAGTTACGAGGAAACTATTTCTCTCACCGGTGCCACGATCACGTCAGACGGGTGGACAGCAACCGACGATAAACCTCTCCTAAATATTCTAGCTGTCACCCCGAAAGGTGACATGTTTTTGACGGCGGAAGACACCAGTGGGCATATTAAGGACGCCGACTTCATATGTCAGGTGTTGGAGAAGGGAGTGCTTGCTATAGGGGTGGAGAATGTGGTGCAGATTATTACCGATTCTGCCCCAGTGAACAAGGCTGCAGCATCGTTGCTCGCGACAAAGTACCCTTCTATCACGTGGACGCCATGCGCTGCGCACATTCTCGACCTGCTGTTGGAAGATTGGAGTAGGTTGTCATTTATGTCCAAACCTATCCGAGAGGCGAAAGAAATTATAAAATTCATCACTAATCATAGCATGAGTGTAGCCATATTCAATCGAATTTCTGAACTTCGGCTTCTAAAACCTGGAGAGACTAGGTTTGCTACTAATTTTATTATGCTCCAAAGGTTATTAGATGTGAAAGAGAGTTTGGAGCGTTTAATGTTTGATAACGAATTCAAAGAATGGGTGGGGAAACCTATGTACAGGATAGAGGGGGCTAAGGTTAGGGGCCACATTCTTAGCACGGAGTTTTGGGTTAGAGTGAGTGAAGCCGTGTCAATTTCAGAACCGGTGGTAAGGTTGATGAGGGAATGCGACAAAGGTGGCCCGAATGTGGGGAAGGTTTACCACGGTTTTTACATGATTGGTCAGTTTTTGGACAATTTAGCTTGCGCTGGAGGAGGTAACATTCAGGAGGGCATGCAGACTTTGGAAGAGTTGAAGGCGGCTTGGGGGGCGAGGTGGAAGATGGCCTACAGCCCGATTTATGCGGCCGGTTTTGTACTCGATCCGGAGTATCAGAATGTCGCATATGGGCAACGTGCTAACTCGACAGTTATGGACGGTTTTGAGATAATGTTGGAGAGGATGCTTCCAAATGTGGGGGAGATAGAAGAAGCCCACATGCAGTTATCAAAATATAGACTTTTTGAGGGAGTTTTTGGTAGGGAAATGACAAAATCTTGTGCAAAGAAAATGCCGGCGTGGAAGTGGTGGCATGACTTTGGCCATGCCACTCCTATCTTGCAGAAGGTTGCAACAAAAATACTTGCGCAATGCTCAGTTGCAAGCTCCTGTGAGCGTAATTGGTCAACATATGACCATATACACTCAAAAAAAAGAAATAGATTAACGGCTAAAGGGGCTAATGACCTGGTATGGGTTTTCACTAATCTCAGACTGTTAAAGAAAACTAAGGATGTTAGCTATGAAGAGAGCATGGTGGCATGGGAAGAGGAGGAAGGGGAAGTAGGGGAAGATGGTTCGGATGAAGACATCATGGACGTTGATGTAGGGGAAGAGGATTTAGAGTAGAGATGGACGAAAAAGATGTATTTTTTTTTTTGATTAATGTGATTGATCTTTTTTAAATATCTTGTTTTTCTAAGTCGTGCAAATTTCTGAATGTGAGAACACATTTGTTTTTGGTCTGTAATTTTTTTTTTTGGAGTAATGCGATGTCTGCGACATAGAGAAAGAAGAAGATTTTTTGGAGTAATGCGATGTCTGCGACATAGAGAAAGAAGAAGAAGGCGGCCATGTCTGTCTGTCTAATAAGCTCGGACAGACGAAATTTCATAAAAGTTAACGCTCGAGGTGTTCGAACCCGGGTGGGTCGTATCAATATTTTAATCTAAGGATAGCAGGCGGTCTACCACTCGGTGAAGAAGTTTCGATACCAACGTAGAGTGTGATAAAAATATAAAGATATTTGTGTTTTATCGCTCATTTAACTAAAAAAACTTCAAACTGCGTTATATGTAATAATTTTTTGTTTTTTTATGTACGGAATTGTACGGACGAAAATTCATTAACGATTTTTTGCGATTTGATCAAAAGGTTCGATGCGTTTGTTACGTATAATTCGTCACGTACGGTACGTTCGCACTAATCGCCGTGAACAACTATGATTAAACGTTTTACTATTTTTTTATTTTTATTTTTTGTATGGAGTCAAAGTTGGTCAACGCACTTTAAAAATTTTGAACTTTGTTTCATGCGCATATTCGTTATTTTTTGGCGTTTCATGCGTGCGTTTTATGCGCATGAGACATCTATGGTGTACGGAAACAGCACCATCACTTTCTTGCCGTACCACCTAACAATCTCCTTATTTCAGGGGGAGACAAGATTCTGCTCGCCCGATCATGTGTTGAGGGGGAAAAAATATATTTCAATTTTCGAGTGTACATTTCCTGTTTTCGAGTTTACTGCATGACATATTTGGCAGCTGGTGCCTTATTGCCATATTGCCATATTGCCTTCTGTGCTATATGGCACTAGCTGCCAAAATCATATTATATACTTCCAAGCATTACGGCACAACCTCCAAATCAGATTCTGCCTGTCTATGCAAGTGTGAACTAGCTGCCACACGAGCGGTGATATGCAACTGCCAATAGGTGCCTTTTTGGTTATTGCCGAGCGGACATGTCATTTCCAAGGCCATATGCCTCTCCAATTTAGAAATAGTAATTACCAACACGACTTGGTAGAACAAGTACATACAGCGGATACATTTCTGAATTTCCCTCCATCTAAAGGATAACACACGACAAAAACTTCCAAAGAAACAAAACCTTTTTCGCAGTATACACAGAATTACCAGCACCAGCACATTATGAACCTCAATAATCTCATATTGTCTCATATGATCCAATGATACAAAACCCTATATAAATAGCTAATTCACATGAAACATTGGTTTTAGGGTTCGGCGACACCAAATTTACCATAAAACAAAACTAATATAGTAGCCTCTCATGTTTCGGACATACTGACACCATCACATTCTTACCATATTACTTTATCAGCAGAAAATCCCATATTGCAATGCACCTTATTAACAAAATAAAGATAGTTTGCCTCTGAGACGGTGGCCTCTTTAACTTAGAATAATATTCTAACAGTGCAGAAATGTCCCATCCTTTCCCAAATAAAAAAAGAAATCCTTATCCTATCAAGTCAAAAAAAACCACTTTCCTCCACAATTCATGGTCTTCATTCAGGTAGACCAAAAATATAACAAGCCCTAGTCTCCTGGATAACCAACATATACCTCTTTGACTTTAAAGTCAGAGCTGGTAAGGTGAAAAAAAAAAATGAAGAAATTGTAACGCAAACAATGAAGAAAAGAAAAGAAAAGAAAGAAAAGAAAAAAAAGAGCAGAACAACTATCTACAGAAAGATGGTGTCCACTTCGTCCATCTCTCCTTCGAAATTGAACAGGTGTTCAGCTTCATAAATATCCTCTATACCTTAAATACTCTCACACATGTACAACATTACTCTATAAAATGTCCGTTGTGTAAAATTTGTTCAATATACTTCCTCAACTCACAAGATAGACATCTAAACTGACGAGCCAACTGATGAGCCACAGGTGTCCCAAGTGTCGGTTCTCTCCTTAAGCTGACCCTCGACTTCTGGGAAGTCCAGAAGTATTATTATTCCAGACACCGTCACGTCACCAGGCATTATTTCGACTGAGAAAATTTTGTTTTGCGAGTCAACCACGAAAAACCATCCATCCGAAAACCAAAGAGTCCAAAATTTTTCCTCTCTCTTCGTATGTCCCGAAACTTGTCCTCTTTCTACTTCTTATGTCCCGGAAAAATGTTCGCCCTCTTCATCTTATGTCCCAAAAACTGTCCACCCTCTTCTTCTTACATCTCAAAAATTGTCCTCTCTTCTTAACTCTCGATGTCAAAGGTGGGTGGAGGTGGGGCAGTCGCATTACTCGGTGGTGGAGGAGCTGATCTCGGCAATAACTTTTCAATTTGTCGAGCTTTTTTTGCTGCCCACGGTAAGTTGGGCCACATTCGATCATAATTAAAGATTCCAGGTCGATTCTTATTATCCTCGAGAGAAGTGCCCGCAAGAAGCCCGGCCCAGACGGCATTCAAATGTGTTTTCGGTTCACTGTGGTTTCGATTTGTACGGACATTTAAATATGTATCATTTCTGTCAGGTCCTCCAACCAATGCTCCAAAAAGAGTGATAGGATTCGGCGATGGTGATCTGCATAAATCACGTCAAAAGAACGCTCATTAACAAAATCCTCGATCCTAGGGCTTTGAGAGATTCACACTGCATACTGCAAAAAGCCAATGAAGACTTTGGAGATATTGTAGATATAACGTTTAAAGTCCATCTTATTTTTTCAAAAAAAGGGCAGAAATGTAAAATCTCAGAAATATTAGTGGTATAACTTGTGAAGATTATTGTATACTAGGCCCGGATTAATCCAATTACTCACCTTTCAGTTTCGTTTTTTGAGACCATATTAGAAACATCTCTCAGTCCACCTTCGGCTTGGACCCAAACCCGCAAACTACCTTCTCTTGACCCAATTGTACTTTTTCTTTTCCACATTTTATTCTACCGATTCCTTTGTCTCGATGGCCAAACTACACCATGAATTGCTAGTAGCATTAAATAACACTAATCCAGTCCAGGTTATTTTTGCCCTCGGTTCACAAAAACAGCGTTAATAACATCAACTGTTATTTTCTAGACTCTTTTTCCCGCCGTTATGAATCATCCACGTCATTACTTCTCAAAGCTAATAACGATTTACCTGAAGTGGTGTTTACCATGATATTTTGCAACAACACCTTTCTCTTGTCACTATAATCACAAAATGCCATGTTTTCATAAATGAATACTGCAACGTGGCCAGTTTTGTGAACCTTATATCAACTAAACTGCGTATTGCTGTTAATCTCAAACATTTTTCAGGCACTCAAAATCACTCCTCAACACAGAGTCTTAACTATTTTCAAATTTTGATCGCTACATCACCATCGAAAGGTAAGCAGTTCTTTCAGAAACATCCCGAAAAGAAAAAAAAAAACCATGGTTGACCCTTTTTGGTCTTTGCGGAAAAGGCAAAGACGTTTGAGTACCCAAAAAATGTCGAGCATTAGTACTGTAAGAATGAGCAGTCTAGTGGCAACTACACCAGAACTAAACATTCTTGTGTGCGCTTCACTAAGGAAAAATTGTGAAAACCAATACGAGATTCCACATAATCAGAGATCTCACTGTATGTCAACGAGTGATGGTTTTCAGAAGGACTCACTCTAGCCAGAAATTTCCAGTAACGCAGTTATACTTTTCTTTATCAAGCCAATAAGAAGGAATAGACGCCCCTTTGTGGTAAACATTCGTCGGATAAGATAAACCGAGTCCTCTCCAGCCAACCATATAACACAACTTCATTGGGTTATCTCCAATTATGTAATTTTTCTGCAAGAAACAAGAAGAAAAAAGAACAAATGCCATCATTGTATCAGCAAAAAGATACTTTTGATTACTTTACATTTAATTTACTCAAACCACAAATATAAAACAAAAGGATGCATGTACTTTGGTTGCCACAAATGCTGGGTTTTATAAAACACAGAAAATGAGAAAATGCATTCAAAAGCATTCAAATTAAGAATCACAGTAGAACCTTCACCGTAATCCTCTGAATATTCAATGGATATTATGGAACAGAAACAACAAGGGAGCAGAAACAAACCTGGGTGACATAATAACTGATGACATCATCCCAAGTGGAAGCTTGCCAGTAAACCGATGCCAGCGGAGACGTACTATTTGTCGACCTGGCGGGCCAGATATAGTCGAGTAACACCATAGAGAGGTAAGCCGTGTTCACTGCAATCTCCAAAGGCCGTACTAGATCGTGTTCCCTTGGCCCGCCCCAAGTAAGTTTACCTGTAAGCAATAAAAATTGATAATATCATTCGTTCACGCTATGGCACGAGAGAAAAAATCAATTCATGAAGAGTACAATCCCAGTCTTATGCTACCTAAATATTATTACCATTCGCATGAAGAATAGAGGCCTGGAAAACGGGAGAGACACTCGAACAAAAGTAAGAGACATTACAGCAAGACTGAACTTGCGATGCCCTTCCGAATCAAAACCATCATACATTTGAGGAAGACCCTAAAGGTACAACCAACGCATCAGGCCATCGATGCCTATGTACCAAGAGACTGTCTATAGAAAGGACAGATGATTACCCCTGAGATGAAAGATGATAATGCTATAACAACAAATGCATAACAACACCCTCTAAAGCATCATGGTTAAACAATGCTCCACAAACATTTACAGCTTGTGAAAGTCTTTAATCCTAAAGCATAGGCTTCTTAGAGGTTTTTGGGAAGAAACTGAGACAACTAACTTGGATCTCAACGGCCATGAAATAGAAGGTATAACAGACAGCCAAAATCCACTCAAAGTTTGCAAAACCTTTCCAAATGAAATACGGTCTTCTAAAATAAAAAGAATGACAAATAGAGTTATGATCGAAAAAAATATTTTTGTTTGCTGATGTTGGTCACTATCTCAAGATATAAGACTTACCAGACGCTGTAAAGTTTGCTATTTGTTGATTCTTAGGTAAAAACTGAGCAACATAATTCACCGCCGTAGTAGCATAAGGAAAAACGTTACGAAAAATGATATTTGTATCATTAAAGTATTGGTCAGCCCCCAGCCCTATCGTCAACAACCGAGTCATAAGAACCTGCAAACCAACAACCACAAGAGTCAGTCAAGTACTTTCGACAAAACATTGACATATGCAGATTCATTTCCACAGTCAGGCCCGGGACCAGGCCCAGGGCCGGGAAGGGGGGAGGGGTGTGAGGACCCTTGCGAACTTGGCAAGAAAATAATAGCATCTCATGACAAAAAAGCAAAACCCCTAGAGTCTCAATGTCGACACGTGCAATCTCCAGGTAAATCCAGCAATAACAGAAATACAAGAAAAGATTCCTCTCAGCAAAACCCATCTATGTCCATCACTGCACTAAAAACTCACCGCGACACCTGGGGACTTCTTGTCCCAGTTGAAAACCATTGCTTCCTTGAAAGTGCCAGGAGCAAGAGGTGCCTCCATGTCAGTAGACATTCTCTCTCCATCTGTTACATAATCCAAATACTTAGAATCCCCTGTAGCATAATATAGCCACGCAGCTCCCCAGAGAAGTTCATCTACGTATCCTGTCGAATTATACTCTGCTTGAGCTGTGACTACCCAATCCGAATACTTTCCTCGGTAAGTGTTTGCAAAGTCCCAAAGCTCCTCTGCTGTAGCTACAATCTGGTCTGCATATACTGGATTGCCTTTCTTGGGATCTCTGAAAATAATAGAGGCTGCTGCGAGAGCTGCAGCCATCTCTCCGGCGAGATCGGAACAAGGATGTGCCGGTTCACAGGGATAGGGAGTGACTCGATGTCGACGTAGCATGTCCTCCGGTCTAGTCCAACAAGATTCATCAATGTCGGGGATTCCGACCTGCAAGCAACAATCAAAATATTGATTTAGGTTTTTAGGTTTACTTTTTGATCTAGAATTCATAGAGTAGAATCATCAGAAATCAGAAAGTGCTCACAAGAAAATGACTTCAGAACAGCAACAACACGACCATTTCTCAAGCTTGTTAAAAGAAGATTCTCTTGAACAATCGCTTATGAAATGTTTGCAATAGTGATTAGAGTGCTTCCACCTGGATAACACAAGGGTATGATTAAAAACTCAAGCCGCAAAAACATTTGTTCTGACCTAAAGAAGGGCAGCTGACAGAAACTGAGACGACAACGATAAAACACTGCAGAATGTCCGAAAAACAAATAGCTTCAGCACTACATTTGTGGCAATCATAAAGGACGTTTTTGTTATTTACCTGGGCAAAAATAATGTTCTTGTACTTTGCAGCAAGCAAGTAATCAACGCCCCATTGAATCAGAGATATAGCTTTGTCTGCTTGACCTTGAGCTTCAAACTGGACACCATAGTCAATAACTGACCAGGAGAGCATTGTAACACTGAATGCAATTGGAAATGTGTACTTGACAGTACCACCACCGTCGTAAAACCCCCCTGTGAGATTCCTATTTTGGTCAAACCCATCAGACAAGCCTGAGTTGTTTCGCCAAGTGAATGGATAATCGTCAGGCAGGTTGCCAGCTGCAAAAGTCAGAACAAGAATGTTCAGCGTCAATAGTAATCATTATCAGAAAGAAGACTATCGACGCCAATGACTATATATACGCATACTTGCATAATCACAACAAAGGAGAGGACAGGAACAACAAACGGACAGATTATTCGCAATGTTGGCAATACAAAGCCTAAGAATAGGAACAGCAAGCTTGAACACTTCAAATCAAGTTCAAACATTTCACTAAGAAATGTTCATAAAACGCAAATGATCTAGATCAGTGCTGAGACAAAAGTTCATTATCAGTACCATCATTGAGCCACGAATCTTAAAGAAACTCACACTTCTGTGCCTCCATGAACAGAAGAGCCAATTGCAAAGGTGAAGTTAAATTGACAGTGAACTGTGGAATGGGTACTGGAGGAGGAGGAGGAGGAGCTTCGGTTTCATCCTTGCCGGCAAGAGACGCCAGTTTTATACCCAGAAACACAGCTGCTACCAGAATAGCCACACTTCCAATCATTGCAATGATCAACACCAAAGCAGCTCGTTTCCCCCTGCATCGAAAAAAAGAAAGAAAGTGGAAGGGGAAGAAATAAAAAAAGAAAAAACTATTAGTAGAACAAACAGGAAAAGAAACGAATGGCAATATCTCGAGTGAACTCGAAGTTGAAGGAATCACATTTTAAAGATTGAAACCCGAGCCATTAGAATAAAAAAGAGCCCTTCTAGCATCTGAAAAACAAAAACATATAGCAGCTTGCATAAAATTGTTTACTATATATCCAAATGACATCATCTGTGACAGGTACAACACCTACATGAGACCAACAAAAAGCAAATGGCAAACAAAAAAACCCTATGCGGCTATCTCCTGCAGGCAGCCTGCATTTGAAAATAAACCCATACTTACCCTATAAATACGACAAGATCCTTCATTAAAAGAAACAAACAATGCAAAAGAAGACTGAAAACCAGGATGCTCTTTTCAGATAGTTTACTTCAAAAGTCCCAGCTTCAGAGTGTAAAATCAAGAGCACAATGGCGACAAAAAGAATAAATGTTAAATAAATAACCAGATAAATGATTAGAACGTCAGGAGCACGAGAGTAATGGATCAAAAAAGTCGGCCGCAACAACCCTAGGCAGCATTCGCAGCAAAATCTATTCTCTTTAATAGAGAAAAAATATATAAAGTTATAAAGTGATAAATGTGTAAAGCTGCCAGACTTCCTTACAAGCCGGATCAGTTTTGATGAAAGGACTGTAAATGAAAGAAATAGAAATAATGACGAGCAATAAAAGTAAAGGACAAAAAGTAAAGTCTTTGGTAATAGGACATTCGTAAAAAAGAGCTGCTTACCCTTTATGTGCATCAATAGATTCATATTGGCGTCCCTGCCCCATCCTCCTCTAAATTTATTTGTCGCGAGTAAATAAATCCACCTCAAATAATTTCTTCCAGATGCTTTCTACTTTAAAGCTTGTATAACGAAGGAGACTAATTCTACTTATTACCCTTCCTTACTGGTGCCTTTGTTTTCTGTCAATCAATATATCCTGCAGGAAGAGCCAAGAAATCTCTATCACTTCCAAGCCACTTTCCCTCTCTTGTAACACTAATCTTGTTCCTCTTGTAACCGGTAACGTCACTGGTTCCCTGTTCTTATCCTGATCTCTTTAGACCAAATGAAATACACTAGTAACCTAAAATTGATCTGTTTACAGATCAAATGCCTCCTTCGTACAAACTGTGAAGAATACAGAGAAGTAAAGAAAACAGCAAAAAAAAGACGCAGGAACTGTCCTCTCCAAGGAAATAATTTACAACTTTTGCATACAGTACTGTAGAGAATGATGTAAAGCAGATGCTGTTTAACCTCTCATTTCCAATTGACCACTTCTGACCGTACGATGTCGTACAAGTACTGTACTGTACTTAACACGGGCGCACACATTTGCCTTCTCATGGTACAGCACAAAAAAGATTCAAACTGGCTTGTCGCGTAACGGTCACAGTACACAGGCGGCGAATAGCAGCCATTGATATACACGTGACATCATCGTGATCGTTAGGGTTCCATCAGTGACGGTTTGCCGTCGAATATCTAACTGTGCGAACGGGCATTTCAGAGAAGGCACGCCGCTTGTCAGGTCCGGAAAATTCGGAGAGAATGCACACTGTAATTCTGAATCTTGACCGTTAATAACGGCCGTCAGTCTCTCGGAGGCCGTAGTGCCGTTGATTTGACACTTTCTCACATGTCATCGTGACTCGAAGGGTCGAAACGTAAAACTGCTCACGTTTCAGTTTCCAGTTTTTTTTTTGTTTTTGAATGGAGTACGAAATGGTCCGTAAACTCAGTCTTTGAAGCGGTCTCGAAGAGCCGTTGTGAAGTCTTGAGAAGCGAAGGAACGCCTGACAAGCGACGGTGAAAAGCGCTAACTGTCAAAGAGAAATTGTGACCGGCGACGACGGCATCGGCGGCCAATGACAGCGAGAATATGTGCACCATTCAAAATTTAAAATCTCCGTACAAGATAGTAATGTACGTCACAGTACGGAATAGTACAGAGCAACGCAATGCAGCTGTGTACCTTAGTGCAGTATTTACTATTTACAGTACACTTTATGATACTCGCCGTACCTTAAGTCTTGTAGAAATATCGAACCGCACTAAAAATGTACACCATCAAAAATTACTAAAAAAGTACATCATACGTTATTAATTGAAAAAGCTTAATTGCAAAACTTGCAGTGGCAAAACGATTAGGGTACAAAGGGGATATTATAAAAAAACGCGTTAATAGTCTACAATAGTAAATAGAAAATAGGGTAAAACAAAAGGATCACGCATGCTCGACATAGTTAAATAAAATAAGTACCTACAAATTATCTAAAGTACTCGAGACAACTACCGTCAGTACTCGCATCGAAATGAAACCTACGCTTAATTCCTTTTGTCCTTTGCACTAACGGTTTTTTCGACACGTACGACAGC
Source organism: Zygnema cylindricum (assembly GCA_037447655.1). Lineage (NCBI taxonomy): Eukaryota > Viridiplantae > Streptophyta > Zygnematophyceae > Zygnematales > Zygnemataceae > Zygnema > Zygnema cylindricum. Next base: position 106,178 of record JBBHKE010002926.1, read on the forward strand.
TTTTTTCCGTGCGCACTTTTTGGATTGTTAATCGGACGGTTGCAATTCAAAATAAAATTTGTACCTTCCGATTGGCTGCCTGCAACTCTAAATCGTACAAGTAACCATAGAAAAAACATGTCGTAATTGGCGGAAAAACAATTAACACTATTCACGATACGACGGCGTACTTTATTAAGCCGATGTCCACATCCATGCCTCCAAAAGGAGCTATTTTATCCACACTAAATTATGTACGTGACCCCTAAAGGTGAACAACCAATTAGATGGACCTCTTCGACATAAATAGATAAGCTCTAGACACAACGTCGTTTCCTTAAGTCGACCGCATAGTTGTTCAAATCGCGCGATTTTTTCCTTTTTCCCGATTAAAACGTATAATTCGTGACTTTTGAATAAATCGGAAAAAAACGCGATGTACTTTCTGTCAGGTAAACTGAACGGCTAATTCACGGAAACTGTACTGTATTTTACGATATCTGTACGGTTTTGTACGGTAAATGTACGGAATTTGACGACAAGATACGTTGCACTTCGTAGTACTTTCTGTCCGGTAAACTGAACAGAAATTTTACGGGAATGTACGGGATTGTACCAAAAATGTACGGACTATTACGAAAAGATACGGAAAATGTACGAAATTGGTACAAACTGCGGTATATGTGAAATTTATTTTTGTTTACATGTACGGAATAGTACGGACGAAAATTCATTAACGATTTTTACGATTTTTTTGAAAGGTTCAATGCGTTTGTTACGTATAATTCGTCGCGATTAAATCGTTCGCACTAAACGCCGTGAACAACTATGGTCGACCGATAGGAAAATTCGTACTATATTATTTATAGTACTAATGCATTCTTCACTTCAAAGAGAGGATCCCAAAAATTGGTGGTTAAGAGTGCGTACTACAACCACTCATCGTTATTAGTGTTAGTGTTTTTTTTCGCCACTTAAAACATATTTTCTCCGTGCACACTCGTTGGATTGTCAATCCGAAGGTTGCTGCTGGAAGCAAGATTCCCACCTTCCTATTGGTTGCCTCTAATTGAGAGTCTGACAAGTGTGCACAGAGAAAAGATGTTTTAAGTGGCCAAAAAAACCTTAACACCAATAACGATAAGCGGTGTAGCCCTCGGATCTGAACCGGAAGGTAAGCAATCACTTGATTGAGAAGGCAAAAAAGGTACACCTTGAATCCCTATTAGAATAAATAACGCTAATTAGGTGCCCCCAAATTTTGACCCCCGAACCTAAAATTAAATCAATAACTCTAATTGTTTTTTTTACGTTAATATAGGTACGGTTAGGTTCCCATACACGTTGTTGCACATATTGTTATTGCCACAATGAGGAATGGGAAACAACACCAACCCATTGTTGGGAGTAACTGACTCTTGCAACCAAATAGCTCTGACACCTAGGATATTGTAAGATCTCATTTCACATTAAGTTCACGGAAGTGACAATCGAATTCATGGCACAATAACGTTAAAATTCACAAGAAAAGAGTATTTAAGTACGAAAATAATAACTTAACCGCAAACTAGATTTCAATTCCACAAAAACTTTGGGGCTATTATGAAAGGACATGAGAGAGTGTCCGTTTAAGTTGGAGAGGAAAAAAACACAAGAATTACATGAAAATGGGATTTACATTGACATTGTGTTTAGTGTTCCATATTGTGTGACATCTCTGGTTGCCAATATTGAATTCACTAGATTACACTCCATTCGTTGTTATTATGAACCATAAAGTTTGGTTATTTTGTTGGTGTAAATACGTATGCATATTATAATTTACTTTAGAAAGTCGTGGCTCATCTTCTATCTTTACAAAAAAAAAAAAAAAAACTGCAAAACAGTTCTCAGACTTTACTTCACTTCTCTAATTGAAGATATTAATCATGTTTTTTGAGACAATTGATTAAAAACTCTAAAAAAATCTTTGTTTCTCTAAAATAGAAAAACACACCGAGATCTCTTAAATTAAATGTAGGGTGTCCTTTAATATAATTGTTTTCCAAAAAGAAGGAAAAGCCTTCAAGAACCTACTACAAAGGTAAAATAAAAAGTTTAAGGCTTTTAGTTTTGTTTTATTTCCTTATAAACCGCAATTTTTTTTATAAAATTACACATTATGCCTTAGTGTTTCCCTAAACTATGTATTAGAGTTAAAGGATACGAAAAATGTGAAACATACTAAACACATGAAGCATACAAATTAAAATTAATCAATTATTCTAAGAAATGGCTCAAACACCCACTAGCCTACTCTTTCCTTGGAACACAATTATTTAAAAGGAGTCTCTAAAATAAATTTTTTTGTTGTAATGTTAGATGTTACACTGTTTGTTGTTTTGTTCAGGCCTTTTTGAGGTTTTTGATGTTCCGCTAGGTTTTTGTTGTTTTGTTCTTTTTCTTGGGAATGTAATTTTGCAAGTTTTTTGACATTTTCTGTGTTTACGACTTTTGCTCGTCGCTATGCTTGTCATTTGCTTTTCACACTATTTTTAAGGGTTTTAGTCATTTGATGTCACATTACATTTTCCTCTTCATTTTGTCTTTTCTTATTGATTTCATGTACTTTAAATAGTTCCCCTGTGCCTTTTTTTTTCATTATACTTAAATATACTACATTACTAAAAATACTTTATGACTATATTCTGTACTACTATATTTACGTAAAACCATTAGCGATTAGGAAAATGAAAATATTACAACATTATTTTTCCATTATACTATATTTATATAAACCCTTAACAACTTGTAATAGATAAAAAGGGAATATTATAAGAGAGGTCAATCTTACATCTCTCTCCCTCACCTCCGAAACTTTCCTCCATTCAATTTCTTAAAACTTTCATCAATTTTTTTTACGAAACATCATTTTTTTTTACGAAGCCACTGACAACAATAAAAAAAAAAAAAAATCTCGCGCCGATTAAAGAAAAACGTTTCTCCTCAAATGTCATCAGTGGTAAGGCTCGATATACCCCAAAATTTCTCTCTCTCGCTCTCTCTATCTCTCTCGCTCTCTCTCTCTCTCTCTCTCTCTCTCTCTCTCGCGCTCTCTCTCTCCCTCTCTCTCTCCCTCTCTCTCTCTTCATATCCCAAAATTCTCTCTTCCTCACTCATATCCCATTTTTTTTTCTCTCTCCCTCTCTCTCGCTCGCCCCTTATATCCCAAAATTCTCTCTCTCGCTCTCCCTCACTCATATCCCAAAAAAAATCCTCTCCCCCACATGTCCTAAATACTCTCGACCTCCCTTGTATCCCAAAAAGATTCTCTACCACTCAGTCCTACCGAGATATACCTCATACCCCAAGGAGAGAGGGAGGGAGAGAGATAGGGTGATAAGGTAAGGGAGGTTTCTCACCTTTCCCTCTCCCTCTCTGATTTCTTTTTTCTTTAATAAACCTACCCAGTTTAAGGAAAAAATTCTCTCCCTTCCCCACTCTCCTGCTCACTCATATCTCAACGAGAAAGGGAGAGAGATTGGGAGAGATAGCGAGAGAGAGATAGGGAGATAGGGCTGGGCGACTTCCTTCCCTCTCCCTCTCCCTCGATAGTTGTCGGTTTATCTCTTTTTTCTCTTTTTTTTAGGGTTTACAGCCCTACCCAGTAGGACCTTCCGTTAGGGTTGTGAACGGGTGACGTCGCGGGAGCCGTCACTCCCCACTCGTACCATACCTGTCACAAAACGACAATAACAAAAAAGACAAAATCAGAAAAGACAATAAAAAAGAAAAAATCAGAAAACACAAAAAAATAAAAAAGACAAAAAACAAAAAATAAGACAAACTCAGGGGGAGGTAAGAAAGAGGAGGAGAGAGAGGGAGAGGTAAGAAATTCCCACCTTATTGGCTCCCACACATCGCCAAAAATGGCACTCTATACTGGATCCTGCCGGTACATAAAGGGGGTGTCTGAGGGGGAAAAAGATAGGAAACCTAAAAACATATAAAACGAAAAAAAAACGGAAAAACCGGAAATGAAAAAACAGATTAAATAAAAAAACTGAAAGAAACAACAAAACCGGAAATGAAAAAACCGGAAACGACAAAAACCGGAAATTAAAGAACATATAAAACGAAAAAACCGGAAACTAAAAGACGTATAAAATGATAAAACCAGAAATGACAAAACATAAAAAGGAAAAAAAATACAATGACTAAACATAAATAACCAGCTAACAAACCGGCTAAACATATTGGGCGGTAAGAAGAAAGTTATTACTCCCTAATGTTTTAAGTTTTCTTATGAAACTTTTTAGGTTTTTTTGTGGGTTTTTTTTAGGTTTTTTCCAGGTTTTTTTAGGGTTTTTTAGGGTTTTTAGGTCACAAACCAGCTGAACATATTTGGGGTCGCGGAGGAAGGTTCAATTCCCAAATGTATATCTCCATATAAAACAGCGTCAAAATAACCTCCAAACCCTAAAAAAAAAGTAAAAACCCCAATTCCCACCCAATAAAAAAGGTTGTTAAAATTGTAAAAGTCTTCTGGTTTTATGTCAAAGAACCTTCTCTCTTCTTTGAAAAGAGAGAGATTTGGAAAAATTGACGTAACAAACAAAAGTAAATCCATCCACAATAATAGCATAACAGCCACCCTGTCGAACTCGAAATCGATTCGATAATTATTTTTTCGCGTTTTTAATACTGAACTTTTAGCGAGATTAGAGAACTTTTAGAGACATTTTGAGGCCTTTTTTCGAGATTTTCTTCGAGATTTTTAATGAAATTTTAAGAGATTTGAACTTCACATAGTATTGCAATACTATTCACGAAAAGAAAAAGTTCAAAGATTTCGATTGGATTTCGATTTCGATTGTCATTGTACGGCAACTTGACATGTGTCTTTCAAATTTTTCAAATTCTGTCTCCAAAATTTATTAAAAAAGTTCAGCTCAATTACACCCTATTTATACAGGGTGTATATTTTTAGTCCCATTTACTGTCCCATTCATAACAATCATAATCGGGAAACAATGAATAGAATTTAATGAATGCGTTTAAGAATTTTGGATGAAAAAATTTAAAAACTGACACAAAAATACCTAAGATTGTGAACAAACCCTCGATTTTAGCCTCATAGAAACCTAACCTTACTAGTGGTTTTTACAGAAGTTAGCTCCATCTATTTTTTGTTTTTTTAGTATAAAACATGAAGTCTAATTAACAGTTTTTTAAGGAACTAACTATGTATGTTCGATACAAAAAAAAGAATAAAAACGGAGAGCGTTTAATTTTATAATATTGTTCCAACACAACTCAAAACTTGAAAAAACAACACCAATAAAAACAACTCTATACCAATTGAAAAATTTCGCAACACTCTTATGAAACAGAGTTGATTGCTAGAACATAACTGTAGACACAACTGCGGATATAACTGTTTCCGTAATACATCTAACTCCAAAGCAACAAAATGATAGAGACACATTGTCACATGACCCATAGAGATATAAAGAGAGATAAAAGCTTTCCATCATCTTTTTGCTCCCCTTCAAGGAAGGGCGAGGGAGAGGGAGAGGGAGAGGGCGAGGGAGAGGGAGACGGAGAGAAATTGAACTTTAGGGAGATAAATAGAATAACATTTAGAGTGGAGGGAAGGTTTCCCCTCACCATGAACCATGGCTGACCCGGTGTCGGGGTTAAGTTCAAACTCCAATCGAGTGTATCTTCGGTTGTCGATCTTTTCTGACCAATTAGGATGCTCGAAAAAAAACACCTATATTGGAAAACAGAAGAAGAAGAAGACGTTTCGGAAGCTTAATTCTGAAGCTTTTTAAAAGATGTATTTTAAAAACACATAATTTACATGTACCGATGAGAAGAAAAGGACGAGAAGAAGACAAGAAGACAAGAAAGACAAGAAAATGAGAAGACAAGAAGACAAAAATACAAAAAAAAAGACACAAAGACAAGAAAGACAAGACAGACAAGGAGACAAGAATACAAGAAAGACAAGAAAGACAAGGAAGACAAGACAAACAAGAAACACATAAAAGACAAGACTACAATAACAAGAAAAAACGCAACAATGTGAACGACAAAATACTTAAAAACACGAGAATTTGAAGAATTATGGATTCCTTACAGGTTGAGGAGGCGCTAATTTTGCGATACTGTGGAGTTTGACCACATAGGCTGTCTCAAAGTGGGCCAAATCATTGTAGGCTTTAACCTGTCAAATTGTATGTTAAAAAAAGAAAAAGAAAAAACCTATGGTAAGCAATTGTTTATTAGCAAAGTATTTGCACAATACATAATTCGTATACTTAAGTGTGGTATATGTAATTTTGATTTATATACGTTAACAACTTGGTATATTTAGTTTGATTTACGTAATTCAATAGTGTGGCATAGTTAGTTTGCTATTTTGTATTTCTCACGTACATTAATGCACATTAATATTGAGGCATATTTAATTTGATATTGAAAAATTAACTATTTATCTCAAGAAAATGCTTACATCATTATGGAGTTTCGAGGCTGTAATCGGACCTACAAAACTTTGGTACCTGAGATACAAAACCGACAAAAGAAACAAAAAAAAAAAAATTGAATCGGTTTTTCATAAACAAGAATAAACGATACTTTGGCAAAAAAACAACATACGCGTTTCCATCGGTGTCATACAAACCGAATGGGAAAATTTTCAATCAAGTTCCTGCTTTGTCTTATTGGAAGCATTAAGATATGCAAATAAAATCTTACACATTCTTCTATGTACTGAATTCAAGACTCGGTCAATACAATTTTACAAAAGCTGTAAAAGGTAGTACTTTTGAACTGCAAATCTTCACTGTCCATCGCAAAACAAACATGACCAAACAAGCAATTAAACACACATAGTAAGAAAGAGACAAACAACCAACCAAACAAAAAAAACTACCAAAACAAACAAACCAAAACAAACAAACCAAAACAAAACAAAACCAAAACAAAACAGACCAAAATAAACCAACCAAACAAAACAAACAAACAAAAGTGATTCCACAAACTTACGACCGAGGAATGGAAATTCCGTCGGGCTTCAAGAAGCGTTGGGCTCCATCCAAACATTCGGGTGAAAGTTCATTATCTCCAAACGACCCAAGGAGCTCACTAACCTGTTATATACAAAAACAAAGTGCCCCATTATATAAAGAAATAGTGCCCCATTATGTAAAGAAATAGTGCCCCATTATACAAAGAAATAGTGCCCCATTTTCCTAATTTCTTAACTTTTTTGTTTTATTTTCTTACTTTCTTAACTGAGTACTAATGGAGATAAGATAGCTTCTTAAGTTTTATAGCTTAAGTTTTTGAGATTCAAATTTACATGTACATTTAGAGTTTTCTTCCAGTTAATGTGAAATGCTACTTAAAAGTTTTTTGCTTGTATCCAAAAGAGACTGACATTTGCCCCCGAATAAAAAAGAAAATGGAATGTGGATTTTCCTTAAATTCTGGACTTTGTGAGGAGAAAAAAGAGGGATGAGTTTAAATAAAACAATAATAATTTCAAAATTTAACAGTATTAGATGCTCTTTCAATGCAGAGACAAGAACTCAATAAAAGTTTTCAAAATAAGAAAAAAAAGAGAAACAAACAACAACGAAAAAATGGGAAGAAAAGAAGCCCACAACAGAATCCCAATATGTCAAAACTAGAAAACTGACAACAAGTAACAAATGAAGAAACAAGGAAAGGTAAAAAAAATACCAAAATATCTGCCTTTACAGGTGCATCCCAGTTTCTCATATCTGAAGATACAATAGTGACTAAGTCTTTCCAACCCTCGATCGCTATTAGATTCTGTACCCATCCCACATTTTTGGATAAAAAAAAAAAAAAACATTTACCATTCACATTAATATCCTCATCTTCTTTCAAATTTGACTTTTGGTCGTCCTCCCACAATGTTTCCCAACATTATTAGTGTAATGACCAGTGTTTAATAAAACTGTCTTTTCGATGGATGTATAAGACGAATAAGGAGAATCTTGCGGTACAGTACATTAATTAATTTGTTTAACTAAACAAAAAGTAACAACAACTGACAGAATTTACCTTCCTTTTGTGGGCAATCGTACAATTTCACAAGTAATAAAAAAAATACTCAAGTTTAACTTACAAAACTAAAGTAAGGAAATAGATAGTGTAATTTCCCTATCAGCAGATACTTGAAATATTAAAAAAAAAAGACACCTTACATGAAGTGTCACAACAGCATTAGGGTTTTTCTCCACAGCAAAAACACGAAGCTTCCTCCCAGCTTCCTGTGCCGCCTGCAATCCTCCCAACAAATCGAGAAAAAAAAAATGGTCCAAAATGGTAAATGAGCATTTCCAGGATATTTAGGTTTTGCATAGTAAAAACAGTTTGCTAAACCTAAACCAAAAAAGTAAAAAACCCTAAAAAACTCTCAAAAACACCCTCAACCCTACACAAACCTTAAAGACCCTAAAAATCAGAAAACCTGAAAACATTGAAAACCCTAAAAACCCTAAAAAACGCTCTCAGCTTTATCAACACCGTAGTCGATAGCAGTCGACAAACCAGTGAAAACATCACATTAGTAAACCCTGAGACCCTACAAAAACCCTAGAGACCATAAAAACCCTAGAGACCATAAAAACCCTAGAGACCCTAAAAACCCTAAAACCTGTAAACCCTAAAAAACCCTAAAAAACCCTAAAAACCACCCTTAGCTTAATCAACACCGTAATCAATAACAGTCGACAAACCAGTGAAAACATCACATTAGTAAACGCTGAAAAGCCTACAAGAACCCTAAGACCCTAACAACCCTAAAACCTGAAAACCCTAAAAAACCCCAATAACACAAAAACCCTAAAAAACTCTAAAAAACCCTAAACACCACCCTCAGCTTCATCAACACTGTAATTGATAACAGTCAACAAACCAGTGAAAACATCACATTAGTAAACCCTGAAAAGCCTACAAGAACCCTAAGACCCTAAAAAACATAAAAAAACCTAAAAACCACCCTCAGCTTAATCAACACCGTAATCGATAACAGTCAACAAACCAGTGAAAACATCACATTAGTAAACCCTGAAAATCCTATAAAAACACTAAAGACCCTTAAAACCCTAAAACCTGAAAACTCTAAAACCTGAAAACCCTAAAATACCATAGAAAACCCTAAAAAACCCTTTAAACCACCCTCAGCTTTATCAACACCGTAATAGATAACAGCCGACAAACCAGTGAAAACATCACATTAGTAAACCCTGAAAACCCTACAAGAACCCTAGAGACCATAAAAACCCTAAAACCTGAAAACCCTAAAAAACCCTAAAAACCACCCCCAACTATATCAACACCGTCATTAATAACAGTCGACAAACCAGTGAAAACATCACATTAGTAAACCCTGAAAATCCTATAAAAACCCTAGAGACCCTAAACCTGAAAACCCTGAAAAACCCTAAAAAACCCTAAAAAACCCTAAAAACCATCCTCAGCTTTATCAACACCGTAATAAATAACAGTCGGCAAACCCGTGAAAACATCACATTAATAAACCCTAAAAACCTACAAGAACCCTAAAGAACCTAAAAGCCCTAAAACCTGAAAACCCTAAAAAACCTCTAAAAAACCCTAATAACCCCTAAAAAACCCTCAAAAACCCTAAAACACACCCTCATCATTATCAACACCGTAATCGATAACAGTCGACAAACCAGTGAAAACTTCACATTAGTACACCCTGAAAAACCCTGACAATCCCTAAACCCTAAAAAACCCTAAATAACCCACGACCAGATGAACCCTGTTTCTTTAGGGCCAGAAAAGGTACCTGCAAAGAGGCTCGGACCAATGGCCCTCTTCCTGCACCGACCACCATTAAAACCTGCAAAGGACAAAAAGACATGGTTCTGTAAATATTTCTGTCGTTGTAAAGTACGGAAAACGGAAAACTGAGTGCGGAAAACTGTGTCTATACTGAAGTAGTTTGTGCGCATTATACGAGTGTTGAACCCTTTAAAGTGGATGTTTTTGTCAGTATAATTTACAAAAAAAAAAAAAATTATGGCCTGATTTTTCGCATTTTAGAATGATGAAATATATCATTTGGTATGTGGAGCTTTAGTTATCACATTGAAAGAATACATTTCGCAATTTTAGGTAATTTATAGATTGAAGGATTCACTTGCAAGTTGAGGAGAGAATCGTCAAAGGAACTCGAAGACAAATCAAAACAAAAAACAGCCACCAACAATATGAAGAAAAACAATCAAAAAATGCAGTAAAAACGCCCGGTGGAAGGAAAGATACAGTTACAACCAGTTTAAAGCATTTACAGACCCTCTAATAAACTCATTTAAAAAAAATCTATCTCACCAATAAACTAATCCCAAACTATAGTTATTATATGATTTTTTTTAAAGAGAGAGATGTTTTACAATTGTCGTCGAATCCGCTTCAGCATCCGTCACACGATCTAATAAAGCTGAGTGGACCGCCTTTTGATACTGCAAAACTCCTCCCCAAATTCTCCCCAATTATGGCAATTAACGTTTATTTTTCCGGTTGAAAAAAGGCCCGGATTAAAGTAAAAAAAATGTCTTTTCATCAGTCCAAAAAAGGCTCCAATTATGGCAATAGATGTCTTTTCTTCAGTTCCAAAAAATGGCTCCAATTATGGTAATAAATGTCTTTTCATAAGTCCAAAAAAATATCCAATAAAGGCAATAAATGTCTATTCGTCAGTCCAATCTAAAAGAATTTCTTCAACAGAACTTATCGTTTATTAAAAAACAACATTTTCATAAAAACAATATGAACTCCTTTCCATTTACCATTGTCAAGCCCTCCTTCCTAACACCTTTCTCTATTTTTTTGCCCTTTTAATCACTTCACCTTGCCCTAAATTCACACCTCACAGTCCTCTGGTTTTAAACTGACAAAAAAATGTAAGTTTCTTTTAGGGTTTTTTTAAGATCTTTCCAGGTTTTTTAAGTTTTTTTAGGATTTTTTAGGGTTTTGTAGATGATTACAATACCTGGCTGTATTTCATGGCGTCCTTTTCGAAGGTCTCGTAAGTTTGGGCCTCCAAATTGTCCATGAGAGGCTGTCAAAAAAAAGGTGAAGAAAAAAATAAAGGTATTCAAAAACACCTTTTTTTCTTTTTAAGGGGTTTTTCAGACCCTTAAAAACAGGACAATTTAAAAAAAAAGGAACCTCTAAAAAAGCACATGACTTAGGGCAAAAAAAGGACTCGGCAATAAAAAAAAACAAGACCATCCAGGACAGTCAGAGGAGAGAGAGAGAGGGAGAGGGGGAGAGGGGGAGAGGGGGAGAGGGGGAGAGGGGGAGAGGGGGAGAGGGGGAGAGGGGGAGAAGGGGAGAGGGGGGAGAGGGGGGAGAGGGGGGAGAGGAGGAGAGGGGGAGAGGGGGAGAGGGGGAGAGGGGGAGAGGGGGAGAGGGGGAGAGGGGTATTAAATTAGAAGTCATGACAGCAGAAAATAGATTGGAAATAGTACAGCCTGAAATATAAGTGTTTTTTAATTGATAATAATAAGAAGACAAAACAGGCTTTAAGTAGGAAAAGGGAAAAAATACTCTGAGAGTGACCTCTCAGAAACTGAAGGAACTTTCCTAACCTGAAGGGTCACTTGACCCTTCACTCAAAAGTATCGGTCAAGATTTATAGACAGATCTTTGACCAGATTCAATTCTGACAGTACTTGAAGTACGCAGGTAAAACAGATCTGTCAGGATACAAAAACAGATCTGACTGACAGACTGGCAGACTGAATTACCGAAACCCTAGATCCTAGAATTCTAGATTCCGGTATTCTAAAGTGCTACTAGATGTCTGAATACAGGATACTTCTATCAAAGCCTGATATTTTAACAAGGGGGAGAGGGGGCGAGGGGGCGAGGGGGAGAGGGGGAGAGGGGGCGAGAGGGCGAGGGGGAGAGGGGGGAGGGGGAGAGGGGGAGAGGGAGGGAGGGAGGGAGGGAGGGAGGGAGGGAGCGAGGGAGAAATATACTTTCCCTTCATGTAAATTAGACCTACATAGTATGAGAAACCCCTGGCCCTACCTGGAGAGGAGCTTGCAGAAAATCGCGATATCCTATCTGCCCCCCTCCCACAAAAAGACAAAAAAAAAATCAAAAAGAGAATCTCGTGCGGACACTGGAGGATAAGGAACTGATTTAAAGGTTTTCTGGGGGGGAGAGAGAGAGGGAGAGAGGGGGAGAGGGAGAGAGAGGGAGGAGAGAGGGAGAGAGGGGGAGAGAGGGAGAGGCAGAGAGGAGGAGAGGGAGAGAGAGGGAGGCAAAGATTTCCGACGTTCTTGTGGTTCTTATGAGAACATAAAAGCTCCTCCATCCCCTACAGAGAATTCCCTCCTACAAAAAACCCGAAGTCTTTAACCCCCCAATTCTCTTAAGACCTCATATAAATAAAAAACATACATACATACATATATATATACATATATATACACATATATATATATATATATAATGTATATATATATATATATATATATATATATATATGTATATGTATATAAGATATCTTAAGACAATATAATCAAGATATCCTCACAGCCATGCTCCTTTCATATCTTTTTGTCTTTTTCTTGTTTTTCTTTTTAATCACTATCTCGTGCCTCCGTGGCGTCCTTTCCAAAATCCCTTCCCTACTTATATGTCTAATAATAATATAATATATGCATAATATGTCTGATATGCAGAGATAAAAAAGATTGGGCAATTAAACAACTTTAAAAAGGCATTTTTTGCTAAATTGACACCTCCATGCCAAAGAGTAACAGCAATACATATCACATTTTTGAAGCAGTTCGATTTGGGGAGGGAGAAGGGGAGAAGTGCTAAGAGGAGAGAGAGAAGGGGAGAGAGAGAGTAGTGGGGGAGAGGGAGGGGATAGAGGCGGGGAGGGAGGGAGAGGGAGATTCGGAAAATGAAATACTATTTTAAATACTAAGTTAAGAACCTCGAACTGTTCCTGGTCTGTAAGAGGCGGCGAGAGAGGGAGAAGGGGGAGAGAGAGAGAAGGGGGAGAGAGAGAGAAGGGAGGAGAGGGAGAGGGAGGGAGAGGGAGATTCGGAAAAGAAAATACTACTTTAATTAATATTTTAAATACTATTTTAGATACTATTTTCAATAATTAAGTTAAGAATACGAACCTCGAATAGTTCCTGGTCTGTGAGATAAGGCGAGAGAGAGAAGGGGAGAGAGTTTTAAATACTAAATTAAGAATACGAACCTCAAATCGTTCCTGGTCTGTGAGAGGCTCCAGTTTCCGATACAAATGAGAGACGTATTCGAGATAGGGACGGAGAGGATGTTTTGGTATCACTCCCTCTGTGGCCCCTGTATCCCTCCAAATAAAAATAAATAAATAAATAAACACATATTCCGTTTGTTTTAATTGTTCTCTAAAAATTTATTTTATGGTGTTAAGGAAAAGGAAGCGGTCACACATCAAATTATGGTTTTTGGGATTGTTGGGATTGTTGGAGTAATTGGGAATTTTTTTGGGGTTTTTCGGGTTCTTGGGTTTTTTGGGTATTTTGGGTTTTTTGGGTTTTTCGGGTTTTTTGGGTTATTGGGGTTTTTCGGGTTTTTGGAGTTTTTGGGTATTTCGGGTTTTTGGAGTTTTTGGGTATTTCGGGTTTTTGGAGTTTTTGGGTATTTCGGGGTTTTGATGGACCTGATAATTGGGTTATTAGGAAGTAAACAAGGCTCTTTCATTAAATTTTAAGTTTATTGCAGTAAAAACACAAAGGAAAAAAAATTAACAGCCAATATTTCAAAGGCAGAGAGGCTAACTGACAAAATATAAAAAAAAGGAAAAAAGCAAAACAGAAAACAGAAAAATTGGTTGATGGACAGTCACCGGCTGAACTACGTTGTGTATAAAAACCCTAGAAAACCGTAAAAAACAGTAAAAAATTATAAAAAACAGTAAAAAACCATGACCACCGCAAAAAATTGTAAAAAAACCCGAAAAAACTAAAAAAAAAAACCATTAGAGTAAAAAAAATTATTACCATGCAGTTTATATTAGTGTTGTTATTCCTCATTCAGGAGGAGAGAATGCCGTGAGTAATTTTGGACCATTTAAAAAAGCAGCGTTAAGAAAAAAATGAATACTGTTATAGCAACTATTTTGCAGTCAGGGGCCAAAAAAAAAAAAAAAATGGCACCGAAATAGTGATATTACCACTAATAGTGTTTCACGGTGTACCATGAATCCAGGTAATTAAAAACTGTCGGTCAACTTAAGACACAAAGGACAAAAAAACCAAAAAAAAAAAAAAAAAAGAAAAAAAAAAAAAAAAAA
>JBBHKE010002926.1:137913-152704 GCA_037447655.1 Zygnema cylindricum
TGCTAGGACATGGAGCATTACGTTTGTTTTTTGACACTAAAAATAAAAGAAGTTTAGTATTAATAAATAGTCATTCAAATAGCCCATATAAAATTACGATTATATTAGAAAATCTAAAACAAAGAAAAATCCACCTTCAAGTAAAGGTGATATATGGCGATAACCATAAAATATACCCGATAAACTTACTGATAAATAATTATGATTTGAAGAAAATAAAAATCACAGTTTTTTGTTTGCATTACGAGGTACAGGATCGTGAAATAGGAAACAAACAAAATCAACAAGGAAAGAAAAAATAACGACAGAAAGAGAGAAGGAGAGGGAGAGGGAGAAGGGGAGGGAGAAGGGGAGGGGGAGGGGAAAAGGAGAGGGGGAGGGGGAGAGGGAGATTGAATCTCCAAAACTTTTCGAAAGAGGATGTGTTACGATTTACAAAAAGTGTTTGGACAGTGACTATGAACCAGATGACCATTAGTGAAACAAAACAAAAGAATAAATCATCCACTCCCCCCTCCCTCCCTCTCGCTCTTTCCCTCTCTCTCTTCATCTAACTCTCCTCCCCTCTCTCTCTGTCTCCCTCTCCCTCTCCCTTTCCCCCGTCCTCTCTGGGAGAGAGGGGGGAAGAGGGAGGAAGACTGGGGTAGAGGGGCGGAGAGGGGGGAAGAGTGAGGTAGAAGGCTGGAGAGTGGGACAGTGCAGTGACAACTAACCAGACGACAGTCATTGAAACAAAGAAAGAAAAAAAAACATCATTTTTTTCTAAGTGTTTGTTGGGTTGTGTGGTTTGCAGACAAATAGACGGTTTAAGTATCACCGACTATTGGACTCTGAGAACGGTGAAGTGATTTGGAACAAACAAGAAGTAAATCCTTAAAATATCGAGGTATTGGAATAATATTACAAACTAACATCTTTCTTGGCAATGTGACGGTTGTCGAGGTCGATTGTGGTTTACAAGAAAATTATTTGTTTATTTATTCGTTATTGAGGTAATTTGATGTAGAAAACTTTCCTAATATTTTCATGTAATGATGATTATCAAACCTTTCGATGGACAATCTCAATGAGTAAGCGTCTCATAAGCGAAATATGACCAATGTATAAGTATAAATATGACATGTAAATTGTCATGGATGCTTATTCAAGTATTCTCAATGTTTATTTTATTCTCAATGTTTCTCCTGATATTATTTTCAAGCAAAATATGGATCGTGAATACTTGTTTACCTTTAGTGTTAAACTTTTATTTCTTGTTTAGATTTTCCAATCAATCATGTGGAGGAAACACATGGCAAAGTTTTTTTTTTTCGTGTATCCCTCTTTTCCCCCCACCACTCCCTTTCCATCACTCCATCCGTTTCATCCTCTATTACATATGGTTTAACCTTCTTTCCACCTTATCCTTTTCATTTGACCGACTAAGTTAGGCAACACATTTGTGCCCCTCTTCCCTCTACCACCTCCTCCACTCAATCCTCACAAATATTGTTCTACACGTTTACAAAGACCTAGGTGTCGCAATTCTTTTGTGATTGGAGCCAGTTACACCACCTATACAAAGGGTTGTTGTCATTTCATAGCCTTTGGTAGTCCTTGGAGTACCTTTCCTTTACGGTCTCCAACTGCACTTCCCTTTGGCACCTACGGATGAGGATTGGGGTTTTGTTCGTGATCTTGATGTCTTGGGGGCTTATGACTTGGGATGCTCCCACCCTAGACTAACTATGTGTATTTTTGTATCTGTCTAATCGTTCGAACTTTGGTACAAGTAGTGCTTTGCCTCCCTTTATCTCGCATTTCATCAAATCCGATGATTATCACTCCTTGTCACCTCCTGTTCTCCCTAGATTCTTGTATAACCAGCTTGTGAAGGAGCTAGTGGGGCCCGTGCATTTATGGCTTGTTATAGGCGCTTTTATTGAGGTGATTGGGCGACCTTCCATTTAGAACATGATGATAGTGTTTGTTGTCCTTATTTTACACCCAGTTGTCCACCTTAGTCTTCGGATATCCCTTGCACTTGTCAGTGTGAAGGTTATCTGGGTCTAGTTGGTGAGCTCCCTCGGGCGATTAGGGTCCTCCAACCATTCATCTATGCTCATTCGTCTACCGTTAAGGTCTTCCAAGCCCCTATCCTCCATCTCCCACCTTTCGTCACCTTTGAGCCTCCGGAGTGCCTTATTCTTCATCGTGACGCTGTCATTTGAGCGCTTGCCGTCCCTCCCTATCTTTTTGAAGGGGGCCCATTTGGTACTTCTTTGTGAGATATTTCGTCATTTCTTTCTCACCCTGCTAAGGCTTTCATATATTTCTCAGACTTTTGTTCCTTTATTGCCAGTGGAAATATTCATCCTATGATATGTGATCTCCTCACGACATCTCGTCTTGACTTCAACTTCCGTTTCATAATTACTTTTCCCCTCATCAGTTTGGGATGGCCATTTTGGAAATTTTGAGACCGTGGTTTACGGTATTCGGCTTTATTGGATCCCTTTCATTTCTTTCGCTTTCCTTTTCCTTTTTGCCTGCTTCCCTCCACATGTAGGTTACTTTTGGCATTGTCACCCCTTTTTTGTTCCCATGGACTTAAATGGTTTACCATCGCGCTTTTTTTAATAAAGTCTTGTTCATTGTCCTAATTGGTTGGTCCTCCTTGATGTTTCAAACGCCCTTAGTATAGTGGTTCAAAGCTTATACGTGCCCTCACCTCAATTGTAGAAAATTTCCCTTTTGTGAGAGCCTTTTCTCCTTTGACGAGCAGACTCTCTCTCTCAGTTGATAGTAGATTGGTTCCTCTTTTCTTTGCTAGATCCAGCCAAGTTTTTGAGCTTTGAGATAAGACAGGTTTTTGAGCTTTGAGATAAGACAAGTTTTTGAGCTTTGCTTTCGTTTTCCCTTCTGCCAGCTCTCTCGTTTGCTCGTGCGACCAAGTCCGAATGGGGTCCGTTTGGTTCGTTTCTCCCTTGGGGAAGAGTTGATTGAGGCACACGACAATATTTGTTTCACGACTGCGACTATTCCTTTCTAGGGGGGTTATCTTTTCAACGGGGCCCCCTCCGTCATCCACCTTATACGTCTCTCTTGTTTGCTCGTGCAACGCGCCTTTCAACCTAATGGCATCCGCTTTCTTTAATGCTCTTTATTCATTCTTATGGGGGAAGTTGATTCAAGCACATGACACTATTGTGAGTATTGCTTATGTGGAGGGGTCCGGAGAAAGGTTTTACATAACATTCCTTCGCGACAAATTGGTAGGTATTATTTTTTTTGTTGATGGTGGCCATTTCATTTTTGGACGTTGTATTGACAAAATTTTCCTCGGTTACGATCGTTGGTCAGGCGGCTTAACATGTTGGAGTGCGCGAGATTATGCAGGTTAAGATGGATTTTATGGATGACTTTGTCCCGATGGCAGTTGATATCTTTGGTTGTTTGGGAGTTTTTTTGGACAAGTTCCTCCATACTTGTGGTCTACGTTCTTTCGAGGGGAGGAGAATGGGAGTCTTCCCGCTTTTGTCTTTTGCTTCTTTACATCGCCATCGTTTTTTTCTCGCTTAATAGCTAGTGGGCACGTTTCTATTCTCCTGTCTATTTCGCTTTCAACCTACCATTAGTGTATTATAGACATATTTCAGTGTTCTCTCAATATGCTCCACCAAGTCTTGGGGGATTTTATGGGTTACTCTTACTAATTTTTTAGCCACATTGAAGTTTAGTCAAGAAATTTTTCGTTTGGGTATGCTATTTTGTTGTTTATTTCGTGCTTATTGTTTCTTTTAAAGTCGGCCTCACCCTTGATTGTGTGTTAGTTTCTTTTTCCCATTTAGTTTGTGTTTCTATTTTGTTTGCTTCAACCTACATTCGGTTTTATAATTTCGTTTTTGCCTCTGTTTTTGTTTACATGAACTTAAGAGGTACTTTCTTATTGAAGTGTTTTTGATTTAAGATTTGTTTCTGATTTCCCTCCTGTAGTTCATATGTTCACTTTAACGGGCTAATTTGAACACCAATATCGGTAGCCACATTAGGATTGAATGCCCAGGACTATATTTTCAGAGGGAAATGAAGGCACTGACGGAAAGCCAAAAAAATAAAAAATCCCTTCTGCTCCATTTGTCTATTGCAGTGTCCTTGACTTTGGAGCAAAACGATGGAATAGAAAAACAACGGAGTATGTCATTATTTTTCTGAATTCAAAAAACTGTTGGCTTTCAAAATGAAACAATAAAATTTCAGCCAATGAATAAGAGGTTCTTCGACCAATATTGAAGGTAAATTTCCTACGCTTTAGCAGTAAATAAGGTTAGTTTTTGTTTTCCAGACAAAAAAATGCAAAGAAACGTACATCGAATTGCATTTCTTCGTAATTAAGCTGACAATTTTGTAAATAGCCAATATTAACATTGGCATTCTGCATTTCAAGCACATCTAACAATTGTTGGCGTTAACTTACAGTTAACAAAAGTACGATACCCATAAGCAAAACACATTAGTTTTAGAGCAATCCCTTGCATGACATGAACATAGTTAAAAGAATAAGCCATATGCAATCGTCACAGAAAATTGACTTAAATTTGACAGTAGTTTGGAAGAAGCGCCAAAATTCAAAATTGGATATGTAGTTTTTGAAAGGTTTTTACATATTATTACAATAAGGAAAAAACCAAACAAAACGATTTACAATATCCTTCAACAAGCAAACCCTGCAGCAAAAAATTACTCTTACAGCATTCTTGACCAGATTGTACACTTGAATTGCTAAAACAGCTTCATTGAAGCAGCTGCTGCTACATATCTACAATGCAAATAGCTGCTAAGGACCTGTCAACATGACCATTGCCTATATTTACAGCAACTTCGCATGCTGACTGGCAAAACAACAGGTTCCTATGATCAAGAAGCATAAGCTCTTGTCCCGGCAATTGTTCCTGGAGGAGAGCGATCATTTCTTCGGTTAACTCGCCAAAGGGTGAAATTCAGAGCGGTAGCAAAAACCACCCATCCAAAATATGGCCAGAGGAGCTGCGCCGCGAATTCGTCCACCGGATGGAACGCTTGAATTGTAGAATACACAGCAAAACATAAACCGACTGAAAGCACAAAAGAGCAAATGACATGGAATCAGAATAAAGTTAAAATAGACTTTGAGAAAAAGAAGATTTAGTGCAGCCTGGCCAACATCTGAAAAGGCGTGGCAGATAAACACCATCATAAGCATGGCATTATGTTGTCAGTTTCACAGTCACTCTTTGTCTTCAACATGTACTTATAAGATGATTATCACATCCTCGTAGACAATTCTTCTAAATTCTGAGAAATGTAATGGAACCAATCACTGAATGTTTTCAAATTTAGTGACTTGAAAAGTTCTCGTCCTTACCGATGTCAATTAAAGACCAGAACAAACTCTTTGCGCCGAAGCAGAGGATTGGCCACAACAGGTTGAGAATTAGTTGAAAAGCATAGACTGTCAACGGTCCAGATTGTTGATCGAGCCCTCCTTGCCTCCAAACCAACCATGCTGAGTATCCCATTGCAGCATATAAGACTGACCAGACTCCACCAAAAAGCGCATCTGGAGGGTTCCAAGAAGGCTTCTTCAAGGATCGGTACCAATCAGAAGAAGGCTTGTTGAAAGAACTGATAAAGGTTCCAGCAAGAAGAGGCAGTCCAATAGCAACAAGAATGGACACAGCTCCAGCAGTTGCTGGCGATACAGTCGCAGGTGGCGGAGATTGAGTACTTGCAGTAGAGCTTGAAGTAGAGCCTCCATTGGAGGATACGGTTCCAGGAGGAGAAGCATTTCCTACATACTTGCTTACAATTCCTGTGAACCGGCGCTTTGCTGATAAATCTGAAATGCCTGACGATAATGCTAACGGTGTTGCAATAAATGAGCTCCTCAATACTGGTTGCATTCGAGAATGGACTGCTGAAACGGAGGATGCTTTACTGCGAGCATTTGGACCAGTCAATTTTTGTAAGGGAAGAATAGCAGAACTTGTGGCAGAGGTAGAAACAGCCATGAAGCTTGCCATCGAGAATCACCAGAGAAGTAAAAAAGCAGTACAGTTCTTATGACGGACAAGAAAGCAAGCTTTGAATATTGTAATCTGACAAGCAAATTGCAAATTCTACAAAGCCAGTTTTATCTTTCCTTCTCAAAAACAAATGTGACTGTGTGTAACATGTAACCTGCGCTCTACTTCTTTCTGCAAAAGTTACTGCAGTAAAAACTGGCAGCTGTGCAGATGATCCTATAATCTGCTCTCCCTTGGAAATTCTCGACACTTAAAAAACTGCGAGCTCCTAGAGGCTGTCGACAATTGTGGAATTGAGATAAACTAATAAAAGGGTGGCTTGCTACGGAACAGATGGCTATGCATGGAACTCGATAAAAAAAACCAGCTCGCGAAAGCTGCCACGTGTAAGGTCTTGCCAAGCGTGGCAGAATAACTTGCAATGCTGACATGGACGTGATGACGTGGAAAATAGCGAGGGTTCTGTGGCAGGTGCAAACGTGTCAAAGCTTGCATTGCGGACACGTGGTAATTTAAGAGATACAATGTGTAACTGTTCACACTGGCTCGAAACTCGAAAGCAAGGTTTAGAAGGTTACAACGCATGGTTCAAAAGTAGGCGCTTTTATGGTAGGCCTTTGGTCGGCGCCTTTATCGTAAGTTGTGTTATGGGCTTTTCATGCGATCTTCTTAGATCGCTACCTTGATCAGAGACCGTCCGATCGTCCAAATCTGACGGTGTAAACAAATATTTTTGGTCCGAATGTTTTAATTGGTCCAATTTTTGGTCCGAATGTTTTAATTGGTCCGAATAGGTCCAAATACAATATGGGTCTTAAGGTCATATTGTATGTTTTGCGTACAATAGGCATATTGTATGGGCCTACTTTCACCTACTTTTGAACTATGGTTACAACTTTTTACAGTACCGTATACTGTACTTTATTGTACTGCAACCTGTTAACGTATCGCACTGCTGTGCCAAGAAAGGTTCACGTCTCCTCTCATCATTGTGGCTCACACTAATTATGATCATCGAAGAGTGAAGTACTAAATTTCCACCGTTCAGGACTTGACATTTCATGAAACAGACGAGCCAAACTGAGGGATTTTAAACCAAACAAACTCTGGTCAACTAACCTAGAATTTCTACTTAACCTAACCCACGTTTGACCTAATGACCTAGTGTAGCTTTGACCGGAGCATATCCATTAGAAAATAGTAAATACTAAAAAGGCAAAAATGCTTACCGTCGGATTTTCTGGCATGAGGAGGTTAACAACACACTTTTATACATTCCAGATGACATTAGGTTTTAGCAATTTTCTATGATAATTTTGAATCGGGCATCGGAATCTTGTTTTCTGTTATTGTTCTTTCCAACATGTCATGGTGTTTGCTCCGTGGTTGTGCGTTGGCGATTGATTTGCCATGTGAGACAAGGGAGAAAGACATTTACTCCACATTTACTCCACATTTACTCCAAAAACATAAGATTAACAATAAAGACATATGACGAATTACATACATTGCTCTCTTTGAAAGTTGTACTTAAGTCCTCGCGCTTACTAAACTAGTGCTCTAACCAATTGAGCTAGGTGAGCTTCTTGCCTCGAAAAAGATGTGTTACAATATATAACTTTACATTTTAATGAATATTTTACCCACTAATAATTAGGCATCGGAATCTTGCTATTTTTTTGTTTTGTTTTTCTCGGATGTTTCTGCGTTTGCAGCATAGTTGTAAAGTTGACGACTGCGTTTACAATTTGAAGACACACGTGTGCCAGATATGATAGCCATGCGCGTAGAAGTGACACGGTTGATTCGCCAACGTGAGAAAGGAAAGAAAAGACATTTTCCAGGAGTGGAGCTAACCTAAAAGTAAAGCGGTGAAAATTTGTGTAATGATACATTTGACGAAAAATAGTCTACACTCTCTTCCAAAATATGATTCAATGCTCTCTTTGAGAGTTGAACTCAAGACCTCCCGCTTACTAAACGGGTGCTCTAACCAACTGAGCTAAGAGATCTGTAATATGTGCTAAAATATATTTTATTTATTAATTTTTATTTTAATAAAGTAGAATATAATTAATAACTAGTATATAAATCTCATTAGTGTTCACGCTTCATAGAGTGGATCTACTATTGGACTTTGGGTTGGACTTTCAAATCGAGGTAGTGTACCTATGATTTAGCATGCAAAACGACGACAAAACTTAAAAGGCAGGTAGCTCCTTTTGCTACAGACTACCGCAGTCTGTAGTTTATGGCTCGTCACATTCTGCATCTCGTGCTCCTTTCACGCGCAGTAAATCACCAACTCTTTTGCGCGCCTTTAATTTGTTTTTTTCAAGAATAGAACAAAGGTACAGGGATGTTGCCACATAATGTGATGTTTTGCCTTTTTTTTTCTTTTGTTTCCACGGGCGTGGTTTTCCACATGGAGACCGTTAGTTCAATGCACAACTGACGTCACATAGGTCATGGATAACCATTTGCTTTCCGAGCGTGTACAATTGCTTACCTTCCTAATGACTGTTTCCCGTATCGATTCCGAAGTTTCAGGCGTCGACGACTCGATGCCGAACATAACATAACATAACATAACATACGGTACGTCGTGCTTGCAACTCCGTACCGCACCATGCAGGACACACGACACGCTTGCAACTTTAAAATTTTAGCTCTCTCGTTGCAAACATCATCTGATGCACAAGAATACTACCGGCATTTTTAAGTAATCTTCCATACCTCTTTCTTTTTTCTCTTCTTTTCTCTTTTGTCACTTTCTCTCAAGTCAATTTTTATTATGAGAATCGGTTAACAAGCCAAAGCTTTAAAATTTTAAAGGTTGACTAGTCAAATTTGCTCTTGAGTGTCTGTAAATAAAGCATTAATATTGCAACATCAGTTGATGATGCACGACGTACTATTGTTTTGTTGCGGTTAACCCTTTTAAAATCGTTTTATTGAATTTTTTCGCTGGGACCCTTGCTACAATATGATCAGTAACTAATGAAATTGGAGCATTCAGCAGAAATCAAAAGATTGATTGACAAAATAAGAAAGAGATATCTAAGCATTCAGCCTACCGTTCAATAGAAACAGTCGCCAGAAAAAGTACACCGCTGTCTAGGTTAACTACAACTTCTGCCTGAAACTTTTATATTATCTTTTAAAATTGGAATTACTGCTTTTTTTTCTCAGTTTTAAATCAGAAGCGGCTAAAATAAATTTGCATTCGAACCACTCCAGGTATAGCCGTTGGTAAAAATTGCAATGACTGATGTCAGGATGGAGCCAGCTGACCAGCAGGAGTACATTGTTGCAGCACCGCCCGAAACACGAGATTCAAAACAAATTGCTTTCGGTTTTGATTTAGGAACAGCTTATAGCTCCGCTGCTGTGTGGAAACAGGGAAACGTGGAGATAGTTAAAACAGATTCTCATAACCGGCTTCCGTCGTATGTAACTTTTGGAGAAGAGGAGGAAGCGATGGGAGCTGGAGGCAGTGTGACGCGGGAGCAGTTGTGCTCCGGTGAAGTGTATTTCGGTGCAAAACGTCTGATTGGTCGAACAGATTTGGATCCTGTTGTCGAGAAAGGAAAGTTTATGTGGCCCTTTTTTGTGCATACAATCGGTTTAGGATTAAAACCTTCGATAGGCGTTATGAGAAAGGGAGTTTGGCGCTTCGCATCACCTGAAGAGATTCTTGCTATAGTGCTTTTAGAGATGAAATCCTTTGCAGAAACTCAAACCGGAAGGATCTGTAGGAATGTTGTCCTTTCCATGCCGGCTTGTTTTAACAGATATCAACAAGCAAGGCTCCAAAGAGCATGTGGATTGGCTGGATTGAATGCTCTTCGGATTATGCCGGAACCAAGCGCAGTAACTCTGATCTATGCTCAGCAGCAACAGCAGCAAGATGCAAATAGCGGAGGTAAAACACCAGATGTTTCAAAAATCGATAATTGAAATGCTATGAAAATGGGCCAACGCTTACGGTACTCTCTCTTGCTTTCTGAGCTCATATTCTCTTTGTAAATGTTGCAATAAATCGTTTGTTCTCTCATTTTCTTTTTGCAAATGTTGCAGAAGATTTTTGGTTTTCTGATATTCTCTATGCTATTGTTGCAGTAAATCTTGGCAGCGGCGCGGAAAAGCAAGTTCTGGTTTTCAATCTGGGAGCCGGCTACTGCGATATTGCAGTTGCTGCGACAGCTGGCGGCTTTTGTCAGGTCAAAGCCCTTGCAGGAGATGCAATCGGAGGGGAGGATGTTGTCGCAGGAATGATGCGCCACATTTTCGATGATATTGTGGTATGCTACTAGTGATCTTGGTGTGTTGTCGTGAAGATTAATAAATTTGGTGGAGATGAGCGCAAGAAAGAGCCTCTGTGTTAAGAACTAAAGGGAAGCAGAAGGGAAGTAATAGGCATTGGTGCATTTCTATGTTCAAAGAACATTGTAAAATAGTAGCACCGTCCCTGTTTTATTTTGAAATGGTCTTTGAAACCGCGGCATGTGAGTGGTGATAAGTATATTGAAAGCTATAGTGATATTTGCTACATGTACCGTTCTTGAAATTAGATAAAATATATTTGTTGGAATGAAGTCTATTGGTGTGTCTTGTTTATCACCAGTTGACGCTTGTTATTTGCCAACGCCGGCAGTTCTAAATCACATATTTTGCAGTCAAATGTTTGTCCAAAAAAATGGCCATTGGCTTGATTAACGGTGATGACACAGAGCTCAGGAGAAGCGCCAATCATAGAAGACCGTCGAAATATTGGAAACTTGCGAATGCAGTGTGTAGAAGCTATGCAAAAACTCTCCACCGAGATGGAGGCGACAGTGTGTGTAACTTTCAGCGAGGGTACATCAGAAACAAGCAAGACCAGACAAATTACTCGGGCTGATTTCGATCGTTGGAATCAACCTTTCTATGCACGCTGTTTGGAGCTCGTGAGCCAGGTGAGATTGGTGGATTGATTGCCAGGTGGGATTAATTGCAATCGAGATTAATTGATTCCACAGGAGTTTGTGATGAAGTTTCTATATCATCTTCCAATGTTTGGCTACTTGTGATTTTTGTTAGGATTTTGTACTGAGAACTCATTTAGCGACGAGACATTCTCGTAGCTAAAGTAGCGACGACCAGCGACGAAATAGTCTCGTCGCTAGATATTTGAAGTGACGTAGAAGTTAGCGACGAAGTCACCACAGAAGTAAAAAAAAAGTATAGTTCTTATGACAGACAAGAAAGCAAGCTTTGAATATTGTAATCTGACAAGCAAATTGCAAATTCTACAAAGCCAGTTTTATCTTTCCTTCTCAGAAACAAATGTGACTGTGTGTAACATGTAACCTGTGCTTTACTTCTTTCTGCAAAAGTCACTGCAGTTAGCACTGGCAGCTGTGCAGATGATCTTATAATCTGCTCTCCCTTGGAAATTCTCGACACTTAGAAAACTGCGAGCTTCTAGAGGCTGTCGACGATTATACATCCCTGGAATTGAGATAAACTAATAAAAGGGTGGCTTGCTACGGAACAGATGGCCGTGCATGGAACTCGACAGTAAAGACCAGCTCGCAAAAGCTGCCACGTATAAGGTCTTGCCAAGCGTGGCAGTATAACTTGCAATGCTGACATGGACGTGATGACGTGGAAAATAGCGAGGGTTCTGTGGCAGGTGCAAACGTGTCAAAGCTTGCATTGCGGACACGTGGTAATTTAAGAGATACAGTGTGCAACTGTTCGGACTGGCTCGAAAGAAGGTTATAACTCTTATTTTTCCAGTATTGTATACTGTACTTTACTGATTTTGCGATTTTTGTACTGTACTTTATTGCACGGCAACTTGTTAACGTATCGCACTGCTGTGCCAAGAAAAGGTTCATGTCTCCACCCATCATTGTGGCTCACACTAATAATGATCATCGAAGAGTGAAGTACTAAATTTCCACCGTTTAGGGACTTAAACATTTCATGAAACAGACGAGACAAACTGAGGATTTTAAAGTTTAAACCAAACAAACTCTGGTCAACTAACCTAGAATTTCTACTTAACCTAACCCACGTTTGACCTAATGTAGCTTTGACAGTTTGACCAGAGCATATCCATAAGTAAATACCAATAAGGCAAAAATGCTTACCGTCGGATTTTCTGGCATGAGGAGCTACACAACACACTTTTATACATTCCAGATGACATTAGGTTTTAGCAATTTTCAATGATAATGTTGAATCGGGCATCGGAATCTTGTTTTCTGTTATTATTTTTTCCAACATGTTATGGTGTTTGCTCCGTGATTGTGCATTGGCGATTGATTTGCCATGTGAGACAAGGGAGAAAGACATTTACTCCTAAAACATAAATTTAACAACAAAGATATATTAGATTTCAAAATTTGCTCTCCTTGAGAGTTGAACTCAAGACCTCCCGCTTACTAAACGGGTGCTCTAACCAACTGAGCTAAGAGAGCTGTGCAAATCTCACAAAATAGTAATAAATTTTAAATTTTAAATTTAGAGAAAATAGAATATAATTAGTAATTACTAATTAGTATACAAATCTCATTAGTGTTCACGCTTCATAGAGTGGATCTAAGATTGGACTTTGGGTTGGACTTTCAAATCGAGGTACTGTAGTGTACCTATGATTTAGCATGCAAAACGACGACAAAACTTAAAAGGCAGGTGGCTCCTTTTGCTACAGTACTACTGTAGTCTGTAGTTTATGCCTCGTCACATTCTGCATCTCGTGCTCCTTTCACGCGCAGTAAATCACGAACTTTTTTGCGCGCCTTTTCACGTGTTTGTTTTTTTCAAGAATAGAACAAAGGTACAGGGATGTTGCCACATAATGTGATGTTTCGCCTTTGTTTCCACGGGCGTGGTTTTCCACATGGAGACCGTTAGTTCGGTGCACAACTGACGTCACATAGGTCATGCAAAACCATTTGCTTTCCGAGCGTGTACAACTGCATACCTTCCTAATGACTGTTTCCCGTATCGATTCCGAAGTTACAGGCGTCGATGACTCGATGCCGAACGTAAGATACGGTACGTCGTGCTTGCAACTCCGTACCGCACCATGCAGGACACACGGTGCGCTTGCAACTTTAAAATTTTAGCTATCTCCTTGCATGCATCATCTGATGCACAAGAGTCCTACCGGCCTTTTAAAGTAATCTTCCATACCTTTTGTGTTCTCTTTTCTCTTCCTCTCTCTTTTGTCACTTTCTCTCAAGTCAATTTTTATTGTGAAAATCGGTTAACAAGCCAAATCTCTGAAGGTTGACTAGTCAAATTTGCTCTTAAGTGTCTGTAAAAAAAGCATTAATATTGCAACATCAGTTGATGATGCACGACGTACTATTGTTTTGTTGCGGTTAACCCTTTTAAAATCGTTTAATTGAATTTTTTCGCTGGGACCCTTGCTACAATATGATTAGTAACTAATGAAATTGGAGCATTCACCAGAAATCAAAAGATTGATTGACAAAACAAGAAAGAGATATCTAAGCATTCAACTGACCGTTCAATAGAAACAGTTGCCAGAAAAAGTACACCACTTTCTAGGTTAGTTACAACTTCTGCCTGAAACTTTTATATTATCTTTTAAAATTGGAATTACTGCTTCCTTTTCTCGGTTTTAAATCAGAAGCGGCTAAAACATATTTGCATTCGAACCACTCCAGGTATAGTCGGTTTAAAAAAATTGCAATGCCTGATGTCAGGATGGAGCCAGCTGACCAGCAGGAGTACACAGTTGCAACACCGCCTGAAACACGAGATTCAAAGCAAATTGCTTTCGGTTTTGATTTAGGAACAGCTTATAGCTCCGCTGCTGTGTGGAAACAGGGAAACGTGGAGATAGTTAAAACAGATTCTCATAACCGGCTTCCGTCGTATGTAACTTTTGGAGAAGAGGAGGAAGCGATGGGAGCTGGAGGCAGTGTGACGCAGGAGCAGTTGTGCTCCGGTGAAGTGTATTTCGGTGCAAAACGTCTGATTGGTCGAACAGATTTGGATCCTGTTGTCGAAAAAGGAAAGTTTATGTGGCCATTTTTTGTGCATACAATCGGTTTAGGATTAAAACCTTCGATAGGCGTTATGAGAAAGGGAGTTTGGCGCTTCGCATCACCTGAAGAGATTCTTGCTATAGTGCTTTTAGAGATGAAATCCTTTGCAGAAACTCAAACCGGAAGGATCTGTAGAAATATTGTCCTTTCCATGCCGGCCTGTTTCAACAGATATCAACAAGCAAGGCTCCAAAGAGCATGTGGGTTGGCTGGATTGAATGCTCTTCGGATTATGCCGGAACCAAGCGCAGTAACTCTGATCTATGCTCAGCAGCAACAGCAGCAAGATGCAAATAGCGGAGGTAAAACACCAAATATGTCAAAATACCGGTGGTAAAACACCAGATGTTTCAAAAATCGATAATTGAAATGCTATGAAAATGGGCCAAAGCTTACGGTACTCTCTCTTGCTTTCTGAGCTCATATTCTCTTTGTAATTGTTCTCTCATTTTCTTTTTGCAAATGTTGCAGAAGTTTTTGGTTTTCTCATATTCTCTATGCTATTGTTGCAGTAAATCTTGGCAGCGGCGCGGAAAAGCAAGTTCTGGTTTTCAATCTGGGAGCCGGCTACTGCGATATTGCAGTTGCTGCAACAGCTGGCGGCTTTTGCCAGGTCAAATCCCTTGCAGGAGATGCAATCGGTGGGGAGGATGTTGTCGCAGGAATGATGCGCCA
>JBBHKE010002926.1:152714-198113 GCA_037447655.1 Zygnema cylindricum
GTGGGAATTTTAACTTTCCTAGCTTATTATTTTGTAACTCACGTTTACGGTCGCCTTCGTATTTACTTATTTTGTGTGTGTTCTCTTTCTAATGGGGTTCCTTCGGTTATATAAGGTGCCTCTTAAAAAGAATGTATTAAAGGAGTGTGGGAGTTTTGTGAGAGTGAAGATTGAGGTGAATTACTTTATCTTCTATGAGAAGTGATTGGAGGAGATTGAGGAGTTCTTTGTAGTGTTTCGATAGTTTGAGGGAGTTGAGGAACTTGAGGAAGTATTGGATGTTCCTCCTAGTTGAGAGCGGTTTAACTATTTTTGGAGAGAGAGTGATGCGGAGTTATATGAGGAAGTTTGCAGTGCATTGTTATGGTGCCATGTGTTAATCTTTGCGCATTCTCAGTTGCACCACTTTTGTAGGCTGGCTGTTGACGCTTGGCTGAACTTGATGTGCCATGCTGATGTGTTCAGTTGGTGCTTGGCTGAACTTGGTGTGCCATGTTGATCTTGAATGCACTTGACTTTACTGGTTTGTAAAAGGTGCAGTGAAGTTATCATGTTGATCTTGAGCGCACTTTGGTTTGCTTGTTTGTTAAAGATGCAGTGAAGTTTATAGGTCGCTGCTTTGATGAAGCAGCGATTGAAGATGCAGTGAAGTTTATAGATCGCTGCTCTGATAAAGCAGCGACCAGCAGCGATGAAATCGATGCTCTTAATTATGTAAGAAAAATTCTCCGTGGAATATATTGGCTTCCTTGGGGTAATCTTTCTCTTGTGTGTGTTTTATTCATTTATGCTTCCGCTGGCATTTGCACTCAATGTTTTATTATTCGATCCTTTCAATTTTAAGGGTGCAACAGAAATAAAGAGGCACTGCGGTGGTACCTTCAAATTCAATGTATAATGAAGCAGAACGGACCTCATATGGTTTGCATTTACTTAGTTCTATGTCTGAAGTCAACCTAACGACTATAAAAACCTTAAGTCTGAAGAAATATGCGTCATATGCACAGCTTATGCTGGGTCAAAGTATGAGTTATGTGAAGCTGGGTTGTCAGTGCATGCAGCTTTTTACTAGACTGTCCTCTGTCAGTCAGCTTTTATATTTG
This sequence comes from Zygnema cylindricum, assembly GCA_037447655.1. NCBI lineage: Eukaryota > Viridiplantae > Streptophyta > Zygnematophyceae > Zygnematales > Zygnemataceae > Zygnema > Zygnema cylindricum. The sequence continues at coordinate 153,818 of JBBHKE010002926.1, forward strand.
GATTTCTGAAACTATGTCAAATTTACACTTCTGAGAGGATAAGATGATTCCCACTTCTCATGGCTTTTTTGGCAGCGTTAAACACATACATTGAGTTAAAAAAACATATACATATATGTATCCTGAAAATTGTGAGGGTTTCTTTAGCACTTTCCATTTAACACTCATTTAGGGGAATGGTGGGAATTTAACACTCATTTTATTTTCTGTCTTCAGGCTCTAAGTGATGCCAAAGTTGAGGGCGGATATTTGGATGACTACATTCTTGTGGGAGGCTGTTCCTCCATTCCGGAGCTTCGAAGTATGTTGAGGAAGCTTTTGGGAGGAAAAGCTCCTTACAATCTGAAACTGAAACATGGACAGGAGGTTGCCTATGGAGCTGCCCTTGAAGCTGCCATAACGAGTGGAATCAAGTGAGTTTTTGTCACTTAATTCGAAAATATACAAACAGGGACCAAAAGCAAATAAAGTGGGTTTTTTCTCACTTAAACAAACAGAGACTAAAGCAAATCAGGTGAGTTTTTGTTACGTAATTTAAAGATATACAATCACGGATTATGGCAAATTGAGTGAGTTTTTGACTCTTACTTCGAAAAAATACAAATAGGGGATTATGGCTAAGTTTTTGATTCATTTGAAGCTTTTGTTAGGACAAAATCATCCTAACTCTATAGATACAGATTATTAATGGCTGTTTACTATTGAGTGAAAACTTAATCAGCAATAAAAATTTGTAAATTTTTTTTTTTGTGTATTGACAATGTGGATCTTGAGCAGGGATCCAAACGGCAGTCTTGATCTTCTTACTATCCAAGCTATCCCGTTTAGTATTGGAATTGGTATTAAGGGGGGACACGTTTTTCCGGTCATATCTCGCAACAGTACGATTCCCGTGCGTAAAGAAGTTGTTGTTACGACGAGCCATGATGATCAGGTATGAAATATATAAATCTCCATGCTGGAAGTCTTTACGTATGGGATATGTCTCAAAAAGCAAATTGTTTTGCGAATTGTTCTGTTACAATAAGCAACAGAACTGTTGTTACTACCAGCCATGATGATTAAGTGTACAATATATAACCTGTATAAAATATCTGTATGCTGAAAATCTGTCTCAAAAGGCAAAGTGTTTCACAATGCTGTCAATGAACGCACTTTTATATAAGATCAATGGTCTGAAATCTTGCCTTTTTAGTTTCTTAAACAAAGATGAACTTGAGGCTATGATCATATTTAGTAAACTTAATAGGTTTGCTGTTTCCTTTGCCTAACAAATGTATATATTTGGGGTTGTCTTGGCTGATTCACAATAGTCAAGGTCGTATTCTTCTAAACTAGGTGAAGACCACACTGGTTCATGCTTGTAACAAATATATTCAACCAATCAACCTTCAAATCCATTAACTATAATTAGTTTGTAACTAATATAGAGACCGCACTATACAAATATATAAAAAAGCAGTTTTACTCTTCAACGAACTCCAAGAATACAATAATTTTTCGGGAAGTCCTTCTAGAAAGGATTTCTAGTAGTTTTCCACTTGAGAATCAGGTTTTTAAGACTCCTCTTAAGACAATATATATACAATGCAATATACAATTATTATTTTTCCCCGTTTTTATTAAGCTTATTACTTGTTTGTATTTTGCAGACCGAGGCTTTGATCACCGTTTATGAAGGGGAAGAAGTGAACATCAAAGAGAGTCATCTGCTTGGTTTATTCTTACTCTCAGGAATCCCTCCCCTTCCTAAAGGAGTCCCAATCATTAGCGCTTGTATGGATATCGATGCTATGGACACTCTGCGAGTTATAGCAGGAGTATACTTGCCCAATCAGAAAGAGCCAGCTGTCCCTCTTATGGAGATAAGGATGCCTTCCGTGGATGAAGGGCATGGATGGTGCCTTGATGCGATCGAGAAGAAGTTTGGGACATCTCGTGACGTGGTTCTTCCGCCGCGTGTTTAGGAGAGGGAGAGGGAGTGGGAGAGGGAGAGGGAGAGAGGGAGCGAGAGGGCGAGGGCAGAAGGAGAGGGAGAGCGGCAGAGGGAGAGGAGGCCGGAGAGGAAGAGCAAGAGGGGAGGATAGATGAGATTGAGGAGAAGTTTGGGACATCTCAAGGTGTGCTCCTTCTGCCTTTTAAGCAAACTGTATAGAGGGAGGGGGAGAGAGGGAGTGGGAGAGTCGGAGAGGGAGAAGCGGAGGAAGAGGGAGAGGGAGAAGGGGAGGAAGAGGGAGAGGGAGAAGTAGGGAAATTTTGTGGACTTCTTTGTAAATACTGTGACCTTTTTCGTGAATGTTGGTATAGTGTAGATATGCTAAATGCCAAAATTACAACAGTGATATGATTTTAGGATTGACATGAAATTTCGGTTGATAGCTCAAAACAGACTCAAAATCTCGCTCATATGTCTTTCGGAGGCGCGAGACTTGGCATGTTTTCATGTGAATTTTTCAAAACTTCCAGTAGGTAAAGTAAACAGTCAATGGTTCTGGCTTAATTTTGTAACTGTGTATAAACGACAAAAAGAAAAGTTTTTTCCATTGCACGGATGGGTTGTGTGGAAAAGTCAATGTTGGTTAGTAAGATGACGTCGGTTTAGTATTAGGGTAATGGGTGGAGGTTACAGTGCACAGTAGCTAGTACTGGGACATTTGGGGCAATATTCTTGCAACACGTTTTGGGCAGAACTTTTGCAACACGTTTTGGGGACTATTCTTGCAACACGTTTTGGTTAGAATGTTTGTTGGTTGCAATTGTTGATTCTCCCTTCAGTGAGCTCTTACCATTGCATCTGAAGCCTTTGTCGTTGATTTTTTATGTTGTTTTTTTCTGCGTCCTTCAGTTTTGTCATTTTTCTCTGTTAGCTTCTTGCGCGTTTTGTTTGTTTTGTATATCGACTTTATTAAAAAGTGCGCTGGTAAACCATCTGAATCCATGGGAACAACAAAAAAAAAAGGAAAAAAAAAACAGCAAGAGGGTTTCCATCGCTAAATTCTGAAATATATGTGTAGAGTATGGCCCCATATGTTGTAGAGATCTGGAGGTGGGGAAGGGTACAGTCGGTGCTAAAATTTCTTGATGTGTCTATTAGCCGTATGTTCAATATGGACAATGTCTCTTTGTTGATGCTCCTTTGTCTTTTTGTTTCTACAAAATACAATTTCAAAATGGGAGGTTTTCCAAAGGAAAGGAGATATTTGGCATCAGCAGCTTCTTTATCATGATCATTGTCACCATCATTACCTTATAGTTGTGCAATCAGTATCCAAAAGTTTCTAAAAACTTTTACAGTGTAAACAGAAAACCTACAATTGAAAACATATCACCCATTCAAAATTTGAACGTGAAACCGCAGATTTTGATAAAAGGATAGCTATAAGGCTAGTGGATCCACAGTAGTAGTACACCTAAAAATTGGTTTGTACAAGCTGCTATCTGCTACACCGCTAATCGTTATTAGTGTTAAAGTTTTTTTCACCACTTTAAACATCTTCTACCTATGCACACTTGTCGAATTGTCGACCGGAGACTGCCAATGGGAAGGTGAGAATCTTGCCTTCCAAGGTAAAATTTCATTACTGCGCATAAATAAGATGCTTAAAAATGCTTTTGAAGATGTAAGACATGCCAAATAGAAAGTAAGTTCAATGGATAAACATATCAAAACCAACTTGGCAAGTGAGTATCAATTTCTATTTCTTCAGTGTACAACATATTTGTTTACGTTGGTTCTTAATTGAATACATTTGTTTGTAATGTTATGTGTATTGATGCATATCAAATAGCTATATGGAATTATAAAACTAAGTAATAGAAAATATACGATACATAATGAATTTGTTGAAATAATATTTTATAATTTGTTTGAAACAAACCAACACATGGTTTGAAATGTTCATTCAATCATATGGTTTAGATTTACAGATAAATAATATGTATTTTGCACATTGAAGCGATACATCTGCTACTTGAGGAGCAACGATTGGATTGACAATCCGATGTGTGAACAAAGAAAAGATGTTTTGGCTAAAAAAGCCATGATTATTAACACTAATAACGACTAGCAGTATAGTTTCACCTTTTTTCCAAACAGTGAACCCTTCACATATTGAGGCTATCCATATTGAAACTTATGCGCCTTGGTTTTAACTTTGGCCGAAAGGATCTGCAGGATTAAATGATACATGGAAAGGAAATCTGAATCAGTTAAACCGGATCCCCTTGTGGTGGAAATGGGAATGGTTGTCCAGGTATAAATTAGAGTGAAAAAAGTAATTTACAAATGTCTCATGTGGTTACAAAAAAATCCTAAAAACTCTCATAGAAGTGTACTCACGTGCTTCACATGCATAGTTTCATCAAAGGCTGGCCAAAATACACATTTCAAATATGTAATTTATTGATGAAAAGACAAATGCATACCGTTTAGCCACAGGCCAAAATACACATCATAAATATGGACTTTTTTGATGATATGACAAACATTAAGGGCCAAAAACCGTTAACCAATGTGTGAAATGTTACATATTGTAGCACTGTTTGCAAAAACTGTACTTACAACCCACGTACTATGTAAGAGATTACTATGTGTAGCATTTCAAAAAAAAAATCGCACATGAAAACTACGGGTCAAAGTCATTATATATCTCTATGTATATGGTATACATATGTATATAGTTTGATACACAAACTGCCCGACACTGACTAAGTTTCCCCCCCAGCTAAGTACCACATTCATATCAATACCTTTCTTTTTGTTTACTGCTCTAATCTTAAATATTGCTACAGCCAAATACAAAAATAATCTCTTACCCACACACTTAATAATTTTTTTTTCTTCCACACAACTTCATGAAAATCCTTGTCAGTTTCTTGTTTGCTTTTAAGAGCCGAGGAAAAAAAAATAAAAAAAAAATCTGCAATTCATGTTGAATACTTTCCAGATTTTCACAAAATGCATGATGAACACGGGACAACATAAAAAAAAAAAAAAGCACACAAATACATATTTGAGGATAGCATGAATTTTACACTAATTGAAGACTAAAATATGAAATAATTAATCAACATCCGCGACACCTGCTATCAATTAACATTTACAAAAAAGGAAAAGCAGTTTGTTCTTTCAAAAAAACAACATTTTCTTGAAATTCAAGAACGATATTAAGAAAAACCTCCTAACAGAAGTTTCAATAATAGTTGTTTTAGTTCCTAAAAATAAGAGAACGACCCTAAAAAAATAGTAAGCGCATCGGTTTCCCCACAATATTACAAGACCTGCCAAAAAAGTAAAAGGACAAAAAAATTGTCATTCAGGAAATAAAAACAAAAGTACAAAAAACGGAAAATAAACGTAAGTAACAAGGTATCTGCTGCAAAACATACATTATCAATTAAGCGGTGGAGCATTGTCAATTTAGAGACTGAAAGCATTGTCAATTGAGCGATGGAGCATAGTCAATTTAGATATGAAGCATTGTCAATTTAGAGACTAAAAGCATTGTCAATTTAGAGACTCAAAGCATTACCTTAGGAGCTATATCTCGCATCCTCAGGATCCACAAGGACTAATTTCCCTCGAACCCATTTTCGAACTTGACCGACTTCTTTTCCTGTTTTCTCGACTGTTTCCTTCGTTGAACTCCTTTCTCCCTTCCTCCCCTTTTTAGGATTACCTCCAATACCAGAATTATCTTCCTTTCCCTCGAAAAGAGCATTCCTTATAGGGCTAGTCGAGTTCATCTCCTCCCTTCGAATACGATTTGCTGACCGTCTACCATCTTTCCCAAGAACGGAAAAAGAAACTGGACCAATTGTTTTCCTTTCCTCTACTTCCCCACACTCTCCTCCACCGTCTCTGACTCGAACATCCTCTCCTTCCCCATATTCTACACTACTTTCTCCTTCTTCCAAACCACTAAACCTTCCCTCTTCCCCTCGCTCCACTCCATCTACACCACCTCCTCCCGATACCTCCATGCCTATTTCCGTCCTTAAATCCGCCTTCTTTCCCTCTTTCCTCTCTCCCCCTTTCCTCTCTCCATTCACCTGAACTCCTCCCTCCCCATCCCTCGCCTCCCTCACCAACCTCAACATCCGCGCTTCCTTCACAAGAGTACTATGTGCGTCATCAAATTTGTCTTTTCCTGCTGTCCTACTAAACTCATACGGAGTTAAACCGAAACATTCCGCTAATAACTGTAATCGTGACGCTTCTTCGTCCGGTGTCCCATTTTCTCCCCCTCTCTCTCCTCCTCCGTTGACAGCTGCCCGGAAAAGTGCTCTATGAGGAGGCCCTTCTCCATCCGAACTCCCCAACGGCCCTTGGAGGATCTGGTCCAATGATATTGTTCCATTTGGCAAGTTTCTCTGAGCTGCTTCTGCCACCACTATGGACTGTTCTGCCTCCTTCAGAAGCTTCCGGACTTCTTCCAGAGCCTCCCTGCAATGCTCGTTGTGGTCAGCCGCGAGTTCGAGGACTTGAGCCGCTTTTTCGGCCTCTTGCATCAGCATCCTGGAAATAAGAAACAAGAGGAGTTGAGATAAATACGAGGAATTGAAACAAGAGGAGTTCAAATATAAGAGGAGTTGAAAGAAACAAGAGGAATTGAATTAAGAGGAATTGAAAGAAACAAGAGGAATTGAAAGAAGAGGAGTCGAAATAAACAAAAGGAATTTAATCAAGAGGAGTTGAAAGAAACAAGAGGAATTGAAAGAGGAGGAGTTGAAACAAGCAAAAAGAATTGAATCAAGAAGAGTTGAAATAAACAAGAAAAATTGAGATAAGAAGCAAAACTAAGACAAGTATTTGCACATCAAAAACAAATCGAAACAAGAGTATTGGACGTTGAAAACAAATCGGAGCAAGTATTGCAAAATGGAGCAAGTCTTGAGCTCAGAAACACATACAAACAAAATATTGAACGCCAGAAACAAATATTGGACAATAGAATTGCAAATTGTATTGAACATGAGAAAGCAAATCGAAAGATGATTGAAGTATTTGAGGATCAGAAACGAATTGCAAAAAGCATTAAGCAAAAAAAAACAATTCGGAGGAAGTGTTGGACATCGAAAACAGATAGCATTGAACAAAAACAAATTAACACAAAAAGAAACGAAACACAGATTTAACATCAGAATCAAATGGAAAGAAACATTACACCATAGAAACAAGAAGTAAAAACAAAATAAGAAACAAATCTTGCAATCTAAAAAAAAGAATGAAAAATCAGAAATGAGTCTTGCAACGGGAACGAGTATTAACGATTAAATCAAAAAACGTATTGAACGTCCAAAACAAATCTTGAAATTCGGAATAAGTTTTTTATCATCAGAAATGGAAACAAAGATTGAACTTCAGAACCAAATCAAAACATATATTTAACCTCGCAAACAAATCAAGACAAACATTTGGACATCAAGAAGCATTAATCATCAGAAACAAATCAAAACCAGAATTTAACATCAGAAACTTGGGGATTTAAAACAAATATTAGCAAAGGAAACAAATCAAAACAAGTTAAACATAAGATACCAATCTTGAAGTCATAACAAGTGCAAGATTATCCCTCCACTAGATATTTGAAGTACCAGATAATTCCTTTTACTCACCTTGCCTTATCTGCCAGAGTCCTCCTCTCTGCCTCCACTAACCTCCTCTTCTCATGTTCCCGCAGAATACGGTCCAGCATTCCTGACTCTCCTTCTCCTCCTCCTACTTCTCCTTCACTCTCACTCTTCTCACCTGGTAACAAGTCTTCTTCTTGACCTTCCTCCTCCCTCTCAGACTCCAACAAGCTTTCCGCTCCCTCTTTGACTACAGCCGTCTCTCTCTTTGTCCTCAAAACCACCTCTCCCTCTCCTCGTCTGTTCACAATCTGTACCTTCTTTACGCGACTTTTTGTCCCTCCCTCTTGTTCCTGTTCCACTGCAGTTCCCATGACCGCAGCTAAGAAATCCGGATCGGCAGTCACAGAAGGTCCTTCCTCTATCACTCCCCCTTCAGTTGTGGCCAAAACCTCTAACTCTGTCACGACCTTCCTTCTCACGTTTGTTGCTTTTGTTTTTCGAGGAGTAGTTACCTTCACAGGCTTCACTTTAGGAACTCGTGGTGCCTTCCTTTCCTTCGGTTCATCACTTTCTACCTTAACTTTTTTAGGTCGAGAACCTCTAGACTGTACAACCTTAGCCATGGCCATTCCTACCTTTGCACGATATTCCTAAGGAGAGAGACAAATACAATGCATGTAATCAGTTTATTTATTCCATCGACAAAAAAAGTGCAAAGAAATGAAAGTGGTCAGTTGATTTAAGGAGAGAGACAAATATAATGCACGTAATCAGTTTATTTATTCCCTCGAGAGTACAAAACGAGTGCAAAGAAATGGAAGTAGTCGGTTTATTCCCTCAACTGAAAAAGTGTAATAAGTTTATTCTCTCAACTAAAAAAAGGGCAGTTAAACACTTGAATTCTAACTAAAAAAATGCAAGTAATCAGTTTATTCACTAAAATCTGTGATCCCTCAACTGAAACAATTAGCGCGATCAGTTTACTCTCGTCGATGAAAAATCCTCATTGACAACAGTTTTTTAGAGTTAGACAACTATTAGTGTTAACACTTTTTTATAAAAAAATACACTCAATTATGTTTTGCCACGTGGCACACTATGGGCCACTTGCATAGTGTTACTAACACAGATTTATGGTTTTTACTCAATTTCGAGAAATTAACTCTAGTATCAATGGTCAGTGCAATTAATTTACAAAGTGTCCCAACAAAACATTCAAAAAAATGTTACAAAAAATGCTAAAAATATGTTAAAAAAATTGTTAAAAAAAAACATTTGATACTAGGAAATTGCTCTCACCGGATCAGCCCATTTGGCTTTAATTGCGTCAGCGATTTTTTTTCGATGAATCGCCGATTTTTCTGCTCTTTCCATAACTCTCTTAACTGAATTTTCTTGTATACTCAAAGCCTTCAATTCTTCTTTGGTTGGAGTTCCCACAGGTACTATAATTCTATTCCCTCTCCACTCCAATTCTTCCTCTCCCGGGCCTCCCAACCTCGCTGAATCCGAAATCGATTCTTTCCAATCTTTTAAATTTGATAAATGGACAAGATGAGCATTTTTCCGTGCCTCTACAAAAGGCTTCATGGCGAGACGAATCTTTTCCCTTGATTCCATAGTAGTCCTTCAAAATAAAAAAACGGAGAGAGTAAAGAGGGGAGAGAGAAAAAAGAAAGAATGAGAGAGATTCGATCAAATTGAAGATAAAGAGGATAGCAGGAATGGACAGGACAGTAAGAAAAATTTGAGAGAGAGACAAGTATCAAAAGAAAGAAAAAGAAGAGAAAGGGAATAGATAAGCGAGTGAGAGTGATTCGAGATACAATTGGAAACAACAAAAAACCGGAAATGGGAAAGGATAGAAAGAGAATAATGGCAATGGATAAGCTAGTCACCACGATTTGAGTCACAAAAAAAGGACAAAAAAAGGACAATGGGAAAGGGTAGGAAGGTAAAGCAAGACTTTAGAGATACAAGCAGCAAAAGTGAAAAAAAAAGGGAAGATAAGCTAGTAAGCAAGATTTGAGACAAAAGCATGGAAGAAAGAAATAGACAATAATGGGAACAGATATTTGAAGATTTCAACTTAGGAAATTGATCACAATTCAATTATTGAAGCTAACTTCCTTATCGATCTCAAGGGCAAAAAAAAAAATGGTTCATCTTAGCCAGGAAAATACGACTGCCTCTACTCATTTCCAACCAATTTAAAAAACAAAGTAGACACAAACAAAAAAAAAAAAAAAAAAACTATACTAACCACGTGGGTCTTTCAAATTACCTTAGAAAAAACCCATTAAAAAAAAATAATAGAAAAAAAAAATGATAATCACATGATGCCTTTCAGTACCTTCTTAAGGATGACAATCTCTATACCGGCCGAGTCATACATTTGAAAGAAAGGCTCATCAAATCATGACAAGGAGCAGATAAAGAAAAAAATCACAAATCAGCAAAGAATTAATATCAATCATTTCAAATGACATTGAGCAAAATATACATCAAAATTTAGGTCAAGATTTAGGTCAAAAGTTGGGTCCAAAGATGTTGGTGTTATCACAATTTTTGTGTAATAACTCAAATGGATGGAGGGGGGAGGGGATTAGGGATTGGGGAGGGGGATGTTGGAGGGGATGGGTGATGGAGGATTGATTGGATGATGGGAGCCAGAGGGATGGTTGGTGCCGGGGAATGGATGGGAAGAGGAATGTGAGATGGAGAGAGGGAGAGGGAGTGGGGGGGATGTATGCACAGACAGGGAGGCAACTCAAGATGGAGGGATAACAGCATCACTGCCAAAAATAAAAGCACAAACATAACAATAAATAATCTGAATGGAGGTATGTAAATAACCATACTTGTGTTGTCTGCTGTAGTTCACAGCTCGGAGCTTTTCCCTCATCTGCAAGCCCCGTAGAAGCCATTATTTAAATCAACCAAAAGGGTACAAATCGAAAGCTTTTTCATATACTTATGGAATAAATTCCCGTGAAAACCTAAAGGGTACAAATAAAGAACTCTGTCCATATACGTAAGAAATGATTGCCCATGAAAACCTAAAGGGTACAAATAGGGAACTCTGTCCATATACTGAAGGAATGATTAAGCATGAATTATGGATGCCCTTCAAAATACGAGTTTGTTTTTCTCAAAAACAATAATACCGACCGGAACCCTAAACCCTGGTTTAAACTTCATTTTCACCCTGGTTATGTATTCGTATTGAACTTTTAGTGATGGAAAACCTACTGTTCATGTACTTGTGTTGTACTAAATAGTGATGAAAAACTTGCTGTTCATGTACTTATGTTGTACTTATACAGATGGAAAAAATATCTTTCAAGTGACCGTGTTTCATATATAGTGATGGAACATCTTAAAGAATTTCTATCAACGCAGGGTTTATATTAGTGTTATTTATTCTGATAAAGATCCAAATGCCTTTACTGTTCTTGAGCTGTTAAAAGAATTAGCGTTACGAAAAAGAAAATTAGAGTAATAAGCTCCAATTTCTGGACAGAGGGAATGCTCTATTTGCTCTATTTTCGGCACAGAATTAGCGTCCGTGATGCTAATAGGGATTCACGATGTATCATTCGCAGACCAGATTTGACCCTCTTTTATTTTCACAATTTTGAAAAGGTTGAATAGTGTGACTTCGCAGAACAAAACATAAAAATGTGAGTTCCATGTCATTGACAGCAGGTAAACTTTTACAGATAACTCAGAATGAGTCGGGAAATGAGTGTGAATGTAATTTGTATTAAAATAATTGATTACACAAATAAGACAACCGAGTAGTCATTTGCCCAGTTAAAGTTTGATCTCTGGAGATTCAGATGACAGAAATGGCATGGTAAAGAAGTCGACGAATAATGATAGTAGGAAATAGTATTACCCAATTCACCTTAAAAGGTGAGTAACCATTTTATAGTGAACATAAGTGTAGCGTTTCTCCCCAGTTGCACTCTCTCCTCTCTCTACGGTTTAATCCTACATCTCTGTTTCTGCTGTCTTCCTCCCAACAACAGTAGTAGACATATAAGCCTTACTGATATGATGTAGGTGGTTGTATGGAAAAGGATATACATATTCGCACTTACATTTTTTCTTCGTGTTTTTGGTCATGTTACCCAATATTTAGTCAAATATCGGCTAGCATAATCAAAAGATAACCAAAACATGACCAAAAGGACATGACCAAAAGTGTCAACAGTTTACGAACAATGCCTACAGCCGAAGTAACAATATAATACCGTATACTTGAGAGTTACATAACAAGGTACAGAACAAGGTACAGAGGAGAATAATGTTGGACCTAACAAAGCCCAGTACAACTAGGATTAGCTGGGACTCAGTAAATCCTTGAATCACTTATCATAGAAGCCTCATATGTACACCATGTTTCGCATTCACATTTTTTTCGCCACTTAAACAAAAAAAATTCTGTGCACCGTGCCCAATTTTTTGTCCAATTTTCACTTGCAGAACTAAAATGAGAAGGTAAGAATCCTACGCGTCTATCCCAACCTTTCAGATAAATGATCTGACAAGTGTGCACGGAGAAAAATGAGTTTAAACATCGGTAAAAAGATTAACGCAACCATACAAAATTCTTATAGCAATGCATTAATGCTAATAGCAGGTCCATAACATATGAGCCTAACTGTAACATGAAGATAGTTTTACCTCCAATCTTTCCCTTTACTGATGATGTATAGTAACAAAAAATAGAAAGCAAATATTCACGATTCATTAAGCATAAAAAAAACTCAACACTTAAAAAGGCGATAGCCTACAGGGATACTGGACAAAACACATAATTCATGGCCACTCCCTGCTAGGACTTACTTTTAGCTTTTGGAGAAAACTGCATATGTGGAGCAAATTGTGAATGGAAACTGACCTCAGGGTTGTTCATAACTGTTTTTGTCCTTTCCTTAATCTTGGCCCTCATCTCTGCTCCCGCCAAAAATGTTCCACAAACAATCGAGATGCAATTGAGAAGCTTGTCTAAAAAATGTGCAAAACATTACTATGTCTCCCCTTTGAGGTAGAATACTAACCATTTGTTCATTTAACACTTGGAGTCTCTCTTACTAAGTGAAAAGCCATAAAAATGGATTTTCTCGTTGACTTTAAGGAACTCGTGCAATCCTGGAGCACTAAATTGTTAGTCTCATTCCTTCAAGAATCAATTAACATTCTTATACTCATCAGGACTCCATGTTGTTAGACGTACGTCTTAGAATCGTTTTAGTCTTAAACTCACAAGAATTCCATACTATTGGACATATTCCTTAAAATCAATTTACAAACTTATACTCGCCGGAACTCCATATTGTTAAACATTTTCTTCGGAATCAATCAGTCTTAGGACTCCATACTGTTAGACAGATTAGAATGAATTCCCAGTCTTGTACTCACTCGGACTCCATATTGTTAGACATATTCCTTCAACATAATTCACAGTCTCATACGCAGCAAAACTCCATCAAACATATGCGTTGGAATCAACAGTGTCTTCTCCTCACCAGGACTCCATACCGTTAAACATTTTCTTTCGAATCAATTCACAGTCAAAGGACTCCATATTGTCAAACATACTCCTTCGAATTAATTCACAGCCTTACACTCACCAGGACTCCATTTACGGCCTTTGTTCCAAGGAACTTTTCCTGAATTAGCGGCACTGATCTTCCCCCTTCTCTCCATCTCCTTCACCGATAGCTCCTCCTTAGCTTTAAAATTCTTGACACTCCCATTGTGTACATCACTTTTCTCTAAAGTCCTTAACTCACTTTCTCCAACCTCTGACAAACCATTGGGGGAAAAATTCTCTGATGAGCCCTCAAAAGAAGCATCCTCTGTTAAGCCGTTAGGTAGGTGATCGAGATGGTATTCTGTCTCATCGTGAGTATTTGAACCATTAGGATAGACGACTTCCAATTGGTCCAAAAAAGATGATGAATGCAAGAAACCATTCAAACCGGTGGTTGAAGAAGTATTGCCAGTTGATCCAGAGACAGCATCGGATGTCGCAAGGTGTGACAATATCACACAAGTAGTACGTTTAACAATTTCGTTATATGGATAAATCTGAGGAATGAATGTAGAAAAAAAACTTTGTCTCGGAAGCCACGGAGAACACCATAGTGAACTTCGCACTCCTATGCTATACTTTGGATAAACTGAGAAAAGGACTATCACAGGACCATGATCTCTCTGTTTTTGTTGAAACCGGGTTTTCGGTGAGAGAAGAGAAGGAGAAAATTGACCGAATTTTGATGATATCATGATTTTGTGCTTCAACCCATCAAAGCATGATATGTGTTTGTATGACAAACCTGCACCACAAGAAAACCATTATTCATACAACAATTCCCTTCATATAAACCATAAAAACAGTATCGATCACCTCACTAACTCACAGTGACAACGGCAAAAAAATGGATTTACAAAAAAAGAAAAAACGGAAGTCCACAATCGATCCTTCATGACCAATCTCATTGCACAAAAAAACTTTGATCCCTCCATAGAGAAAGAACGATCGATTATGAATTGATTTTGTCTTACTACGTATTATTGTCTTATTATGTATTACTGTCTTTTATTGGTGAATTGGAATCAACAGACAGCTTTTACTCGCTTCTCATTTGAGTTTTTTTTCACCCACATCACGAGGGAGTGAGAGCGGGAGAGAGAGGAAGAGAGCGAGAGAGGGAGAGCAGCGAGATGCGGTTTTTAGAGACTGTCATAACTAGAAACTACTTTTTTTTTTCTCATTCCTTCATGTACAATGACTCTTGCCCAATAAAAACAGTACTGAAATTTGTCACTCTTGCAAACTACACGCCAATCTCTGTTCGCGTATAAAGAATAAAGTGAAATTTGTACCAACAGAACTAGTTTAGGGGAGAGTCACGTGGCCGATTTTAGGCCAGTCCCTTAAATACTGCTATTAACACTAATTTATAATTTTTGGCGAAAAAAGTTGAGACTAAAATAGGTGTTAGTAGAACTGATAGCGATGGGCATCGTAGCTATAGCTCCTAAACCACAAATTTAGCGAATCAAATTCACTGAACTCCGCTGCAATTTCCAGAGACTTCTATAATAGATCGTCGGGGGATGGTGAACATTCATCAGGCTGTGATGTCAATTTACAACTAAACAAGGCAATTGGCCAATCTCAAGGCATAAGAAGTACCAAATGTGAATGATAATAAGCCTTTTTTTATATTCCTCTTCGTATTCCTGTTCTTTCGAATATCTAAGGGTAGAATTATTCAGCAATTCAGAGCCGAGCAAAGCTCAAACACTGTTTTTTCCCTTGCTAGGTTTTCTTAAGTAGACAAATACAGCTTTATATGAGACGAAGAAAAACAGAAAAACGCAATACAAGGCATTCTCGCGAGCTTTCTGCAATACTTTGGGAGAGAAAAATACTTTTATTGAAAGTAATAAGACAAGAAATTGCACAAATTGAAGCAAAAGCCAGCCATTGGTAACCCTGATTCCGACAGATATGGCATATATGGAAACCCTAACTCCAATGACTACAGCACATAAAGAAACCTTCGGTCAAATCCAGAGTTTGTAAGCTAAAACAAAAATGGTAATATAAAAAAGAAATAAGAATTTCGTCACAATGGCTCACCTTACAGGAGGAAAATCACTTGCAACTGCAGAGAGTTTTATAGAATCAGAAGCTCGCTTATAAAACCTAATTTTCCGGTAATCTCTCTCTCGCTCTCTCTCTTTTTGGTATCAACTAAGCGACTTGCAGCAGTGTAGCTCTGCAGGACCAAAAACCGGTAATTGTTGACACGAAAAAAAGGTTTTACCGGCTAAGGATTTTGGTTGAAAAATGAGAATCGGACAGCCGATATTAACAATAGGAAGCCATGGCAGAGGAAACGATCAGCTTCCTCAGGAAACCCTAATTTTCGAATCTCTCTCTGGCTAGAAAGGTACAAAGTGACAGACATCAATTTAGAGGGGATTCCTAATTGCTGCCAAAACTTATCACACGTGCGAAGTGCAATTATCAGTGGCTACATGGGACACAAGGACGAAGAAGATATTTAAGTGGTAAAAAAAGTACAGCTACAAATAGTTTACATGTTTTTTCTGTCATTCAAAAAGCAGGGACCTACTTGTCCACTGATATGAAGCCACGTACACACTTTTAGATTCTACATATATAAAACGTGCGAAAATTTCGTGCGAACTCGCAGAATCTGCGAATGGAAAGGAAAATTTGAAATTTCCCATTCGCCATGTCGCATGGAATCTGTCGCACGAAATTTTTAACAAATCTTCGCACCGTATGCTACCAACCGTGTATCGCTGTTAATGTTTATTTCGTCTGTCAAAACATATTTTCTCCGTGCACACATGTCAGATTGTTGATCTGACGGTTGCGATTGAAAGTTAAGATTCTCACCTTCCCAATGACGGTCTCCATGTAAAAACAGGACAAGTGTGTACGGAGAAGACATGTTTTAAGTGGCGCAAAAACTATTAACCCTAATAGCGATACACGGTGGTACTGTAATTTCGTGCGAAATTGTTACGAAATATACGCATTTTTCAAACATAGTACCAAACTGCAATGCACTATAGTACCAAACTGCAATGCACTTTTTAGTTTTTAATCCACTGCAGAGTTTCATCTTCATGCTCCCTTGATTCTTATCTCTCATGGCTGAGCTCTTCTCCGAGCTTAGTATTGACTCTTCTTGCCAAGAATCTGCAAAAAAGTACTCTTCTTTTACAGTTTTCAGTTATGAAGATTTATTGGCTGCCGCTGCTAGGGTTCACGAATGCGAGCAGGCACTTAGGGCTCCTAGTTTTGGAGCCATGGAAGCCATGGATGATGCAGAAGCAAAGGAATTTAAGGATGATGTAAGAGCGGAGGAAGCCATGGATGATAGAGTGAAGGAAGCCATGGATGATTCAAGAAACATGCGAGTCATTAATGAATCTAAAGCTGAGGAAGCAGTGGATAGTTTAGTAGCAAAGCTTATATATGCATTGGGCCCTTTAGGGAGAGGCATAGTGGCTGTTAGAGGTGTGACATCTGTCACGGATTTGCAAAGGAAGCTCCTACCAATGGCGAGACACGTGGCTCTCATGGAGAATTCTGATAGGGCGAAGCTTTTAAAGGTACACTGCCCATCATTGTTAGAGTATTAGTTTAAAAAAGTTATTAGTATTAAAGCGAAATTAGTATCAAGTATACACCAATTTAGTGCTATTAGTGTATAGGAATGAAGATTAATCAGTATAAAATCAAAATGTAGTATTTTTAATAATATTTTAGTGCTTCACCTTAAATCGCTATTACCGTTAATAACTCTAATTCCATTTTTGTCATTTTTGCCCCCTGAACTCAAACTAGCGATAATAATTCTAATTTATTTATTTTTAAGGCTAATTTGTTTTGTGGTTCAAAATTGTCCACGTCAGTTGCAACGGAAATATAATAACTGACACTGAAACAAACATAATAAATTGACTATTTCTTAACGCTATTAGCAATTCACGATGTAAGGAATTATTTATGCTAAAAAGAAATGAGTATCGATAATACCAATTTAGGGCAAGAGTGACGTGGTCGATTGTGATCCACTCCCTTAAATAGTCTTTTTAACAGTATTTTATGATTTTCAGCCAAAAGAAGTCCCAATCGAATCAGCATTATTAACACTAATAGCGATGAGCAGTGTAATTCCCATTTTTCTTTTCCTCATCTTCAAATTCATGCAAAAAATATTTTTTGTGATATTAATCAGGATTCGAGATTAGTGAAGTTTGATAAAGGGTACCTTTTTTTGCGTAAAAAGCTTCAAAATTTTGAAAAGGAACTTCAGTACACCACCCATCCTTGTTAGAGTTCAATACTTTTTGGGCA
This sequence comes from Zygnema cylindricum, assembly GCA_037447655.1. Lineage (NCBI taxonomy): Eukaryota > Viridiplantae > Streptophyta > Zygnematophyceae > Zygnematales > Zygnemataceae > Zygnema > Zygnema cylindricum. Next base: position 171,315 of record JBBHKE010002926.1, read on the forward strand.
GTTAAAGGGCGTTTAACTCGTTGATTGACTGTTGAAAAAGTTACTAACTAATTCGAGTGTATTTTTGTTTTTTTGGCCCAAGTCATAAATTAGTGTTGATAACACGACTTAGTTGTGTGGCCCATGAGCCACAAGCCAAACCATAATTAGTGTAGATAGTGCGAAATTCAATTTAAGGCTAATATTTTATCAACTTTAATAGCGATGTAGGGTGTAGTGAAAGCATACGAGCCTAAATTTTGCAGTAGCTCTTTGCATACACTTCCAACATTGTTTTTGCAAACTGACTGGTTTGCCGTTCTATGTTTCTCTCAAAGCAATAACACCAAAGTCCATTGTAAAAATGTGCTATTCGTTCAATTCATCAGTAGTTTATGTGTTTCTATATAGATAACGTGGTTTTCCATAAACCTGCCTACTGGCCCAATATGTTTTGACACAAACATGCCCGCAGGCTGTATATTCTCGTCCATCCCTTCTATCTTCCAAAACTAACCGCTCCTTTTGTTTTCCAAACTTACTATACCATCCCTTTCTTCTTTCAAACTTACCATCCTTTTTCTCTTCCAAAACTTACCATCCTTTTTTTCTTCCAAAAGTAAACATCCCTTTTTTCCTCCGAAACTAACCATACCTTTGCAGGCTCATGGGTTGGGCACAGATGTCCCTCTGAAAGATCCCTATCGAAGTGTTTCTTCGTGTGCCACACAACTTCCTTTTTCCACTCCATCCTCTCCCCAATTTTTGAATGACGACGTCTCTCAAGACAAAAAGGATAAAGTTGTTGAAAGCTTTGGCAACCATATCAGTAGTGAACAATTCGATTTATCACAAACAAATGAACCAACTGATATTCCAAATACTGGCAACATTAAAACTGGCTCGAGGGAAAAGCTCGAGGGTGAAAATTATGCAAAAAATACACTAAAACTGCAGAATACGAGTCCAAAACTTTTTGGAAAGTCATGTACCAAATATGGAGAGTATTCTCGAATTCAGACAAGTGAGGTAAATGTTTGTACCGGAGCTAATGAGGCTACTCCTGACCTTGGTATTCTCTTTCGACAGTTAGGACAACAGTTGATTGAAGTTACGTTGTTAGTCGCTCGACTTTGTGATTATGGTTTGGGATTAAAAAAAGGAATTGAGAAGACAATGGTTGAGGCAGGAGTAGCAAAAGGGAGATTGATCCATTACCATGCAAAAAGAGAATGGAGGGCGTCCAATGGTGACGTAGGGAAAAAGTCAAAACTTAAAGGTTTATCGGGGAAAGGTCTGAAAGAGAAAGGTTTGGAAGGGAAAAAAATGGGACCTAAGGATGGGAGAACTTCCGTGAAAAGTAAAATCACAAGGTCTGGGGTTACTGGAGAAGAGAGAAAGACAGGCTTACAGAACGAAGATGTGAAGAGGCATTCTCAAGAACTATCTCAAATGAGTGACGATAAGTTAGGGAAAGTTCACATGGGAAAGTTCCATGGGAATGAACATAAAGGAGAAATTAAGAAACCTTTGGAAACTTCTCACAATCAAGGCTCATTAGAGATGAGTAAAACAGATAATTTAGATGATCACGCTCAACACATATCGAAGTTCAAGGTGGAAATTGACACTGTTTTGGAGAAACCGGTACTAGTGGAAAGTTTTTTGGTGAATCCTTTTTGGCAAAATTGGCATTATGATTATGGCCTTCTTACTGCTCTGACAAGTCCTCTCTATTTATCGCCAGTCAATTTAAACACGATTATAGACCAAACTCACCATCACGAGCTTAAAAAAATAGTAAACATAAGTAGAAAGGAAACTGATACATGTGAGGATCGCAAATCTCCCTCGTTTTTTGAGGTGGGAGTCGTTCCTCCACCTGACGACGTTTCTGGTCTTCAAATTTTGGATCATAAAACGGGTGAGAGTATAAACATGGAAATCCCTCCTGGTTGTGTTGCTATTCAGGTCGGTGAAGTTGCTCAAATTCTTTCCGGTGGTCGTTTAAAAGCAGTCAATCATTGTGTGAGAAGACCGGATTCAAAGGGGACAGAAGAGATAAGTAGAGAAATGTTTGTGGTTTTTATGCAACCTTCTTGGGAGACCGTCCTCGAGCCTCCTCCTGGTTTCAGTAGACAAGACGTACTGAAGGAGTCAAAAGAAAGTGGGAAAAAAATGTATATACGAGGGACAAGGAGGGGAAAACAGAGTCCGTTTATCGGTGAGAAAAAAGGAGAGGGAGGAGAGGAGTTTTCTGCGAAAACTGAAAAGAGTTGTGAGAATGAGGTCTGTCATAGCATAGGGGAAAAGGACAAGGAGGAAAGGGAGAAGAAGGAAAAGGAGGAAAAGGAGGAGGAGGAGGAGGTAATCGATATTAATGAATGTAGGAATTGCAATGACGGAAAACGTCCGGTTGTAGTCGAGTCTATTGAAAGACTAAAAATTGATAACCACAAGTGTTCGGAAAAAAAGGAGAGCGAAATGGGAACAAACGAGTGTCCGATGAGTGGGTCAATTTGTTTAACGAAAGCAAGTTTTTCCCCTCAAACTGAACTGAAAGCTCATGATTTACATGGAAACGGACATGGAAAGTTAGAAGATGTTGTTCCTCCTTTGGCCTCTCGATGGAAGGAAGGAGCCTCATTCGCTGAATTCTCGAAGGAAACAACTCGACAGTACTATGGGACAGGTGGGCGTCAATCAAATCATGAATAATTGTTAATGGATAGGAGAATAAGAAAACTGAATTAACAAAATATTAATGGATAGGAGAATAAAACTGATTTAACAAAAGGAGAACTGAAATAATCTTCTACGGGGGAGGTGGGCGTCAATCCAATCGTTATTAATGGGTAGGAACATATGAAATCAAATCAACAAAATGGAGAGTGAAATAATATTTTGTTAGATGGAAGTCATACTGTAATTGATACGGTTCTGTACATAAGAATCGTTTGGGGATAATGGACAACTTATGGAAAAAAGTATAATGTTGTTTTTGAGGGAAAGCAATATGCACTAGAGGCTAAATATTTGCATTACAAATCGAAGCATCAGAAAAAAAGATATGTACAAAAGTCCAAGTAATTTGCGCCATAATTAACTGCGATCGAAAAGAATTTAAGGAAGAATCAGTGGAAACACCGATTAGTAAATAGACTGTGTTTGATTGGAGAGCTTTTGAGTTTACAGTTTACTGTTTCTAGTTTTCAGTTTTTGTTTTGTTTTCAATGTTTTTTGGATGATAAGAGTCGATGTCAAGAACCGGAATGCAAACAGACTCAATATTACATCTGTTAGGTTTTGACAATGATTGAAAATAACCATGGCAAATGTTGTCATTTTAACAAGTACATTATATATTCTTCGAAAGAATGATTTTTGGACGATTGCTTGTGAGGACGGTTTCTATGCCTTACAATGTGCCTCGAATCCCTTTCTTTCAGTTTGAGATATCGATTGATATGAGAGCAAAAACATATAAGGTATATAGTAGAGGGAAAACTTGCAGGATAAATTAAAAAGCACGATGGTAAACCATCTGAGTCTGGGGGTACAAAAGGGGTGGCATGACCAACACTGAAAAACAACAATAATAAAAAACAAAAAGAGCGACAAGAACACACCCTAAAAAAAAGGAAGCAACAACAAGGAAAATAAAAACACCCTAACTCAAAATGAAAAGCACGGCAACTCACAAAAACAAAAATACAAACCCCAACCCCAACCCTAACTCAATTAAATATCTACGAAAAACAACCCCGTAAGTCCCCCCAGCCCGGAGGAGCACGTTGAGGGAGTTCCGGAGCACGGCGACGATCCATAACCGCAACAGTCGATCGGAGGAGAATAGAAGCCTGCACTCGTTGTAGAGCCACAGATAAGCGTTGACGGTAAAAAGAAGTAAGGACCGAAGGAGGAGGGCTCCCAGGTCCTCGACGCTCGAAAGCACGTCGAGCACAAGTACGGAGAAACTCGTCCAGTGCAACACCCAAACAACCAAAGATCTCGACCGCCATCGGGATAAAGTCATCCATAGGGTCCCGGTGGGCATAATCACGCTCCTTCGCCTTAGCAGCATCACGAGCCGCCACCCCCAGATGTCGAGCCGCCTGACCAACAACTGTAGCTGAAGTAGGGTTCGCCAGAACAATATCACCGAAAATGCGACGGGCACCATCAAGCAAAACAACATCGATCCGACGCGAGGGAATAATATGAGAAACCTCACGACGCACAGAAAAGCCCCCTTCTGAAGCAATAGTGGCAACGGTGTCTCGAATAGTGTCGTGCGCCTGGATCAAATCTCCCCCATGGGAGCAACGAAGCAAATGGACACCATCGGGCCCCAAGACACGACCACATGCACAAACAAGAGAGCCAAGTAAAGGAGGATGGGGGAGGCCGAGGCGAAACCGAAGGGCAGTGGTGAACTGAGCTGGTGAGAATCGGAGAGTGGACAAAATAGGTGTGGCAAAAAGCCAAGACCCAGAACCGGGTCCACCACAAGAGAGAAGACGGGCACGAGAAGAATCGGAGGGAAGCGCCGTGAGAAGCTCGGATTTAATGGTGGCGACAACCCGATCGGAAATCGATTCCTGGACACGCTCAACAGATTTTGTAACAAGGGTCGAGAAAATCGGCACATCCACAAGGGAATGGGGAGGAAGAGAACGTGACGCATCCAATAGAGATCGCTGGAAGGCGAACACACCGTCTGAAACCCGGGGGATAACAGTAGCTAGAACGGGGGTGTCCCCAGCCAAGAAACGGGAAACAAGAGTAGAGGGTGATTAATCTGGCGATTGCAAGGGAAAAATCGTTTCTTAGCTTCCAATAGCGGTCTCCAGAAGAAATATTGGACAAAAGATGCTTTAAGTGGCAAAAAAACAATAACACTAGTATTGATCCACACTGTATCTTGTGAAGCGATGGGCTTTTGGGCAATGCAGAGATTCTAAGGCCAGACTTCCATTAGCGAAAAAGTGAGGTTGTTTACTAAGGCCGTACTCTTTCCTACCATTCTGTGCCCCTCTTACTTTTTAGGAGAAACATCTTTACTGAACAATCGCCAAGGTTATGGGCATAAAACTTGACCGTCGGATGGTCTGCTTTTTTAATCCGAGACGCCATCTTGCGAACCTTGCAGTGTGTGGCGAATGTCGTCAAAGAGGACACTACGCACAGACTGAACGTGTATAATTGTTCCGCGTGGAAAAGAGAAAAAAAAGATCTACGATGAACGCACGATCAGGTGCCTACATGGGGTATAGGCCATGTGCTTTACGCCATGGTGGATGCGAGTCCACCGAAATTATCCTGTCACACTCCCACCATCGAAGTTTGCCGCCGCATTTCTGTCATTAAATTTCAAATTCAGATAGTACACTATAACGAACTCTGTGCGAGTCATTAATCACCTCTGCTGGTATTGCGTTCAGTCTTTGCCTTCGAAGATTCTTTGTAGATTTTCATCATCAAATAATAACCTACGTGGGACCAACGATAATGAGCCACGCAAATAAAAAGTGGTTTACTGACTTGACCTAAACACACAGCCATGACCCGACTTAAACACACAACCGTCACAGCCATCAGTAAGCGTATCCTACATCTACTAAAACTGCCAAATGGAAGTCTGGGCCTAGTCTTGGCCTACGTTAAACAGACATCCCAAGCCCTTTTGCATTTAGAAGTCTCACTTGAGAAATGCTTTACGTACCAACGTACACTTAAGGAAGAAACGATGATGGCGATCCATCTGAGTAAATGGAAAGAAGATAAAAAGAAAAGCCAAAAGGAGACTGAAAGAACAAAGACAGGAAGAAGCAAACAAAACCATTCAAAAGGACAACATAAAAAATGGCAACGAACGAAAGACGCGGAAAAGAACAAGCACAAAACCAACAACAAAATATCGCACCTTAACAAAAAACCACCACTCTATTTTAAAAGGCCCAACCATTAATTTACCAAAAAAAGAACACTAAAAACAAGGCAGTAAATATTGCAAGCTCGATAGGGCAATCAAGTGAGTAAAAAATCAAATATCGGCAAGAGTGATACATGGTGAACCACAAACGAACTATGTCCAAACATTAAAAACAACTTTTTGTTGCAAGAAAAAACATCACAACCTGTCCATTTTGCTGAAAATAAATATGACATAGAGGCTATTTTGACATTTGAATTTTTCAATGTTACACAAATGTGTATATACATTTATCTATTTTCCAACCAAGTCTAGATCCCTTTCTAAACTTCAAAATTCAAGCTCTATGAAATTTTATAAGAACGGGAGCCCTACACCGTTTTCCAACCTGGAAAATTATAGGAAAAGGATCCCTTATCGACAATCTAAACCCTAAAAACTAAAGACAAATGAACAGTCTTCGACATTTTTTCATGTTCTCAAAAGAGAGCATAAATCTTATCAACATGGTTTGCGTTTTGCAAACCAATTATCTTTCCAATCGACGAAAACTTTTTTATTTAAGACCTTGCCACTCTTTCTTTGTATTCTACCTATTCGGTTTTCCTACCCACCTCAAAAACTCATCGGAAAAACCTCTCTCTAAACTTACGGCCTCGTGGGAGGCTCTATAATCCATAAAAAAAAAATTCAATTTAAATTTTTAAAGCCACTCGTTTTTCCTCAAGATGTCCTAGAACTCACGAAAAACCTCAATGCGAATTAATTGTTTTAAAAAACGTGTTTCTCCTTCGAAAAGCTCCAGTATCCACGAAAATAACCGTCCGTTTTAAATTCAAAAAAGCCCGCACGGTGATCCATGAAAAAACCTCGATGTGAATTCAAAGACCAAACGTATACATTCTCCTCGAAAGGGTTTCGAAGCCACGAAAAAACTTCACCTTAAATTTAAAAAAGTGACCATGGCAATACTAATAAAGACGGCCTCTACAGGAAGGAGCTCCACAGTGGCAAGGACATCCTTTTCCGGGAAGAAGTTTGTAGCGATAATCATAGGCAAGTTCTTCTCCGGGCCATATCTGCAATAACATGACCATACAAAATATACATAACATTGACACATACAATATTTACATATATCTACATGACAATATCTGTATAAAGTATACATAGCAATAACACATACAATATTAACAAATCTCTGCGATAACAGTACAACGTGAATTGTTATTAGAGTTGATAACACTAATTCGGGTTTCTTTGCCCTAAAACCAAAAATCGGTATTGACAATACTAATCGTTTTTTTTCTTAGCGCTAAATATTTAAACATTTAAAAAACCGGCCAGGTTATTCGGAAATGAACAAGAACTCATACACTGATATACACCGCACCCTCATCATTTTTTTACTCTAATAGCTGTATTATGGAAAGAGATATACTTTCAACTTATATTATATAAAATTATAACATGTGCAGTTACTTCGGATAAAGCAATTAGAAGAGATACAAAACGGGGAGAGAGAGAGGGAGAGGGGGAAGAGGGGGAGAAAGAAGAGGAGAGAGAGAGGATAGAGAGTGGGGAGAGAGATAGGAGAGGTTAGGGGAGAGAGGAGAAAGAGAGGAGAGAGAGATAAAAGAGAGATGAGAGAGAGAGAGAGAGAGAAAGAGAGAGAGAGAGAGAGGGGGTCACAAGGGTCTCACATCTCGGGCCGCATAGAGACCGATGTGGGCCAATTGGTAATCCATGCTTTCAACCAAAACTTGATAGTTAACAAGATTGGGAGAGCAGCTGTTCCAAAACATCCCATAAATACAACTCTTCAATATCAGGTTTAAAGTAATTCATATAGATATACTGTAATTCATATGGATATACAGATAATTATAGCGATTTACTGTAATTTCGACAGATATACTGTAATGCATATGGGCTCTCTGTTATTCATAGGGCAATATTGTCAAATTATGTGGATACACTGCAATTCATCTGGCCATACTAAAATTAATATGGATGTACAGTATATTTATATGGATTAGCTGTAATTCATGTGGATACAGTTTTAGTCATGTCGCTATGCTATGATTCACACTACTGTAAACCATACGTCTGTATTGTAATTTCATGGCTTTACTGTAAAACATGGATACACAGTAATTCATATTTATATACCGTAATTCATATGGATATACTGCATAACGCATATGGATACTGTAATTTATATGATTAAACATTAATTGATACGAACGGACAAATAGAATCAATAAGAAAATATTGTTGTCCATACCAAATCACATACGCAAAAACACAAAATCACCTCTGCTTGAAGTTTGTTGTCATTAAAATTTAGGGTTTACGATAAACTGGTCTACGTCATCAAAAAAGTCAGGATGAAAAAGTATAATTTTTCCCTTTACAATTTATTTTGGGCAGTACAAAAGCAAAAGCACAAGAGTTGGAAGAGGATGGGTGAAGAATCTCCTGCGCGAAATAAGGAGAACAATGGAACTGGGGAATATAAAAAGAAGAAAAGAACAGCTAGGGAAAGAGAGTAAGCAAAGCCGCAGGTGGTTCGTGTAAATGCACCTGTGGTTGATGAATCTGGCCACATTTCCCACTGTTGTTGCATCGATTACAAATGGTCGAACTCCCCTTTGCAAAGCAGATGCATCAATGTGGGCATCAATATCATACAAATAGCTTAGGCCCACTTGGTCATACCTGTAGGAAACATGGAAACAAGTACGATATTTTGAATACAGGCTGTTAACCATACAATAGTTTAAACACAGGTTGAAAACAACACTTTGGTCAGGTTATATACAATATGGTATTTTAAACACAGGTCGTTAACGAGATAATATCTTGAACATAGATTATAGACAATACGGTGTTTTGGAGACAGGTTATAACCAGTACAATAACTTGAAGACATTGGAAACTACGAATACTTGAATACAGGTTGTACACAATATAACATCACAGGTTGTAATACAATATTTTGAATTCAGATTTTAACAATGGTATACTGTTAATCGCAACTAGAGTTAAATAACTATTAGTATTAATTCAGAATTAGAAATGGTTTTTAGGGATGGCTCGCGCGAGCATATGCTATCCATTCCTTAAAGTTGGTGTTATTAATATTCTTTCATAATTATGCGTAAAACGCAAGCCCAAATTGGTGTTCTGAACTCTAATAGCCATGAATGGTGTAGTCATGTGATGCAAAGTGACCTCAAGAATCCTAGTTACTAATTTTAGACAATGATGGCAAACGGCCTGTCGATTGAAGTACAAGATTCACCATGGGTAACGAAAAAGACCAAGTGATGAGGAAACTGCTTTTTGAAAATGTCAAAGACAAGAAAATGTGTTTATGCACACCAATTAATTCTAATCTCCAGATAAAGGACACGTGCTTCCATTTATTTCCTAATATAGGACACATGATTCTATTAGTCTCCTAACAAAGGAACAGGATTTTTCCCACAACAATATGTGTTTAAAAACACCAATTAAAAAAAATCTCCTGATAAAGAACCCATGATTCTTACTTCAGCCCTCGCTTCGTCGCTTCCTTGTCATTGATAACCTCCCCAATGTACTCACAGATGAAGGTGCCCCTTGGAATAGCCTGGGCTGTCCGTACTGCCCAACCCTGCAAAACTCCCCCTTCTCAACCTCCTTTCAGTTTAAATCTTAGAGCTCCATTAACGGATAAAATTCACTTTTTCAGAACAGCCTGCAAGGGCTGATGACATCCCCACCATGAGAAAGAGGGAGAGAGGAAAAGAGAGGGGCAGAGGGAGGGCGACAGAGGGATAGAGAGAAAGAGAGAGTGAGAGAGAGGGAAAGAGAGAGGAGAGTCAAAGTCCTTATCCTATAGAAGGTTCGAGAAATCTTGCCTTATGATGTGTACGGAAGACCTCCAGATGCACTTTCACGCCTCTCTGAAGGACACGATTCACACAGGCATCTCCGCATTTGCATTGAGAATTGCATTCATACACTAGATAATTTTCCTGCATCCGAATAACCAGCAAAATTCGACTTCTTGTTTCATAAAAAAACATAAAAACCGGCAAGATACTGTTCACGAATATTAGTGCGGCCCACACAAATGATGATGATTATCATGGAGGTAGTGAACATGAACTTTATTTGAAGTCGAGTAAAGGCAAATCAATCTGTTTAGTGACACAAATTTGTGTGGAATGCACCTGAGCTGGAAGAAAGATCGTGACATGCAATCATGATAAAATAAAACATTTACCTTTCCCTTCAGCCGTAGCAATATATTTGAATATAGTCGTAACCGACGGGTGAAGGTTATGTGTGACTAAGTTTCAGCATGTGCATGAAAAAAAAAACATCTTTACATATGCTAGTATCACTTCGATAGCCCAATGGAACTACTCTTGCTCAATCCTGTCTTGTTACCAAAAGGTCATAGTCCTCTTCAAGCTTCATTTTATGACAATTTGAAAAGGGACCGGACAACTTGGCCATAACTTTTTATTTTTTTTGTTGACATACCAGCTGCTTTTATCACTTCTTACTCCTAAGCTTTAATAGATATCCAGTAAAATCCATTATCCCAATAACGCCAGCTAAATTTCAGTTAAAAAAATGTGTTCTGGACTCTTGATGAGACTGAGAGGTCTCTTTACCTTGGCATATGGGATGCTTAAAGTAAATAACCTACACCTTACACCGATATTAGAGTTAGAGAATTATTAACACTTTGTTAGAATTAACTTTACTAAAGATCTTATGCAATGTGGCTTATCATGGGCCACTTATCTAAATAGTGCCAATAACACTACTTTATGATTTTGGGTAAAAAAAACATTCACGTGAAGTAGAGTGATTAACTCTAATAACAATTGGGCAGTGTAGTACAAGATTGTTTCCCTAGGGTTTGCGTCAATATTGTACCATCAACGGCCATGTCTCAAGATGCCAAAGCCAAGTGCATAACTGAACTGCTTCAACCTTCTACACAACAAGATTTTTAACACACAACAGTGTTTATTTTACAAAACATCCTGCATTACAGAATTTCGGGGGAGCAAAAGCAATCACCGTTACTTCCATTTTTCCTCATTTGTGAATGGTGAAATTCAATTGGCGTATAATACTAAATCGAAATGGCATTCAACGTGTAGGAATGGAAGTCCTATGGCCAGCAATACTTTGTGGAATAAACTTAGTTTGTGCGCCAAGGTAAAATAAGGACCCTGTAAATTACATTTACTTATTACAATTATTTGCTGTAAAATGGCCCACCTGGAGAATGATACGGCCTTTGGAATCGTATGGGAAACGACCAACAATGGGTAAGCCATTAATATCACATGCGTCCAAGTTATCCTCCCTAAACAACGCCACATGTTCACATGTTGCTGGAGAACAGTGATTGCCAATGCATTGGCAGCCCAACTGAGAATTCTGCAAAATCGAGAAAAAAAAAGTATGAGTTCTAGCTTTGTTGCAAATTCGAGAAAAAAAGTATTGAGTGAGTGAGACGAAAGGCCTAAACTTGAACCGACATGGTTAGAAGGAAACTGTGCTTGCTTTGTTAATAGTTGTATGCAAAACCAGGTAGACCTGAAAACTAAGAAGAATGGCTCGGAGATCAACTTGACTCGTCCTTTTTTATAGTGCTTACACCCTGCTTTGTGGTTGTTTAAATGTGTTTCAAAACATAATACTCAAAGGAATCTAACACTAGGAGAACATTCTGGTGTCTCTGCTTCTGAAACTACTACCGATGGTGTCAATGTTCTATTTGACAAGCCTTCTCAACATTACAAAAGAAACACGAGGCAGAATTAGCACAATTGTTCTATGAACACTGGTTTGAGTTAGAGTCTTGTTCCGTCAACAAACCGAGATCCCATCCCATTTCTCATTTTCCCAGTCTACCACTTCGGTTCCTAAAAAGAACACTCGACCTCACATCATTGCGAGCAAACAAAAGAAAAAAAAACAAAAAAAACCGAAAATAAAAGATTTTGCTTACTCGAGGATCGACACCCAGCCCTGGGTCGAGTCTTCTCTTTATGACATAGGTGAAACCATCCGCAGGTTTTAAATTGTCAGAAATGTCGAGCCTACCCCCACTGTCTCTACATGTATCACAACTACAAGGCTCAACAACATCATTATCAACTACACAGGGAATGGGAACGGGCTCGGCTCCCCCACTAAGATCATCACAAAGTACAACTTTCCCTACCACCCTTCGGCTTAAGTATCCTTCGTTTGGCTGATCACCATCCCAGAATTTTTCTTCCAATACCCCTCCTGAAAGGCCCGGAGGTGCAGAATGGAAACCACCACTAGTCAGGCCATCTCCAATAGTTCCAGAAGGGCATCCTGGGTTTGATGAAGACAACGGAAAACAATTTTCCTCCCTTTGTACAGTTCCAGAAATTCCCCTAAATACTTCTAATTTCGGTCGCTTCAACTGTGTGTCAGGTACAGGAAATCCTTGAGGCACACAGAATTTGCGATGCCCATTTTCCTGTGGTCTCTGAGAAACTACGGAGTCCTTCTCTTCCTCAGGCACATTTTGGCGACACCTCTTGCTCCTACTACCACCCCTTCTTGCTGCCCTTTTCCCAAAGTTTTCTCGTTTAAAACTATGTGGGAAGATTTCTGATTTCACACCTGAGAACTTTCCAGCTTCCATATTGCAACATTTGGTACACTTCCCAGGCTTCAAAACTAAACCGACCGTAGTCCTTAATTTCAACGCTTGTAGTTCCACTCTCGTAGGAAGATCGTCATACTTCTCTTGCAAAATTTGTAACACCCTCCAAACACAGCAACTACGATACCCAGCTTCCAAAATTTCGTCATCAGTGGGTCCTACCTGCGTTTTCTGGCTAGAATTAGAAGCAAAATTAGTACCGCTGGTTCCACCTTCTTTTTTCAAATCTGTTGACATTTCTAACGGCACCACATTTGCTCCTGTGACAGCGTGGCCTTCAGTCAAACCACCATTTTCATCTTCACCAGATTCTACTGACTGTCCCACTTGCTTTCCATTTGCAATACTCTGTTTCCTATCCATACCAGTTGAATTCTCAACTTTGGAAACGTCTTTAACCTCAGGTTGAACATTCAGCGCCTGTCCCACCTCTGAACTATAAAGAGAAGCCATGGCACGAAATCGAGATGACGGAGAAATCAAACTAGCTATCCTCAAAGTTCCTTCACTAACATTTATCTCACAATGATTCTCATTGTCCCGCCGTAAAAGCAGTGGCCGTTTTGCACTTGTGACTTTCTCCTCTACTTCAAGACGGTTTCCTGTTTCAGAATTCTCTTTCTTGACAGGTCCATTCCCACTAGATTTCAAAATGTCTTCTCCGTCCTTCCCATGCGCAACGGCCTTTCTTCTCCTCCACTGACCTCCAATTTTTTTTGCCTGCCTTTCCATTAGAATTTCCCTATGTTGTGCTTTCCAGTGTCGGCCCAAATCAGGCATCAGGAAAAACTTTTCTCCACATACACTGCAAGACCATGATCTGTTCCCCTCCTTCTCGTTCTGTATCGGTGCCACCTGACTCACCTTATCATCTGTTTCCATACCACCGAGCTTATCCTCTGGTGCCTTCTCACATCTCTTTAGCTCAAGATGCCGTGCCAGAAATACCTGTTTCTTAAACCGTTTTTTGCAGTAAACGCACCTAATCCTTGTTCTTCGTGTTCCTGGCGCTTTATTTTCCCCAAGAGCCTGTTTTCCTTCACCGCGCATCAACTTTTTCAGATCCCTTATGTTAGCATTTTGACTGGATTTACCACCTGTCCCAGTTGGCGCTTCGTCAGTTATTTCCTTCACACTTTCCTTCTCCAGACTGGGCAAACCCATAGCAACTAAAGCTGCATTTCTTAGTTCCTTCATCCTCGAAACGCTATCACCAGGTTTTGCTGTCGCAATTTCAGATGTACTCCCAACATGGTTGATGCTACTTTCAGTATGTCCACTTCCAAAGTGAGAACCTACCCTTCTGCGTCTCCTCGATTGTGCTCGATATTCAAGATAGTTCACAACTGGCTGTAGCCTACTAAGCTCTAGCTCTAACATTTCCAGAATTTTCTCTGAAAGAGGAATATTAGCAGAAAGTTCCTCTTCAGTCCTGTCAAGAACACCAGAAAGAGTCACTAAATCTGATTTTCCATTAATATCCGGCTCTGAAAACATATCCTTACAACTTTTGAGGGCTTCTTTCTTCAACTTACAAATAACCTCTTGAGCATTATCTATAAGATTCTTCTCATCATCACCCTCTCCCTCTCCAATCTTCCCCTTCAGTTCATCAGCGAGCGGAATCGTGAGATCTTTCCAGAGCCATAGAGAAGACCTCCCTCTACGACTCTCATTGCCTAATGCATGTTTACCATCTCCCTCTAGCCTTGTCAACTTCTTCAGATGCTTTCCACAATACAAAGCCCCTGGTCTTCTAGTCTGGGTGCACCTTCCCCCTCCCCTTGTACTACGAATAGCAATACAAACATCAGGTTCCCCTTCTTCCTCTCCTTTACACCACGCTGATCCAGCAACTTCGTCATCCTCTATACCACCAGCTTCATTTTCCCAAGCCTTGCCAACATCATTTTCCCAAGCCTTGCCAACATCATTTTCCCAAACCTTGCCTTCACTTTCTGTCATCAACTTCTGTTTCTTTGGAGGAGTAGAAAGAGTGTCATCCCCAGCCCTATCCCCAGCTCTCCACCTCTTATGGAACCCACAAAAAACTTCCCCGGGTCGTCTTTTATGTGGACATCGTCCCTCCTTTTTCCAGCTTGTCAACTGAGAGACACACCTCTCATCATCTGGCAATTCATTGGTTCCCTCATCAAGAGTTACCCCTTCCCCTCCACCTTCCTGACTGGGAATTTGCTCTTGAGAAGATGCCTCTACTATTGGGCTATCATTAAGAAGATCAACAGCTTGCCATCGACTTTGGAAGCCACTAAGTTCTCCCACCCTTCTTCTCTGAGCAGACCTTCGACTTTTTTGCCAAGATGTCATTATGGTTGTCACATTTTCTGTATCCTCCCTCTCGCCAAATGACACATCTGGTTCCCACGAAGTCTTATTTTTATTTTCCTCTACATCCCAGTCTGGAGTTTCTTCTTCACTATCTACACCAACTCCACCAACGCCACCAAGTCCTTTCTTTTTGGAGCCTCTATGAGCATATCTTGCATGCCTTCCACAAAAAGGTTGACCTACTCTCCTTGGATGAGGACAAGGACCACCACCCAATCGATGAGTCCGTATTCCCATACATCTCTCCTCCGGAGGCAACCATCTTTTGACAACCTGACACTCTGGTTTCATCTCTTCATTTGGGACTTGGAACAACACCAGAGCCTTGTTATCTTCCTTGTTATCTTCCCTTTTCGACTCTATTGCCACATCAGACCCCTTGCCTTGCCAGGAATGTTTGGCACAAAAAGGCGAACCCGGTTTTGCTGAGTGACTGCATTTCCCACCCTGGGCTTTGTTACCCTGACACGCAGTTGATATATTATAGGTTACTCTCTCCTCTAATGTCTTTTCAGTTGAGACAGAAAGTGTTTGAGCCAACGCAGCAAATGCATCTGGGATAGCTTGGCCTACCTCCTCCCCTTCAGAATTCCCACTATGGAATGGAGAAGGAGCAATTTGACGAGGAGTAATTTGACTCCGGGAAGGAGTATTTTGACTCTGAGAAGGAGTATTTTGACTCTGGGAAAGAGCAGTTTGACTCTCAACTGGTTGACTGTTGTCCTCCGTCACACTTCCCCCATGAGCCTGACTTGATTGCTGAGGAGGTAAGATCAATACTTTGTTCTCTAATGATTCTAAAGGAAGTTTCACTTCTCCCCCAACAGATTCCTGTGAATCTAGAGAGTTTTCCCAATTGGGTAATGTCAAAAGACCATTTGCTAGTTCTCGCCCATTCATGTAACTCCTCCTTGCGAAATCCTGTATCCTTCCCCTCACACTTGAAGTCCCCGCCTTTCCTCCCAAAGCCCCTTGCCAGCCAGTTTCCCAGTTTTCTTCCTTTCCCTTCATCCCACTGCGGTGACCACTTTTTCGCCTACCACTTGTAGTTTTGAATTCCCCCCTTTCATGAGTGATAGCTGTCGATTTCCACTTGGAATAGGCTCGAGTCCATGGATCCTTCCAGGTAGACCAGTCCCCACCAAGGTTTGGTTGTTTTGGGTCATCCCAGAGGGGTTGAACTTGATCCCACAAAACTGAATTGATTAATTCCTGCAAAAAAACCAGGTCAAAACTTCATTTGTCAAAAACCGGGTGCGATTTGTTCATTTTGTCATAATATGATTAAAATTCATTTGTCAAAAACCGGCGACGACTTGATCATACTGTCACGACGAGCACGATTTGAGCCTACTGGTTATAATATATGACAGGAAAATACTTTGTAGTGGCAAGAACCAAACCTCATTTAATAACAACACCATGTTAACAATTATTTCTGCACATAAATAGTACCCTAATGCCAAACTTTGAACTGTTAAAATTAATGGTAAATGGAAGTGCCCAACTTATGACCTGGATGCATACTGAAAAAAACTGGCATGTGCCTTCAAATTGCTAATTTGTGAAAGACATTCATGGACATAAACATTGCTAAACACAAACATTAATATTATGCTTGAATGAACAGAATTAGCTGCAATTGGGCTTACACAACAATGTCTGAAATGGAATTTTTAGACAGAAAATAATTAACGTAATTAGTATAAACCGTGCTACTGACAGGTGCCCATGTTTTCAGAAAAAAACAAATTACTGTAGACCACATCAACTACAGCCCAGAACATTGTGAATGACAAGAACCTACATAGACTCATGTTTTCAAACATGAATTGGTATGGACAGATAATACATTCCTATCACTAGAATGAGCCCGTTTGAACCAATAAGGATGGAGAACAGAGACAAGTGGCACCCGTTTGGCATACAAAAGGAGAAAAGCAGTGAAGCCTTGACAAGGAACAAGCTACTCCTCACACAAATGCATCTCAACAATGATAAAATATACATAAACATCAGTCCAAAATGAAAATGTCCATTCACATGTTTGGCTTGACAACACATGATACAACAAGACTTCTCTCACCCAAAATCAGTAAATGATCTTCCATCTTGTAATACAAGTTGCGAAAGAATCAGATGAATAAAACTTATCCGTGATAAAAGCAAACCACTCTGTACTGGAACTTATGGAAACTAGGAGGATGTCAGTTTCCTTGTCTGGTAGCTTTCTTCTTGATGACAAATGACACACATTCAAGCTTGGAGGATCAAAAACAGTTCTGAAGAGAAAATTACACCATTAAATAAAACCGTTAATTACACTTTTTTATTGTGCAATGACAAAAGCGCCCGTACTAACTTGAAATAGATATTGCTGCAAACTTGCAATCAGGTAAGCTAAGATTCTTTTTCAAACAAAACACAGGTCGGCACTGATCATGCAGAAAAACTTGCAGTTGACGGAAGTAATGGGACGAAAGACAAAAGAAAATCTCATATGACTGGTTCGGGAATCAGATTCTTTGGGAAAAAGTGTTGACCTGAATACAAACGAGCTAGCAAAGAAATGGTTGGGGGTCTATTTGGAACAAAACAAAACCCAATTTTAAAATGTCCAAAGTACACTGATATTCAGCACAATGAACAACAAGATAGCAAGGAGGGAGTCATCTGTGAGAAGATGAAGCATTTGCATTTGCCTCCAATAAATGTGAAAAACCATTGTTTCTCCAACATATGTCGTCCAAAATCTCAACATTGAAACCGGCATGTGATAAACAAAAGGTATAAACTAAGTTAGCATAAAAGACCTTGGATGCAAACCCAACACAAATGTTATCAAAGACAATGTCATTTTCCAAAAAACAGGAGATGAAGCCACACCAAAAATAAAAACTAGAGACAATAAATTATTAGTGGGGCAAATATAAGTGTAATTAATTCTGACTCGGTTCTGAATGGCGTGGCTGAATTTGAACCGTTTTAAGAATTTGAGTAAAGAAGAACAATTAGTAGTATTCACGCTATTTGTTCTCGGAATGCAAAAAAAAACGGCACCAAATTAGTGTTGTTAACAGTAATAGCGGTTCACGGTGTAAGTGAATGCGGTCAGTCAGCCAAACACTGACACCACAATCCAAACCAGCAAATTGGCCAAAGTGGTTTTGTAACATGCAAAATGCATATGGCTAAAAATACATGTAGCTCTTTTCTATGTAACTTATACAAAATGATATAGGTTACAACAACAAATAAAATCTGAAGGTACCCTTTTGCATCTTTGATCTTGGCATATGTGGCATTGGCCTACATGTGAACAAGCAACGTGAAATGAATTGTCCTCTTCATCAAGCTGAGACAACAACGTGTCAAAAAAGTCCAAAAACATCAATCAGTATGGATGAAGTGGCAGGAATCAACCATAACAATGCCGTCAATAAACATTTCATGAAAGTCTTTAGAGAAGTTAATGGACTCCCAGCAGTGAAATTTGCAGAGATCTTGAACCCATACATCTCCAAATGGTGGTCTTTGACCTAAATGACCTAGATGCACTCTCAGAATGACTACCCTCGCCGACGCTGTAGGCGCATGTGACAAAAAATGTGGTGCAAATTTTGTAGCTTACATTCAATTATCATCCCATTGAGAACAAAGAACAAAACGAAGCTACCATCATTGAAATAGAAAAAGCATTGTATGTACCTCATTTAGTTGTTCAATACTAGAAGCTTTGTCGGCGATAAGGCAACAACATTTCCACTCTGGGCATCTATTCTTCAACCACTCTTCACTCATATAAACCTTGACGATCACCTGCAACCATTCCACAGACACAGCCAAAGTATACATGATGTCAATTCAATTCCAATTCAACTATTTTAATAATTCTATTTTTTCCTTTTATTCAATTATTCGGTATACTCACTCGGTATATATTCGTTAACTCTTCGTACAGTCATCAGAGCCACAAAAAAGCAGGAAGCTCGAGGCCAATAAGCTTTAAGTACCAAAGAGCATCATCCATTAATATTGAGATTATGTGATGCATTTGGTATACGCACTTGATTTGACGCCGTCATAGCTCCAACAAACTATGAAGTCACATTAAAACAATCATTCAATTTAACTTGAGATGAGCAAATCATGAAGCAAAATTCAAGACAAAGGGTGCTTTGTAATCTACTTCTTACCTTGACTAACTGATGTGGTGACAAGCAAGGCATGACATGCTTGTAATTCCACTCAGCTTTGTAAATAACATTTAGAAAATCGTCATAAAATGTAAGAAGTGTTCTAGGGGCATTGGCTCCACAACTCACCTCAAAAGTATCAACAAGAAGCTGTCCCAGCTCCTGATAGGTTTCAGCATGTGCTGTTCGCTGTGCGAAACCTCGCCACATGCAAGCACTTTGCGCCACTTCCATCACAGCCTGCAAGTGGGGTTCCAGTCAAATAGTATAAGTTTCCATGGTAAGTAGTGATGTAAGCTACACACATGATGTGCTATTTCCCTATCCACTTTTAAGTTTTTTGCAGCTTTGCATGCAGGATAGACCATTTCAACAAGGCGGAATTACTTTGCAAACTTCCGAACACTAAGAATTTTAATAAACAAATAAAGCAAATCAGGTCACAGAATTCATCATTTGCTGATGTAAAAAAAGATGGAATTCAGTTCATAATCTTTTGATGTAAATTATGGTCCTTGTACGGGTTATTAGATGAAGTCCCTTGCATGTCCCAACTAATATTTATGGAACAATCTTAATATAAAATAAAAACTTTGTGGCTCAAAATGAAAATGCTGGTGTTCAAGGATGAAACGGTTTTTTTTGGCTCTTTACACTGAATAAAGACCACCATTATGAAGCACAACTCTCCAACCTTCCAGCTTATATCTTTCATAACCATAACTTCCACACAGCATCAACTTCAGAAAAATCAGAACAAACATGGGTCACACTCACGTTCACATGCAGTCGATCGCTGATGTCCAGAACATCTGCCCCAACTCGAAGGATCGATATTCTCCTGGGAACGTTTGGATTTGATGTAATGGCCCTTCCCCAATCATGTGAACCAAACGCCAAAGGTTGTGGATTCTCAGAGATTGGCAGCAACGTCTGAGAATCTGCCCAAGCAAAGGTTGCCGTGCGAGGAAAAAACACTAGAAGATAGCTTTTGCTAGCATATGTTGGCCGAGCCTTTAGTATGGCTTCCCTGCAATGTTGTGGGCTGCTCTTTAAGGCTGCTTGCCACTTTCCTCGCCACTGCCAAGAAAGGGGGAGAGAGAGAGAGAGGGAGAGAGCAAGAGAAAAAGAGAGAGAGGGAGCCAAGCAAGAAGCTCACTTATAAAATCAACAACCCTTTTACAAAGTTCATTGTCACGACTCCCAGACACAGTTCCTCCTCCCAATTTGGTTAATTGCCTTAGGAAAATTTCACTAATATCTCATGCAGACATAGGTCCTCAAGTTAAAAATAGAACTTGTTTGTTATGCAATGGGTGATATTATTCAGCATTCCACAACTTGATATTGTCAGCTAAGAAAAAACACAATTGACTATAATTCGATTAAAATTATATTAAAGTTGTCCACCTGAGACATTGCTTTGTTAATTGAAAAAGATGACCTTCCTTAGAAAAAGGAAAACCATTATTTACATTCTCAATTGCACAATATAAAACTGCTTTTCTAACAAGGACCTATAAGAAGAAGAAATAATAAATTTCAATGCGCATGTTTTTCGAAGCAACTCCTCATGCAGGCATCATGAAATGAATAAATAAATAATGCAATGAATCAACAAAGTCTATCCTGCATGTTCAAAAAAGGCTGACAATGCAGCCAGAGGTTCTAATTACAATCCAATTCTAATACTTCAGCTGTAAAAAAAGGAAATTTTAGTAAAAGGAGAAGCAATACCTGAATAAAGATGACTTCATGGAATAGCTTTATGTTGCTGAGCAATGTGAGACAATTAGAATGAGTTCACACAAACAAGCTACAGTATTCTTGACTAGATAAATACAAGCAATTTACATGTCACATACCTTTACCCATACTGGAGTTCCCTCAGGAATGTCATCAAACTCAAGAGCAGTCCCTGCAATATTCTCACTTTTCTCTCCTTCTTTCTCCGTTGTAGCATTGCAATATTCCACAGTAACTTCCTCCTCGTCTCTTAAGTCACGGTCTTCAGCCATGGTTAGGTCAACCTGAAACATTCTTGGTGTCTTACTCTCTTTATCTTGTCCTGCAATTGCAACATTAACAGCTTTGGGAGCTCTAACAACTTTGATGAATCCTACCTTGCTATCATAATTCAGTAAACCATTCAATGCTCTCTTGTGAACCTTGCTGGCTACGATATCGAACGGCTGAGATTTGCAGGAATCCACTCTAAAATCCATGGCAGCATCACATAATGTTTGCTTAGAAACAAGTTTGGAATGGAGCATTTGTGGCTTTGATTCTAACCAGCGAGCACAACCAGAGGTTAACCAGGAGTCAACGCATGGTGGAAATGTTCGAAAACAAATATCGAATGCTGCATGAAAGTTTCCATTACACCGTGTATCGCTATTAGTGTTGATAATTTTTTCGCCACTTAAAACGTCTTTTCTCCGTGTACACTTGTTCTATTTTCAATTTGAGACCGCCAATCGGAAGCTGAGAATCTTATCTTTCAATCGAAACCGTCAGATCCAAAATCGGACAAGTGTGTACGGAGAAAATATGTTTTAAGTGGCTAAAAAAAATTAACACTAATAGCGATTCGCGGTGTAGTATACGCGTATTTTATGGTTCATGGATCATTTTGTGCGATGATCATACGTGCACACACTTTAAGAACACGGGTCAAACTTCGGCAGGCTGGAATTCTACACTATATAGGCTAAGCATTCAAGAGACTTGCGTTTCGACTTTTATGCCTACGCTGCAGGAGAGGTAAATAGAAATTACTGTGGCCCACAAATACGAAAAATACTAATACGCTACAAATTTACAATTACATTGTCCATCGTTACAACGTCGATAACACTTGTCGGGACCTTTTTTGGCCCAAAATCATAAACTACAGTAAAAAATATTATGCAGCCCATCGTTATTAGCGTTAAGGATTTATTAGTATTTATAATTAACGACAGTACTGTAGTTTAAGTCAAGGCGACGTGGCAGATGGTGGTACACGTTTGTAAACAGTGCTGCTAAATTATTTTACAGTTTTGGCCAGAAAAAATAGCGATCGAATAAGTGTTATATACACTAATGACAATGGGCGGTGTCCAATAGAGTTATTTACTTATTTACATTAAAATAACATTTAAGATAATTTGTGAATTTCTCAAATAGTGTTGACGACCGCGTGACAGTTCCTTTCTACAACGTTAAGTGTGAATCGCATGTCAATTTACCTTAATTGTTTGTTAGCCGCTGGAAATAATGCGGACACTAAGTGTACAAATTTTTGTTAATAAAATATGATATTAGGCTGAACCATAAAATAGCGAAGAAAAACCTATAATATTATATCGGTCATGTTTATTAGTGTTGAAAAGAATTGGTGCGGACGATGATTTAGTGTTAATAGCACTTCTTTTTTTAATTTGTGTAAAACAAAAGGGAAAACATCGACAAAATTTATAAACTAACGCCAATTTGTGAGTCGAACAAAATCGGATAAATATTCAAAACAGCTGGCAAGCCATATACAACTGCCTCAAAACCCCTTTTTGTAGCTACACCAAATTGATGCGTTGAAAATTGGTGAGATGCTCCTTGGAGTTAGATACCCATAACACGAGCCACCAAATAGTACAATACTTCCCCAATTACGATTGGATTTTTTCCTCCAACGACTTTAAAGACAACCATAAGTCAGGCAACAAAAAAAAACGTGACAACATTGTGTGGAATGAGTCCACGAGCCATCTCGACCGCCAAATTAAACACAAGGACGAACCTCAGGTATAGGATTTCACGAGGAAATATATCATGAAGTAGTTCGTAAAACACTATAGACGGACCATCGTCGAAAGGTGAGTGGAACCGATTAACGGCTTGGCAAAAGCTTCACGATCCAAATCAAACATTTCCAAAATATCATGCCCTTCAACAAATAAAAGGATATCCAAAGGTGTTGGAGGGTGGAGCAAACACAAATCTTCAACAGTTACTTACAATAACGGAGAGGGATGAACGACCAAAGAGCTCGCGCAGCCCAAGAAAAGTCACCCGAACGACCGAGGAGGACAAACCCTTGCGGTCTCGCAGTGGAGCTTCAAAGGGCGCATGACTCGGAAGACGTGAGAGAGATCGACTAATTACTCGATATGCGTGACTTTGTTGGAGAGGCTCGCAATCGCCATATAAAAAGAGTTTGCACCAAAACCTTAGTGTTATGAGCACCACATATTCCCCTTCGAGGCGGCAAAACGAATACCCAAAGCGCAAACATGGGTAGATGGTGCCACGCTGCTTTGTTGGTAATATCAATAGGCAAGAATTCGAACAAAAGATGTGAAGCTCTTAGGATATAATTCTGAATATGATGAGGGATACGCGAATATAGATGTGGACGAGGGTATTCTAATTGAGAACACCAAATAACATCCGGGCTTATAACAAATTATTATTCACTCAGAGATGGTTGTCGACGAGCAAGAGTTTGAATGTCTCGTGACACTTGTCAATGCGGTGTGCATGTTGCCAAACTGAAGTTGTGGCAATCTTGGAGACACCTTATTTTGAATTGGAGTTGACATCGGCTGCGAAATGGGAGGGGTCTCTTATAAAGGGTTGTAAAACGGAGGAAGTGTCGTTTAGTTGGAAGGACGCATGTCCCTAACCAATTAACTACCAAGAGGAGACAAGGATCGTGTTGTTAGTGATTTTACAAAAGAGGTAGATGGTGAATTTGATATTGCGTACGTAAAAGGAAAGGGGCAACATGGGGAAGTGAATGGTCGATATTTATTGGAGAGGATGGAATAGGGTTGAGGGTGGGTGATGGTGGTGTGCTTACGGGCATATTAATAGTTAAGTTGGTTGCGGCGGATGCGGTTATGGGTGGGTGTTTATGCACGTGCAATGTTGGTGACTGCAAACAAGGGATAATTTCGTCCTAGGAGGTGGGTAATAGAGGGCTAGAGGGCTAGTTGTGGTGCACTATTCCGGTCGTGGGCAATCTAAAGACGAGTGAGACGGGGATCGAGACGCACACTATTTTTGAGGAGCCATGGAGTAAATGAGCATGTGTTGTCGAAGATGAGAGACTTTGACTAAAGTGCCCACTCCACACAAGGTGTCCGATAACGAAGGAAATGTTTGGCTTGGTTTTTTTTTAAATCAAACCCAAAATCTACCCCTTTAATCGAGGAAAAAAAGGTGGAGGAGCAACACTTCTCTAAGAGACACTTGCTTTTGGGCACACGCACGATCAATTTGAAGTTGAATTGGACCGAGTTGCGGATCTAAGTAGGCCCCCAAGAGATAAGCAAACAGGCGAACTTTGACCCCAAAAAATAGAGAACGGATAGAGTTTATTTTGATAGTTATGAATATCCTTATATTTGGGCACATATACCGTCAATTTGAGGCCGAATTGGACTGAGTTGCGTAACAAAGTAGAACACCAAGAGAGAGGCAAACGAGCGAAGTTTGTGGCCTGAAAAGTTTGTATCCAAATCCACTATTTTGACTATGTGCACACTAAATTTAGCGTCATAATCTAAACGAGAAGTACAATTCACCGCGAATCGTAATTAGAGTAATATACGCTAATTCGGTCGCCCTAAATTTTGACTCTATCACCATAAATAGAGTGCATTATTATAAATTATTCTCTACGTTATGTAAGGTACTTTTTGAATGAGCGTTAATAACTCTAATACAATGCCCTTTTAAATAGTGTGGCGTACGGTCGGTGTCTGACCGTGCAAAATTGTACTTTATTAAGTAAAAAAGTACAAATAATGATTTAATACAGACCGTTATCATATAAATGCGTTTTAACAAACCGCGTATTGCAAACGTCATAGTGACGATAAACTGTACGTTTTGTCAAATTATGTACTAATAACTAATTTACAGTAGAGATTTTCAGCGCGTCAAATTATAATACTTATTTAAATTAGAGTAAGGGTGTGTCTCCGTGAACTTATAACTTAGCGAAAAAGCTTTGTTTTTAAGTGCAGATCCGGCGGACCCGAATTTCAGACGTCCCTATGTGTACCAAACGAAGTTGTCACTTAAGGGCGTGACGATTGTATACGTCGACAATGCCCGTGACGGCTGTTGACTGTGTACAATCTGTGACGACGCACGTTATTTTTTGTAAGTGCGTTTGACGTCGCATGATTTTCGTGACATTGTAGACGTATCGTCACGTTATTTTTTGTAACTGCGTTTGACGTCGCATGATTTTTCTTGTCATTGTAGATGTACCGCCATCCAGCCTTTGCCGTTTCACGGTTGAAGAAGATGCACTTTGCCTTTGTGTCTCTTGTCCGCTCGACGTGAAATGGCATCGGATCTTGAGACCCTTGGAGAAATAAAATCCGTACTAGGCGCAAACGGACAAAACCAAACAAATTGTGTACTTTGCTTTGTCGTACTTGAATGCAAACGGACAAAACATAGCGGATCGTGCACTTTTCGTCGTCGCTTGAATTCTTTTGAAATTTTTTGTTTTTTTTTTTACACGTGCGAATACGTGTTTCTATTTGTGTTTCAAAAATTATTTGTTTTAAAACACATCTTCCCTGTGTTTAAAAGAAAAGTTTGAAGATGACGTTTCTTGGCGTGGCCGTGGGTCGAAGAACACAAAACGACAACATGTAGTACATCTTAAATTCGATGATGACGCAAAATGTACTTCTCATTTTTTGTACGGTCGAAACTTACGCGGTACGTCTCTAAGTTTTACAGCAAAGCGACAGAAAAAAATCCTTACTTAGGCACATGGAGACGCACCCTAAATTCCTTTTTGAAAAAGTTATATCACACAAATTAGAGTTCATAACTCTAATTATTTTTCTCTTTTTTTTACTCTCATTTTTTCTTTGCTCTAAGGGTCAAGTTCCATCAGTCGTTTCTCTAATAGTACGGCTAACTCTACGGGCCAGGTTAATTGAGTCGATGTTCCATCACGTAGAGTCTGTAATCCACGTGTTATACATTGAGGGGCACCACGTGGGTTTTGACCGGATATCTAAAATCTTTTAATAATCTTCACACCGACAAAATTTACTTAAATCTTCACTTTCGTACCATGTACCTGCGTAACAAGTCATAAAACGACAGAATCTTTGTACTTTCTGCAAAGGCCAGTCTTTTACGCCAGCTCATTTTTTGGATTCCTGTTTTCGAACATGACGAAAATTCTTTGCTGGAAATAGTGTGACGAAAGAAAATGCGCGACGAAGGACCGTTTCGAGATTACTTTTTTAATTTTCAGTTGCATTTTGAAAAGTACATACCATGTACAAATTTCGTCAAATTTCGTTGGTTTTACATCGTGACACGTAGCTTTTTCGTCCAGCGTGTCACTATTAATTATTTTCTGTATCTGCCAAGTGCCAACCCACCTCTTACAGGTACGTTGGCAGCTACAGAGAATAGCTTTTTCGTCCAGCGTGTCACTATTAATTATTTTCTGTATCTGCCAAGTGCCAACCCACCTCTTACAGGTACGTTGGCAGCTACAGAGAATAGCTTTTTCGTCCAGCGTGTCACTATTAATTATTTTCTGTATCTGCCAAGTGCCAACCCACCTCTTACAGGTACGTTGGCAGCTACAGAGA